>CM063506.1:156574398-156599398 GCA_032207245.1 Pardosa pseudoannulata | reverse complement strand
GTGTCTTTAACACGTTTTCCAGCTGTAGCCGGCGAATGGCTTCGAGTTTTTTTTTATCTTAACACTTGAATTCGCTGAGTAAGTTTCTTGTACCTTGGGAAAATTCTTTCTGTCTTCGTTCTTGAGTGCACCTCTGTTCGAGCAGAGTGATTTTTGTGTCGTTGACTAGTAAAGATGTCCATTTTAGCAGCTCTAAAATAAACTTTTAATTAGACTTATGCCGGTCTCTTTCAATGGCCCAACTACATACTACATCGTTATTACTACTAGCTGATTTAGGCTTTCTCCTTGCCCAGTTGCCCAGGCAAGTAAAAACATTTGGGGCTAAATAATTATCGCGTATATATATATATATATATATATATATATATATATATATATATATATATATATATATATATATCTATATATATATATATATATATATATATATATATATATATATATATATATACAGGGTATCTCCCAAAATAAAAATTTTCAAATCCATGACTTTTCATGATTTTCCCTGATTTAACAGATCAATTTCCATGACTTTAAAAAGCTTTCGTTAAAGTATATATGAATAAAACTTCTGATGTACATACAAATAAAATATATGCTTTTAGAGAAATATTTTACTTTATAAGTGTTAATAAACTCACGTACATAAATATAAATTGTTGTATCTACATACCTAAGTTTAATCATATAGCAATTTTTCAATCCAAATGTTTCCAATTTGAATTCAGGGTACTTTGGTATTACCCAGGTAACCATGAATAATAGCCAAATATAACCCTATAATGTTTATATACAATATGCCTAGAGATAAACTTATATTTTGTACAAGAATCTCAACTAATTTTTATTAAAAAATAATTATTATTATATTAATAAAATTTTAATCTACAATTTAAGAAAAAACCAGAATAATATACATTTACCCACCCATTAAGCTATCTTCCTTTGAGTTTCCTTGGTGAACAAATTTTACTTGGAAATATGGTCAATAGGATAATACATAAATACCAATCTCAGTAACTTCAGCCAAATGACAAGTAAAAATAGAATTAAACCATTCAATGCATTTTTTTTAATCGGCAGTTTAGCGGATCCATGACTTTCCATGACTTTTACTCATTTTACTTGAATAATCAAGACTTTCCATGACAAAATTAATACATTGTCTAAATCCATGATTTTCCATGACTTTTCCTGACTTTCCAGGTGCGCGGAAACCATGTATATATATATATATATATATAATATATATATATATATATATATATATATATATATATATATATATATATATATATATATATATATATATATATATATGTGTGTGTGTGTGTGTGTGTGTGTGTGTGTGTGTAAAAATCAAATTTTCAAATTCAAAAATTAAAAATATAGTAACAATAATTTAATTATATAATGTAAAATTTGAAATATATATGTATTTATCACTAAACGAAGTTTTCATGAAGCTTTTAGAAATCAAAATATAAAAAATATGAAATCAGAGGAGGAATATTTTAAAGTTTAAATTATCTATGAATGTGACAGACGACCCGAATGACGTAGTCGTCATTGTTTTAGAACACAATATATGTTTATTAATAAAACTGTTTTTGTAAAAATATATTTAAATTGCGACAATATATTTTGTTACATCATTTCAGTAAAATAAATTTTCGAAAATATTTACTTTTAAAAATTATAATAGAAACTTAACATTAAATTTACTTATAAAATATAAAATAAAAATCATGATATTAGACACACACGCTCGCTCTCTTTCTCAAATAATAAAAAATAAATAATTTCTTTAAAGAAATAACTGATTTATTCTTTCTTTGTGCATGTATGAATAAGTGAGTGAACACGATAACTCCAAAAATGTAACGAACAAGATCATGTGAACCGGAAGAGGTTCTTTTGATTTTCGTCGACCATTCTTGTCTCTCCGACAAAAACCGTCTCTAAGAAAAAGGGCCAATTTTGTATGCTTTTCGAAGAATTTTCGTAGAAGCCAATCGAGGAACATTTCGCTCGCATAATATCAATCATTTTTGATCAAATCAGACGTTATTATGCGATGTTTCCTTACTGGGATTAGAATAGAACAAAACTTGGTCGCCAATCTTAGGAAGTTTCTGAGCAACGTACAATTTTTAAATCTGGCTGTGAACTACCAAAAGAAACAGAGACAGAAATTACGACATTAAATCAAATAGGAAAAAATGTAGTGTCATTAATAATAAATAAAAAATGTAAGAACACATTTTACTTCAGACTCATTAATTTTAATTTAATTGTATGGCACTCTTTTTGGCCAACAATAAGATTTTATTAAATTCCCTATATAATAATAGCCTAAGTTGTCTGTCCGTTTGTCCTCGAATTTATGAAGCGGTTGTACCTGGAATGGATAGAGGCAGCCATATTGGATTCTTGCTGAGTTAGGGTTAGCAACGTTAGAAATCCAACCCTTCCCGCCTTTCGTAGCATATAATATCATTATTTTAAACCCTATTTTCCATGGTTAAGAGCAGACGATTAAATTTATCAATTTGTCACATAATAATTAGGTAAAAATAACATTTTTTCCAGCATTATGAAGTCATTCCTTTGCCCATCATCTTATTTAATCATTTCTTTTTTTAAATTACTTAAATATCGTCTGCATTATTTTCATACATTTTATCACTGAATTTAAATATTACGTAAGTAATTTTCTTTTATATTTGGCTTAAATAATAGATTAGGTACATATATGATAATTTTATATCATAGGCTACCGCTGTTCTATAAGTCGGTCTTTTCAAAATACAAAAGGCTGAAAGACGGTGTGAATAGGTAGGGCGCTGCTTTTCGGTATTGGAGTTTGTGGATTAAATTCCCACTGCTGGTATGGATGTTCGTAGCCGTTCGGAATCGGAATCAAGCAGTTTGTCACAGTCTTGTTGGTCGTCGTGCAGCAAAATAGTAGACTGTAGCGCTCCAAACCAACCAAGTATGTAATATCGACGACTCGTAGAAGCGTAGGGTACGATTAGAATCAGCGTCAAAGTAACATATTTTCAATATAGATATAATTGTATAATGGTAATGTTTACATTAAAATACCAATGTCATATTTCATTATTATATTCTGAGCTCCCCACGTTTTGAGTTTTATTGGCATAACAACTCATAACAACTGGCCCTTAAAAAAAAAAAATACTTTTTTATATTAATTTTATTACTGTTCAGCCCAAACTCAGGTAGCATATTTATTTCAGCCTTTTCTTCTAACTTATTTAAAATTTTCGTTTTTCCAATACCATGCCAACTTTATGTCGATATTTTCTATGCGTATTATTATCAACAGACTCTGAACTACAAGGTTTGGCTCAGGTTCAGACCCCTTGTCTGTATATGAGGTTATACGACCAATTCCCGCTGTATTTCTGTATATGAAAGATTAAATTTCAGAATTTCAAAATACGGAAAGGATGCCATATATAATAATAACTTAAGTTGTCTGTCCGTCTGTTCTCGAATTTATGAAGCGGTTGTTTCTAGAATGAATAGAGGCATCCATATTGGATTCTTGATAAGTTAGGGTTAGCAGTATTCGAAATCCAACCCTTCTCCCCTTTTCTAGGATTTAATCTCATTATTTCAAGCCCTATTTTCCCCGGTTAAGAGCTGGTGATTAAATGTATCAATTTATCACATAATAAATAGATAAAAATAACATTTTTTTTCCTAGCATTATGACGTCATTCCTTTTAACCATCTCATTTAATCATTTCTTATTTTAAATTATTTAAATATCGTCTGCATTATTTTTATACGGTTTATCATTGAACTTAGATGTTACGTAAATAACGTTCTTTTATATTTGGCTTAAATAATTACGTAATAAATTAGGTACATATGTGATAATTTTAAATATAACCATCGATTATTTTCTGTTGCATAGAAAATTTTATCCCCGGTATTAACAACAAATTCTATCTATCTCCAGGGTGTAGTGGAAATCATAGTTTCATTCCTTTACATCCATTAATTACTGTGGCAAAAAAATTGGGAAGAACTTAACGATAATTTATACGTAGCTAAGAAAACTTTGAATTATCTTTCTAGATGAATTCACCCTGATTCTAAACTGCATTCACAGTATCGGGAGACTTTAGAGGAGTATAAAGATAAACTCATTTTTGAGCGTGTACCAGATAATTCTCAGCCAAAAACAAACTATTTTTTATCTGCCTTATACGGTACTTTACAACTTTGGAAAATTAAAAATTTTACTGATTCCGTCATATGACGGGCCATATGATAGTTTGATAATAATCAAAAATTCGAGACAGAAAATGTGTGTGGAGCATTTCAAAATAGATTAATAATTTCCAGCGTTAAAAATGTGTTTGATTTTAACAGCTTTTACTTCTACATTGACAGGTTTTCTCTGTTGTTTGGAAGCAGCAGTTGTTCGCAAATTTCACGAGAAAGCTTATCTTGACGAAATTACTTATTCGTCAAGATAAGCTCTCTAAACCCTGGGAAAGTACATCATCGTCAAAAAGTTTTTCATATGCCAGATTAATCTCAGACTTGGTGGCGCTCAGTGTTGCTTAAGTGTTATTTGAGACGAAGATGACTAACGTATTCATTTTTCCAAAAGTAACCAATGAAAAGATTTTTTTCAAGTTCCCTATAGAGAAATCGATTCAGAAAGAACGCCTTGCTTCGGTGGATGGTGTGATACTGATCGAACCTCTCCACCCTCCTCCTTGTATATTTTTAAGGGCTGTAACGAATTTGTTCTTGACATGTCCTCACACTGCTAAAGACAGAGTTCCCAGCAACCTGGAAAGTCAGGAAAAATATAAGATATTTATCTAAAGTCGGAGAAATTTTGGAAATATTTTTTAAAAGTCAAGGAATATCCCAAAATAAAATAAAAAAATAAATTAGAAGGACAAATTTTGGAATTATTCTCAATTGAAAATGTACTAAATTCCATGTACAAAAATCGGAAATGTAATATTTAAAATCTTTAAATTATTTGTTATAATTAAAGGATTAATTTATGTAAAAATAAAAAAAGAAACATCGTAAATGTAATATTTAAAACCTTTAAATTATTTATTTTAAATAAAGGTTTATTTGTGTTTAAAAAAAGGTTTAATCATATTTATCTCATTTTTTCTTTGTGAATTCATGATGCATTTACTTTGTATTTTAAGGAAAAGATTTTGGAAGGTTATTTAACCCTTTGGCTATCCTCCACTGAGAAAATAATTATGAGGCACATTACATAAAATGGTTTGAATTTCATACATGTAACTGAAAAATATAACTAAATATAAGACTCTACAGCAAATTATTTTACGTTTAAAATATAGTTCATTGTATGTCATATGTGATATACAAGCGTATAAAACATTAGATGTGTATATCATGTATGATATATAATATATGACATACAATATATACAATATGTCTTGTATATCATATATGATATACAAGACAGACAAAGGGTTAATATAATTCCACTTTTTTATTTATTATGTTTTTAAAGATTTTATGACAGTGTATTGTGCTGCAATTTACAGGATTTATTTTTTTCTAAGCAGCTTTCTGTAAGTTTTATTTTGAATTGATTTTTATAAAAATCAATCTAAATTAAAATATGCTACTCTTAAGTTAATAATTCTTTTCAATCAATAATTTTTTTAATGCTAATGAAAACTAATGCCACTTTTTAACTCCACATGAGCTATTATTGCTTGTCATTTTGAGATTTTTCGTCAGGCAAAGCCCGTGAATTTATCAGAACAAGTTTTGCTTCCTGAAAATTTTGCTCCAGTTTTTGAATCCTGAAAGAACTTCTAAAAATACCCCCTCCCCTACAAATACGGATTCCCAGTAGATTCGTAGCTTAGAACTACGCATACAAGTTTACTATTATGTTTATATGACTACGCCATGTAATTAAAAAAGAAATCAAGAAAGTTTATAAAAAATGTATTTATATCTGTATTTTTAAACTTTGTTAAAATGGATATCATAGCAACAAAAATAGCAAAATGCATCCATAAGTTGCACTATTTTTGCTTTCTTATCTCTCAGTTTATCAGTAATATTTGATAATTCTAAATTTATACATAATTTCTTTCCAGTCGCTATTAATGTTTACACTCTTACAATTTGGTATACAAAAATGCGGAACATAATTGCATTACGACTTAATATTTACCACTTATTACTTTTCCGATTTTTTTTATTTGAAACTTATAAAATTTTTGTAAGCATGAATTATTTTAAAAGTGACTTAATATATTGAAAATCAATTTCCTTTTAAGTAATGATTAATATATTTTAAGAAGTATTCATTAATTGCAAATCCAGGTTCAAAACAACAATTATTCACTGAGCCTAGAAAGCAGAAAAAAAAAATAGTTTTTCTCTCTATATACTGTCAGTACTTTCTCTAAAAAATTTCATTTATCACATTTTAATAGTTTTGCCATCTACCGCTGTAGCAGTTTGGTTGCCTGCGCACATGCATGATTAGCCGGCATGTTACGTTATGTATTTGTTACGACATATTTCTGTGCAGTGCAATCTTTATATATATATATATATATATATATATATATATATATATTATATATATATATATATATATATATATATATATATATATATATATGTATGTATGTATGTATATATATATATATATATATATATATATATATATGTATATATATATATATATATATATATATATATATATATATATATATGGACTGGACGACCGACAGATGTCCTGTTTTAACGCTGTAAATCCAAAAATTGTAAATTATTATTAAATAATTTATAAATTGGACCGTTTTGATGGAAAAATAAGGAAAAATATTATTTCAAAAATACTTGACGCCACCACGCGTACAGTCATCACAAACGTAATTAGATTAAATTAAAATTCCCACATCGCCTTACGGGGATTTCTCTTACTGGCGCTGACCCCTGCACCACAGATACGTCGGCAGCGAAGGATTTCGATCAGCATTATAATAGTTTTAATAATAATATATATAATTCTGGATTTTTAAATAAAAACATTTTCTATCGGATCAAATTGTGAACCTAAACCCTTCTCGTATCAACTTAATTAAATACACAAAATTTCATCCAAAATCAGTCCAGCCGTTTATGATGTGTTCTATTTCAAACACACGGACAGAAGAATTTCATATATATATATATATATATATATATATATATATATATATATATATATATATATATATATATATATATATATATATACATAGATAGATAGATAGATATGTGTGTGTCTGTGTATGTCAAGTTTGAAAACGTAATATTGATAATTTAGGGGTTTGAAAGCAGAATACGCAGTTCCTCTTTAAACGTCGGCAGCGAAGGACTGAATCAGATTTTATAATAGTTTTATAATATAATATATATGGACGCGTAAATTGAGAGAGAGCGTCTAGAGAAAGGGTTGCTGCTTAAAAACCCTCCCTAAGTAGGGCTCGTTTGTTAGCCAATTAATGACACGCCTATAAAAGCATAAAATAATGCTTTTGGAGAGTCTTATTAGCGACGCTGATCATATATATATATATTATATATATGTATATTATGTATAGATATATATATATGTACTATATATTATATATATATATATTATTATTTAATGTATCATGTATATATAGATATATGTATATATATTTTATATATGTATATATATATTATTATATATTTATATATATATTTATAAATATATTTATAGTATATGTATATGTATATATATAGAATATATATATATATATATATATATATATATATATATTTTTATATATATAGTTTTATATATAGTATATATTTATATATATATATATATATATATATATATAAACGCAGTGGAACCCGATTACGAAGTTCGGTTAAGAAGTTTTCCCGCGTCCTATTTTTGTGGTTCCGATTATAACGATATAACGATAACGGTTAAATTTCCGGTTTAAGTTCTTTTGCTCTTAGATATTTTTCCACCTCTCCTTTTCTTCCGAACCACTCTTTCCAGTGTATTCTGAAGCTTAATTTAGGGGCAAAAGAAAAGGAGATCACAAAAGGTGGAAAGAAACACACCCGGGTGAATACTGTTCAAGGAATTGGGCAATAAAAAAACAAATCTCGGGTTACTTCTTACTTGAATGGGTGACGGGTACATTCCCAGAAGGAGGGTCCAAAGTGACCCAGCTGTAGACCATAAACATAGCGGGGAAAAGTGCTTTTACCAATTAAAACTAACCCCTCTCACCGTACTATAGGGGTAACAAGAACTGGCTCATTCATAAATGCATAGACAGAACAGTTCACAGAAAGTAAGGATTTTGGTGTTACCTGCCTCCTCCAACAAGGAAAAAACTAGTTGAGCGATCTGAATAGACTAGCTTGTGGTGAAATACACTGAAACAAAATTGAGAAATTAATTCTAAGGAAAATGAGATATAACCTCAGTTAAAATAATTAGATTTTTATTAAGGTCATCCTCTGTTTTTAATCTATTACAAAGCTTTTTTACAATATTGATAAAACCAGGGCCTGATTACCGCATGGGCACTTGGGGCACTTGTCCTGGGCACGAAAATTTACTAATTGTGCTAATTTACTAATGTACTAATTGTTATATATTGCTGCTTACTTGATGACTTTTTTTTCTTATGCCAGCTGTATATTACTACTGCTTTAGTTAATGCTTTTTGTATGCATATCCTCTTGTATTCTTCTGGTGAAATTTATAATTTTTTACCTTTGTTTATCATTTTATAATGTGGTTATTATAATCTGCATTAGTTGATATCAATTTCTGTGCTTAAATTTTACCTGCTAAATATTTAGTCCTGATAAATTTCAGTCAATATCTTTGACATTATTTTGTGCATAACAGTTGAATTTTATGTCAATGTCATTGTAGTAATTTTATTTCCATCGTGATATCTTCTTCATTTGAACTTCTTCAGTAAAATCTTTAATCCACATGCACAATTCCCCTTTCGTAAAGTTTTAATAAATTATTGTACGAGGTAATTGTGTTTGTCATGAACTCTATTGTTTCCTATTTACTTTAATTTTACTCTTATTTACCTGATAATTAATTCCCTCAACGAACCTGGTGCTCTTTTTTTACTATGGGTTATTGCATATTTATAAGACAGATTATCAGCAACGTACCACTATAAACCATTAAATCATCTCATCAATTTATATTATTTTTAATTCTATTATTAATATCTATTTTCTGCACCACAGAGCTTATGAGTATGACAAGGTATAAATAAAAAAGTGGGTCACTCTAAGTCCTTAATTTTTATCATGGCTGAACAGAAATAATAATGATTACGTAAAATGAAAATTTGGTGTTTTGATTTTGAATATTACTTTAATGCTAATTTCTTAAATATGTTTGATATCTCAATGTTGTAATTTTTATATGACTGTAATGATGATAATAAATTGTCGCTATAAATTTACATGGAGGTGGAGGGCACAAAAATTGGATTGTGCCCTGGGCACAAAAGTATCTTAGTCGGGCCCTGGATTGAAACCAGAGAGGTCAGTGAACCTGAGTTCACTTTCCGCAGTTCCTAGTCCGAGGGGTAAATCCCCTGTTATGATGATATTAATTGTTTACTTGCGAGTCCTTTAATTTTTTAAAAGTAATAATTAATAAAGTATTAGTCCTTAAGATTGGGAAGTTCATTTTTGATTTGAGATATTTTTACTAAGTTCAACTAGTTCATTAATAGTAGAGAAATAGTGTCCGTTTATTTTAGTGGATCCCGTGTTATTGTTTACAATAGTTTTAGTGGATTGAGTTTGTGAGTTATTTTTCATTGCAATGATGGTAGCTTGAGCGTGAGGTTTCTTTCCTGCAAAAGAGAAACTTTCTTCAGGAGAGATGGTAGTTTGCTTTTCAGGTTTGTTAAGTTTAGGGAAGTTTACACAACCCTTATATCTTCCTGGATGTTTGCCGTTCCAATTGCAACATTTAACGAAGTCTAATTCCCCATGAACATGTGGGAAATCTTTCTTAGATAAATAAAATAAAATTCTCAAATACTATACAAAAGTGTACATTCTCCCTCCTTTAACCTCCTTAGAACCTTTTTATTACCTTATCTTTTGTCACATTCATTTTAGCTGTTTGAAAGTCAGCTCAAATTAGTTTAAGATCTATTTTAGATCCATTTTAACTTTTTCTGTATGGTCTAAAATCACGCAGAAATTATTTTAAACAGTAATAAATCCTCAAAAAGATTTTAAACCTTGGTCACTTTATTAGTTTTTAGATTTAAGTTTTTCGCTCGTTTCTGTTTGGGTTTTCCAAGATAAGTAAACAATAATTGAAGCTTTTCTAAACGAGGATTCAAACATAAAGCTTTATTTTTAACCAGAAATTTAAAATTTTATAAGATTTAGAAAATAATTCCAACCTAATCCCCATTCAAACTAGTTGGGTCCCAAAACATCCTTATATATATATATATATATATATATATATATATATATATATATATATATATATATATATATCTATATATATATATATATATATATATATATATATATTTATATTTATATATATATATATATATATATATATATCTTATTTATCTATGTGTCTATCTCTATATATAAATTTGCGTATGAATATATGTATTTTTTTTCGATTTCCCTCTCAAGAAGTTTTAATATTTTCTTAAGCGGGTTTCAATATATGTATGTATGTATCTATCTATCTATCTCTCTCTCTCTCTCTCTCTCTATATATATATATATATATATGTATGTATATATGCTACCTCTAAGTGTAGAAATCAGTCGAGCTGCCGATGATCTAGCTAATCTGCACATTAACTAGGGTAACCCGTTAAAATGCGCAAAAATTATTTCGTTTTTCAAATTATCTAGGTAATCTGCGAATTACCTAGATAACACTACTAGGTATTCGTTAAAGGTAAAATATGTGAGTAAATCAAACGAATGATTTTTCAGAAATTTTTTCTGTTTTCAGTTTCCAACAAATTTTTCTTACACTCCGTGTAAGTCTGAATTGCAAAATAAATGTACACAATTTTCTATGTCAGGTTTTGACTAGAAAGAAATCTTTTGAGGGAAAAAAAGAAACTGTTAATTGCTTTAAAAAATTGGAATACAAAGAATCAAATGGTTTAATACATTATTACACTTAGGGAAACGAATTTGGGAAACATTTGATAAAATTATGCTAACTTATTAGTGCAAATTTAAGATTGGTGATACTTTGAATTGCACAGAGACAAGCCCAACTATTAGATTTAGATTTGCATTCACATCCTGCCCGGTACTAAGGGATTCTTTTATTGCTGTTTGATGTAAAAATATTTCTACAGCAGGGATATCTATAGTTAAAAATCTCACTTTTAAACTTCAACTAAACGGAAGCCGCTAATGTGCACATTACCTAGGTAAAATGCAGAAAACGCTTGATTCCGCATTTAACCGAGCAAATCAGTTAATCTGTAGACTAGCTAGGTAATCCTCACATTAACCGCTTCCGGACACACACGCACACACACACACACACACACATATATATATATATATATATATATATATATATATATATATATATATATATAGCCCCTATTGCTTTTACTTCGTCGGGCCACTGGGTAAGGTGAAATCGAAGTTCTATTAATTAATAAATATGATGCAGACTGGTCATTCCATAAAAGAGAAGCAATACAATCAAGTACCGATCCAGGCCATGAGGCCCTCCAGACTTTTGGTGGTGGGCAGATCGCAAGTGTTGGGCCACCCCACGCGGTCCGTCGCGCGCCAGCACAAGTCCAAAGTGGAACTAAAATTTTTATTTCGGAGCTACGAAAACGACATGTTACGACACGACCAAAGGCAGAAGATAGAATGCTCATGAAAACAATTTGCTTTTCCAGAATTGGGCTCCACAGCGAGACGCGGAGATGAATCCCTTCCCAAAGAAAGTAACTTACTCAGTGTTATTAGAAATTAAGAACTTAGATTATTGCAGGAGTAATTTATTTTATTAAGACAGCTCGAAAATGTGGCGAGTAAACAGAAAATTAGCATGTAATGCAGAACTAGCTTTGGGAGACTGCTAAATAAAATTTTAAATCGGGGACACCCCTTTAGATAAGATATTTTGTGGCTGGGAAAATAGATTAAAAGGAATAAGAATGGAAAAGAGGAGTATTTTTAAGAGATATTTTAAGTATAATAATTTTGATGTATTACATACATACATATGCATATACTCTTATTTTACACATTTTATTTGCACTGCTCTCCATTGTAATTAAATCTGAAAAAAAAATAATAAATAATTTTGTGCCAGGCTTCCAAGCTATAATAATTAAAACTTTTCTAAAATCCTAGCTGAAATTTTTTGCTGGACAGTGGTGTTGTTTTTGGTTACAAATCGCTACGCAATCTTTCTTATTAGTAAGTGACGCATTTCACTTGCACTGCTCGATATTTGAAGTAAATTTAATAAAAAATGAATAGTTAAATTCTATTTATAATTATATATTTTATATATAATTTAATGAAAATATTTTTTATTAAATTATATATAAAATATATATTTTAATTATTCCCAAGCTTCTGAGAAATAAGAGAATTACACTTTGTAAAATATTTTTAAACAATTTCTCTCCCTTTTAAAGAAGGTATTCTGAATCTATAAAAGATTTCAAACTAAAGAAAACTAACAAAAAAAAAAAAAAAAAAAAAAAAAAAGCGTCACTCTGCCCCCCTTGAGGTTTAGAATTTTTTTTTCTATTTTTGCTTTTTCCATTTTTACAATCAGCTAATTTTCTTTCTTTATTCTTGTGTTTCAACGTCATTCCATCGGTCATGTTCCCGAAGTGTTCTTGTCCGGTATTTTTCTGGCCGTACGTGACTGGCCATCCACCTGGCATAGTAGCTCTCTCTTCGGAACGTCAACCCCTTCTCCTAATCACTGAATCTCTACCGAAAATAATATCACGAATTCCGTTAAAGTGAAAAAAAATAAAACAAAATAAAGGCCAATCAATGGATGGCAAAATAACGAACCGAGCAAATCTGGTATCCTCTATCTCTCTCGCCTCCCTCCCTCCCTACTCCCCACCTCCCCGGATTGTTGCACTTCCACGCACGTGTGTTCCTTTTCGCGCACCTGACCTGGGTGTGATACGCCGTCTCCGAAACACAGGTGTGCTCCAGACACAGCGTCGCCAGACACGGAGGAGGGAGAGTTTTTTAACGCAAATGCGAAAGCGGATACGACCCGCAGCGCCCTCTAGTAGGTTGAAGCCGTAGCGCACAAACGCGATAGCGAGAATACGAGCCGCTTTCTACACTGTCGACATCCGTGAAATTGATTCACTCCACGGTGTTATTTATTTACTAAAGCCCGGCGCTTGTCCACCTTCTGTAAATCCACGCTTTCATTTTTTGTCTCCTACAGACATTTCAAAGCTAAAAATAAAATGGAAGTGATTGGAAAGCCAAATAATTTTTTTAATAATTTATTTACGCGAAGAAAAAAAAATTGAAAATAAAATTTTAAAGAATGTAATAAAAATGCTAGCAAAATCTCAAATTTTTATCAAATTGGAGGCAAAATACTGTTTTCACAATAGCGAAAAAGTCTCAAAAGAACAAAAAAATTCGCAGGTTGGTTTGAAGCGCTATGGTCTACTGTTTTGCTATTCAAGGAAAATGAGACCGGGATCTACTGCTTAAAGCCGAATTCGAAGGGTCACGAACATTCCTGTTAATAGTAGCATTCGAACACCCAAACTCTAATACCGAAGAGCATCGCCCTATCCATTTGGCTAAAGTCGAGTTGAAATCGAGTTATTCATTTCATCTTTTCTTCTCCGATTTTATTAGGATCTGACCGACTTTTTGGTTTTGTTGTAAATTTGTACGTTATACGAAATCTATTATAACGAACTCGGAGGAGATGAAAATTCTGTTTACTATACTGAAATCATCAAGAAACGTGTTAAATCTCACAAGATGTATAACTCATTAATTGCTATATGTATTCAATAATGATGTAATTGGGATAAAAATCTATTAAAGATCTTTAATGAATTGAATTGAATCTAGAATAGATTAAATTTTAGTTTCAATTTAAGTCGATTAAATTTTAATAATCACTTATATATGAAAATATTAATAATTGAATTGATATCGAGATAATAATTTCAGTTTTTCTTCTCCAATTCTATCAGGATCTGACAATTTTTCTGATTTTCGAAGTAAATGTTGTACATTATAGGTTTTGGTTTGGTTTGGAGTGCTACGGTCTACTTTTTTGCAACACGAGGGCTAATGAGACCGGGACCTACAGCTTAAAGCCGACTCCGAACGGCTACGAACATCCATGCCACAGTGGGATTCGAAACCACGAACTCCGGTACCGAAGGCCAGCACTCTAACCAATCGGCCATCGTTCGGCTCTGTACATTATAGGAATTCCTTTATAAGGAGCTTAGAGTAGCCAAAAATTCTGAAACCTATATGAAAAACCCTATAAGAAAAATGCCAAATCTAACAAAATGTACAAATTATTAATTGCTATTTATATTCAATAGTAATGTAATTGGGATAAAAAAATCTATTAAAGATCTTGAACGAATTAAATTGATTACAATCGATTAAGTTTTAGTTTAAATTTTAGTCAAAATTTAATAATCACTTATACATTAAAACATTAATAATAGATTAAATTTTAAGGAATTTAATTGGCAGTTTTGAGTAATTGCCTACTAAGACACTTACAGTGATTAAAAATGAAGGCAAATAAAAAAAATAATTAATTTTATCTTTAACTGTTACACTGTTACTTATTGTTTTGATGCAGAAATAATTGTTATTGCGAAGTGATTCCAGCTGCTCTAAACCAGCCATTCCTACCCATTAAGGTGGGTCTATACCAGTGTTGCCAACCTCTAAAGACAAAATTATGGATTCTAGATCCTAAAATTATGGCATTGACATAAAAATTATTGTTTATTTTTGTAATAATTTAAAATAGTGTCAATAGATGACGCTTGTACAAAATATTTTTCTCCGTAAAAAATGTGTTCCATCCCCTCCCTATTTTTTTGGATAAAAAATGTTCAACTTTTCTCTTAAGTACCTTATTTCAAAATTATATATTTTTAGCAAAAACACTTTTTTACAAAAAGTATGTAAATACTTTTATATGATTTACTAATCATTTTTCTAACGTTTTGTAATTTATTTTAAATGAAACACCAAATGTGATTTCACACAATAATCAACACATTTAAAATAAGTTGTGAAAAAACATAGCAACAGCAAAATTTTTATCATTTAAAATTATATTTCAAACTGCAAAAATTTTAATTATGGCTTTTAGAATAATTTACTAAAATTAGAATTAGTAAAAGTAGAAATATTTACATAAAATAATTTAAATATAATTAGTATGTAATTTTGTAGAAATATTATTGCTATAGCAACTAAAACTATTGCAGAATTAGTTTTTTTTCCATATATAGTTACTTTACTTTTCTTTTAATTCTAGTTCTTCAGTCTACTATTTTATCGTACAAATTGGGAAATTATAGAACAGTTTTTCAGAATTATGTCACATAATTTTGAGATTATTTTTCATCGTACAGAATCCTAAGTTATCGAACATATAAGATAATTATCGTACGGTTGGCAACACTGGTCTATACCCGCTATATTGTTTCTTCTCGTTCTATGTTAACCTGTAGAAAAAACAGAATTCCCTCTAGCTGGGTCGCATTTTAAGAATTCTTTAAAAATTGTAGAACAGTGAATTCACTAGGATGCTTTCCCTTTTTTGAAAAAAACATCTGGAAAAATATTTGTGAGAAGTTTTTGTATACACTTTTTTAAGCGCAAATACAGGGATATTTTCAAGAAAAAAGAGACATCGAGAATCATAAAGAATTTGTGGTTCTATCAGATGGCATATGATTTTGATAGAATGCAATCCAAATAAAAAGTGCATAAATTTTTGGCTAAAGGTATACGGCAACTTTTGTAAAAGTCCCTAAATACATAGCTGAAAAATTCTGAAAATAATCGTCGATAGAATGAGCTCGAAATCCACTGTTTCCAAAAGGGATATATTTAATTTTAAATTTTTGTGAGAAAGTTCGGTATATTTGTTCCCAGGCGTGAATAAGAACATTTAATAGGTTAAAATTAAAGAGAAAAGACCCTAGAGAATTTGCTGTTCTATCACGCAATATGTATACATAAATATATGTTTATTCTTAAAATGCGAGCCAGCCAAAGGGAATTTTTTTTCATAGAGGAGAATCCAATATGGTAGGTACAGACCCACCTTAAAAATAAATTAAAATACCCCGCATCTTAATCCGTTCAGTAATTTCAGTGTGATGCGTGCCCAGACGCAAAATTATATAATTTTATTTGTAGTTTGAAATTCCATTGTTTTTCACTGATTGTCAACATATTTGTTTTAACCTATATATATATATATATATATATATATATATATATATATATATATATATATATACATATATATATATATATATATATATATATATATATATATATATATATATCTATATATATATATATATATATATATATATATATATATATATAAATGAACTTGTGTCAGTTTGCACTCGATAGACTCAAAAACCATACATCCAATCGCCGTGAAAATTTGGAAAATTATTAGATATATCCCTGGGAAGGTTTTTGTAAATTTTTAATGTTCGAAATCCATTCCTCACCTCTTTTTCGAGCTTTTTATGTCATTAATCCAAGCATTATTTTCCCCGGTTAAATGCAAATTATAAACTTTTTAATTTATCTCCTCGTAACTAAGGGAAAGAAGCAATATTTCTAGCAATGTGATGTCATTCCGTTAATCCTATGTAATTGTTTAAGCGCAGTTTTCCTCGGTTAAAAGCAGCAGATTAAAGTTTTCAATTTCTCACATAATAAATAGGTGAAAATATTTTTTTATCACTATGACGTCACTCCTTTTAATATCTCATTTAATCATTTCTTATTTCATATTATTTAAACATCGTCTGCGTGGTATCCATTAGATTTGACCTGGAAATTTAGATAGAAAGAGATTAACTTTCATTTCTATGCGACGCAAATTATAGCATTTTTATATAAGAACTAATTTTAAATTTAATTGGTTAATTTTTAAGTTACAATGAATTGTTTATCAACAATATTCTGACAACAAAAAGTACCAATTTCAGCGACTCTCATGGGCAAATAAAAACCTATCATTTTATATAGTTATCTTTATATTCATATGGTTATATGGTTGTCAATATGAGTGTGTGTTTCTGTTTCATTTAAAACCATGTGGTTTGTCCTTAATTTTGGACAACATTTATTAATACCAACAAAATTAGCACTGTTGTTGTTGATAATTCAAGCACGGTCTTGTATATAAAGCTTCAATAAATCTCAAAAAACAATTTGGAGAAAAGAAATATTAACAAATATTATTAGGAATTTAATTTTTTAAAAGAACTACAATTTTTATTAAAGGTACAATTCAAACATATTTTTTGTCTTGAATATGTTTTAAATTTAATTATAAAATACAAAACAATTTCAATATTTAGGTCAATAAGTAAAAAAAGTTTACATGGTATAATGCCCTCCTTAAAAAAATTTCTGTGAAAAATTTACTTTAAAATTTCCAGCGAAAATAACTGGTTGTTCACAAAAACTTAGAGGTCGATGAACTGCCGAAAGAGTTTGCAGTTAATAATAGTGATAAAAAAATATACGAGAAATTATTTAATATCATGCATTGCTAAAGGAGGATATATGAACTGCTGCTGTTAAAATAATTTTTCTCTTCGTGTTAGAACAAGAATGTTTGTTAAGCATTTCACACGTATGTAGAAAGGCGTAACCTCCCAAAAAGAGTTTTACTCCGAAAAGCATATATATATATATATATATATATATATATATATATATATATGTATATATTGATATATATATATATATATATATATATATATATATATATATATATATCTGTAATAAGACGGACTTCACGATGGGTGGTTGCAGTCATGGTCCATTAAAATGATATCATTTCAGCTAAAGACCATTATTAACATAACGATGGAGGACGGGTTCCCACTTCATCATAGGGACAGGACAAACTGAGGGGTCAGCTAACATGAACTTAAAAGTAAAAAGTCCCTTAACACCTGGTCAACATCTGTGGGAAAATCTCTAGAAAAATTTACCTCCGACAGCGTGTATCTCCTTTTTGTTTTGAAATTTCCTACATTAGGCCTTTTTACATTCAACTTCATGCTAGCTGACCCCTCAGTTTTTCCTGTCCTTATGATGAAGTGGGAACCCGTCCTCCAGCGTTATGTTAATAAAGGTCTTTAGCTGAAACGGTGTCATTTTTATGGGCCATGGCTGCAACCACCCATCGTGAAGTCCGTCTTATTACAGATATATATATATATATATATATATATATATATATATATATATATATATATATATATATATATATATATATATATATATATATATATATATATATATATATATATATAATCATAGAATAAAATAAAAATAAAAATCAGCAACATAAATAAAACAAATAAAGCACAGATTAATTAATCAACACATTAACTAACTAATACTGACTTTAATTTACGTAATTACATATGAATAACTTAAAATAGGGATAACAGAAAATATATAAAATAGATTTCATACAAGTAATGCATTTTGTTTAAGTGATATTGCAGCTAATTAAAATTTTACAATCCATAGATGTATAAAAACAAGCTAAATATAAACTAATAAAACTAATATATAAATTCATAAATTATTATAAGGCATGTATAATTATTATTATTATTACTATTATTACATTTATTATAAACTAGCATATAGCCCGTCATATGACGGGATCAGTAAAATTTTTAATTTTCCAGAATTGTAAACTACCCTATGAGGCAGGTAAAAAAAAAATGGGGGTTTTTTTTGGCTGAGAATTATCTTACAGCAAAAAATAATCGTTGATTGAATTTTAAATGATCACATACGTACCTAATCTATTATTTAAGAGAAATATAAAAGAAAATTAATTACGTTATATATAAGTTCAGTGATAAAACGTGTGAAAATAATGCAGACGATATTTAAATAATTTAAAATAAGAAATGATTAAATGAGATGGTTAAAGGAATGACGTCATAATGATAGAAAAATGTTTTTATCATCTATTTATTCTATAATAAATTGATAAATTTAATTGCCTGCTCTTAATCGGGGGAAAATGGGGCTTGAAATAATCGCATTAAACTCTCGAAAAGGGGGGGAAGGAGTGAATTTCAATATTTTTGCTGTGATATGAAGCTTATTTATACCAATTTATTTTAGAATCAGATCGATAGTTAAGGAGAAAATAAACTTTACTCGCTTTAAATTTTGCTAACCCTAACTCATTAAGAATTCAATATGGAGCCTATTTTCCATTCCAGGTCCAACCGCTTCAAAAATTCGTGGACAGACGGACAGATAACTTAGGCTATTATTATATAGGGGACTAGACTTGTGAACTGTTACTATTATGTTATTGTTATTGTTGTGTAGTTAGTTGTAAGTTAAATTTTAAGATAAAAGTTAACTTAGGTGGGAGAATGTCAAATCGTCTGTTAAAATTGATGTTCTACCCACATATTATCTTTTTTATTTTATTTTTTCTCTGTAAGTTGCGAGTAGCAAAGAACGATTATGTTTAGTGAAAACATGGCTGTTCTTTCGTATGCGAGAAAAATGGCTCTTGAGATGATTTTGTGCTTTAATATGTTAATATTATTTACGCCATAAATTCTTCTATGAGACATTTTCTGTGCATTTAAAGATCTCGCATACGTAAATATAATAAAAAGTGTTTTATATTAAAAGGGCGTCTGTTTTGAGCAATTAATTAACGCCATTGAGAACATTCTTCAGTATCACACTTCTGATTTCGAAACCCAAACGGGACAGTGATTATTTGGTGGTATATATGAATGGTATCGAAAATGATAAATTTAATCGCCTGCTTTTAACGGGGGGAGAATAAGGCTTGAAATAATAGCATTAAACGCTAAAGAAGGGAGGGATGGCTTAGATTTTCAACCCGCTTTGAATTTTGCTAACCCTAACTCATAAAAAATTCAATATGGATGCCTGTATCCGTTCCAGGTACAACCGCTTCAAAAATTTGCCGACAGACACCTTAGGCTATTATTATATAGGGGATAGTTCAATTTAAATATGATCCATTCAGATTGAATAAATATATTTATAAGCCAAATTCATTAATTTAACATTCATAACTAGAAATGTATATATATATATATATATATATATATATATTGTGCAGAGCGTGCTTACACACGGCTCCTAAATTTCTAGGACGACTCCAAGGGATAAATAGCCGAACGATGGCCGAATGGTAGAGCGCTGCTCTTCGAAACCGGAGTTCACGGGTTCGAATCCCGTTGCAGGCATGGATGTTTGTAGCCGTTCGGAATCGGCTTTAAACTGTAGGTCCCGGTCTCATTAGCCCTCGTGTGCAAAACAGTAGACCGTAGCGCTCCAAACCAAACCAAACCAAGGGATAAATAACATTCAAATATGTGGACTGAAGCCGTTTTCAGAAAAAGAGGACTTGCTAGAAATGTTTAGTAAATAAAGCTATTTTTTCCCTCTCATTCTGCGTCTGGGAGTAATTGTTTTCATTAACCTGGGTTAATGTTCAATGCATCTTTGCATTTATTGTTATTTAAAACGACATTAATGATTTGCAGTAGATTAAGTCATTTTAAAAAGAATTCTTACTTTAACAATTTCAGAAATGATGACTAAAATAATTAAAAAAGAATTGTAATAGGGGGTAATATGTAAGTTATAATGTATAGTTTGGATACTAAGTTGTACTGTCTCTGTAACACTTTAGATAGTATTATTAGGAATTAAAAAAAAATTCCGTAAAGATTTGGAATTATCAGATATTATTGATAAACAAACAAATAAGAAATCCAAACTAAAGAAGTTTATGAGTGCATTTGTAACTTTCTTATACTAGGATAACCAGTTTAATCGTTAGCCCTTGTGTTGCAAAAAGTAGACCGTAGCGCTCCAAAACCAAAATCAAATCAAACCAGTTTAATCAACTTTAAATAAATGATGTATATATTTTGAAACGTTTTCATCCTTAGCCATATGGAGCGATCATATAATCATAACAGTAAGCTGTTTAGCCGCGATAGCTCAATCGGTAAGGGCAGCAATTTCGTAACCAGAGAGTGGCGCGGTCAAAAATTCATCGTGTTCATTAATTGCAGCTGCGGCACGTAAAGTATGTTTGTGTGGTAATGTTCTCAAATGATACCTTTGTACGTAGCCAGCGAAACTTGGAGGCTTTCTGCTTGATCCCTGCTTTTAAATTACGAGGACCCATACTTGAAGTTAGGTCAGTTATTTCGCTCGAAGTGAAGTTGCACATTGCCCTTAGCCTTGAACCAGTCACATATTACGACTGGGTCGATTGGACCTAGTGTAGGTTCTACTACACCAGGGGAATGAGTAACAACAGTATAGTCAACTTCTATGTATTGTTCTAAATTATGAATCTACTCGGAAGCTGTATTAGTAGGGGTCCACTATAATAAGCATCTGTGTACTATCATGCACGCAGACGGCTAACAGTCCAGGTCTGGATACAAATATGGTCGGGCAGATAGCAAATGAAAAAACAACGGAAAAGATTAATAATTTTATTCGCAAAGAAGGTAGTGTTGCATAATTTACCCAGAATATAGTTAAGTTCCCATATTCGGGATTATTTTGGAACGAGTGTTCATTTTCATCAAAATAAACTGCGTTTATGTATGAATTGTTTATACAGCTTATAATGCGCTCTATTTCGATTGAATTATTTTTGGAGCTGCTTATCAAATTTCACAAGAAAACATGAAGCAAATATCGACATGCGTACTTTATGATTAACACTAAATCTATTGATATTTTATATATACTGAAAAGGATCTTACAAGTAAAACATCGAACTTCTGTTCTGTGCCATGTGAGCAGAGTCGGGAGAGCTAAGGTGATGTATGGCTGTACAGACGTTATATGCTTTACGTTTATTAATTGTGTTTTAAATACGTTTTTTGATGTGTTTTGTTAATAAAAGTGTGGTAAAGCAAATTGATGGATACTCCTTGAACTCTTAGTGTTTTGGGAGCTAAAAAGCTTATAAGTGCCTCTTTTTACCGAGTACTGCTTTTCAAATAAACGTTACATTCCTTTCCAGTTGATTACAAATAATATATAATTTTGCATAAGCAATAAAATACAAAATAATTATCATGTAAGTTTGTAATCTATTTTATTAGTTCTGATCACGTAGCAAATATTTGTAGTGCCGCATGCAGTGCTAGTGCTCGAATTTTTGGATAATCGTTATTTTGGGTTACCAGCTGTCGGTGCTCTGTACCCAGCTTAAAACAAACTATACATGGCATGCTCCTAAACAGGACATTTTCTTAAGGCCCCTCCACACCATGGTCCACTTCAACCCTTGACTACCGTCTGGAGGGGGTATGGCTTATCCAGGTTGACGCTGGCAGACGATAAAATGGTCTTGGGGGAGGATGCTTCGGAAGTGGTTTTTCACCAAAGATCAAAGGCAGTTAGATGAGCAACTAAAGTGCGCAGTAAATCCTATGGACGAATCCACTCGATCGGCTTCTTTAGTGGCCCAGTGTGTGGATGTAATGTAGCCTCCACACTATGGCCAGTTGTTCACCACTTCCTGATGGTGACCTCGAACGATGGTTCATGGATCGCATCCACACGCTGGGCCACTAAATGAGCTTAGAGCATTGATTCATCCATAGGATCTACTGCGCACTTTAGTTGCGCATCTGGCTGCCTTTGATCTTTGGAGAAAAACCGCCTCGGAAGCCATCGTCTGCCGCCATCGGCCACGATAAGCCAAAGTCCCTCCAGACGGTGGTGATGGCTTGCAGTGGACCATAGTGTGGAGGGAAATTAACCCATAACCCATTGTCCAAGGTCACCATTAGAAAGTGGTGAACAATTGACCATAGTGTGGAGGCTAGTTTAGAAAACTTAAAATTAGTAGTAAGTTTGAGGTTTCAATGCAGATAATTTCGTATATTTTCCGTCGGTGAAATGACCGCTCACGGTAGATAACGGTAGAGTATATATGATTATCAAGAAAAATGAAGAGATATAGATATTAAAAAATTTAGCAGGTCCACATTATCAAAAAATGTCATGCACAAAGTTTAAAAGAAAATAAAAATCTGCAATTTAATAATTTTGATTAAAATATGAAAAGCGATCATTTGATCCCTCTGGTAGGTTTAGTGTTAAGATGCTAGAAATACCATTGCGGCCTCAAAGTGACTCCTTGGAACGGGGCCCCATCCAAGCATGACTGAGCCCTGTATGCTTCACCTTGAGAGTTCATGCATACACTGAGTATGTACCTACATCGTGAAATGCCGTCAGCCGATATCCTATCTGTGGGCGGTCCCCGTTTCGCACAGGTGTCTCGCAACAAATCAGAACAACAGCGCAAACGAGATTTGCAGAACGAACCCTATCCGCATCATTAAAATTGAAAAAAAAAATAATAATGATCAGATAAAATAGAAAAGCGACAGACGATTTCCCAGGCAATCACCAGAAGGTTAATAATAATAATAATAAAAAAGCACAAAGAAACATTCAGTTTTGGAATCTCTTTGGGGACTGGAGCACTACGCGGGGATTCCGATTTTTTTCTTATTATTTTTTTTCCGCAGAGCGTTCTTCAGGTGCACGGTTATTGCGTAATGGAAGAACGATTTCCATTCTGTGCACGTGCAGAAAGAGAGAGAAGCGGGAGGAATTTCTCTTGTCTGAGTTTCGAAATTTGTGATAAAGAATAATTTTTTTTTCTTTTTGTTTCTCTCTCTCTTTCTAAATGGACCCGCGGTGGTGGAATTAGCAAACGATCAACAACAACCACCGCCATTCTTTCCATTCGCGAGAACAAGAATTTATTATACCTTATTTTTCTATTTTTTAATCTTCGCGTTACGAAAGGACACGCAGCCTACTTTCTTTTTCTTCTTTTTCTTAAATGCCAAATCCCGAATTTCAAGAGCGTGCGCGCGTTGCGGAAAATATTCTACTAATGAATGGCGGCAGCCAAAGAAAAAAAATACAGAAAAAAAGGACTTAAGGAATCACGACAATTTTTTCCTTTTCTCGTTGCCATATTTTTGAAAAAGGGGAATTTCTTCCCGACTAAAAGAGTTTTCGAACACTTCTTTACTGGAAACAGGGCTGTTTATGAAATAAAGTTTTGCCTAGAGTAAGTGTAGACGAATTACTTGTAATGTACAGATATGCTAGCATATATCTTTATGCCAAACACGGCTTCGAAGATGTTGCTCATTTAGCACCACAGGATGAGCACGTGTAGCTAAAAGAGTGTTACGGACGCGAGTACTATTGCTCGCGGTAGAACTTCTTAATTTAATAGCATGAACTAAGCAGAACTTGGTCTCCTACCTCCAGAGGTATCTTTGAATTGGATAAATTTGTGACCACGCACTTATTTCACGTGTTGCCAGTAATAAACAGGGTTCGAGCCTCGAACTCATAACCTTCCTGTTATGTGATCGACGCCTTGGCTGACTGAGCTACCAAGTCTCTAAATAGGATTCTTTATAGCTTGGAGCATAATTCTGGTTTATTATTTTTTATTAGAATTATTATAAATGCCAACCAGTACAAGTAAAATTTGTCACATAGGAGAGTGTATTTTTGAATAAAGATTTTGCTGAAA
>CM063506.1:156559398-156569398 GCA_032207245.1 Pardosa pseudoannulata | reverse complement strand
AGTGAATGAAATTTACCCTTTTACACTAAATTAACAAAGAAATTAAGATTCATTTTGCAAGGTGATAACTGGTTTCTCTTTTTTAGTTGACCCTCTCAGACTGTGATATGAAATGACACACTTTATAAGATGCGTTTGACAATTTTAAAAATTAGAGTTAAGAAGCACTACAGTAGCTGTGATACGTACTCGGACGTTTCTTATATGTCTATCTCTATGAACATGCGTCACTTTGACGCATGAACGAATACGTATAACAACACTCAGAAAGCAATGTAATTATATACTTTAAGTAAAAAATGTAAATAATATTGAGGTTCACAACAATATTACTCATTCAAAAAATATTATAGTATTTTATTTTTCAATACTCGAACCAAGCCACTAAAACCTCCAAAACCTCTTCACACTCCGATTTTAGACATTCTGCGTTTCGTTCTTTCTACTGTTGCTTGTAGCCTGTTTCATTTGAGATAACAATATCGGATAACAGATCGAAGTATTGTCGGTACATTTCTATTTATTATTTTTGTAATGTTTTCACGAGTAGAACTAATTTAATAAAAACTGTGTCTACCTTACGATCGCGTCAAATGGACGTGTATCCCGTAGAGATACGTATACCACGTAGAAAATTTCAATATTTCAACACTTTACAGAAAATGGACTTCAATATATATTTATACCTCGTTCGATGGATAAAAGTCAGTACAAGACATAAAATAAAAATAAAAAAGGTTTTTGTAATTTTCCTTATAAAATTCGAAATGCGTCAAAATACGCGTCCCGTAAACCTAGTTAACCTTTTGAGTGCGGCAAAGTGCTATCATTCTTCTCATATATTCTGTCAAAAATGCGTGGAAGTGAGATCGTGGTGCTGTATGTTACTTTAATTTTCCCCTTAATTGAGATAAAAGTGAGACTTAATCTCTAGTGTGAAAATTATAGTAAAATACAGAAGTGCGATCACACTTCTATGCATTTTTTACATAGCTCTTCGTAGCAGTCAGACGGTTAAACAGTACCAACAGATTTATTTCCAGAATTAACTTTTTTTTAAACCGGTTTTCGGTTTAGTACTAGTTCGAATCCCTGGGTTTAATCCATTAATGCCTATCGTCTCTTCTAAAGGTTTATTGAATTAATAATTGAATTCTTATTTTAACAGTTCATAGAATTAAATTAGTTCGTAAAATTTTTATGCTTTCTCAAAAACGAGTTTTTTTTTTCAGCGAAGGTAATGTTAATCCTATAAACAATCTACAGTATCTTCTATTTATAATTTTTATCGTTTGGATAGATATTTTGAGCTTTCGGCAAGCACGTTGACTGAAATTACAATTATCTTTATCTTCCTTAAAGATTCATTTTACAATATTATGTCTACATGTGACAATATTATGTCTAGAATTGCAGTCAACGTATCTTATAAATAAACAAATTTATGCGAGATGTTGGAAATTTTTGAAATATTAATCCAAATGACAAAATTATAAATAATGCACTAAAAAAATTGGTATATTTATAGAATTATCCTTTACCTTCGCTAAAAAGGAAAACTCGTTCCAAGACGGCATTAAAAATCCTAAAAGCTATCTTTTCAGCTGTCTCTAAATAGGGACGTTTAGCATTAATGGGTTACGACTACCACAGTTAAAATTAACTCAGTTATAAATTAATAAATTAATACTGAAACAGTAGTGCAATTGTTTCCTAAACTGAAACCTCAGTATATGAATTCTTATAAGCACGTTTAACCCTTATGAGCTCCAGTACTGACTCGACATAATCTTTTGCAGAAAGTACAACGTCGAGTATGGCTTAACAGTATTTTTAAGTTTAAGAATTGTGTTTCCGTTTGGTGTAACTCTATGAAAATTGCTCGGTCGGCAATAAATTGATAAGTCCTATTAATTTAAACGCCGAACAATGACCGAATGGTTAGGTTGCTGCCCTACGGAACCGGAGTTCATGGGTTCGAACCCCACTATGGCATGGATGTTCGTAGCCGTTCGGAATCGGCTTTAAGCAGTAGGTCCCGGTCTCATTAGCCCTCGTATTGAAAAAAGTAAACTGTAGCGCTCCAAACCAAACCAAACCTATTAATTTAAACCAGAAAACTGGGAATGGCGAAAATTTGGAGCGCAAAGAGTTAAACTCTAGTTCTTTACCAAGACCTCTAAACTAAATAATAAACTTCCCAAAACGACTATCGATTTCTATGAGTAAGAAAATTTTTCATATTTTGTATATATATCTTTAACTTTCTTCTTCTACCTGACGGCTGAATTCCTTTTCCAAATATATTCCAATTTTAACTGACCATTTTTAGTTTATTGTTTAACTATTAATACGTAATTTAAAACTCCGAAGCATTTAGTCATGGGGTGTTTTCTGATATATTATGTAATGATGCGTGTGTATCTAAGAAAAAAGTAATGAATGCTAAGCTATGTATTTCGTTGAAAATCTAGCATGACCCACTAGTAACAGCTAACAACTTTAAACTATTTTTATAGACAGACTGGGTTAATTTTGGTCGAAGCAAATTTTGGTGAAATGTCTGCAGATAGTTCATATTTCTAAAGGGAATGTCATAAATGAATCTGTATATAGTAGAGGTTGGAATAAAATTAGACTGAGTAGGAGAGCTTATCAACAATTCGGTCCCCCCTTCAGATAGTCAGCTGAAGTTTAGGTCAAGCAGAAAATAAGGTACCACAATTTATAAATAACTTTGTATTCTCGTACTACATATCTACAATTTTCAATCTCGATATCATTTTATCGGATTTTAAGTGACACTTTTGATTGTTGTTACCTTGCATCACTGAATTAATATAATTTGTTTACAAAATCTCGAATAAATGGCAATGCCAAGTTTGGATTTCATTTTAAAGTTTTTTTCTTAATTAGTTTCGCATGTTTATTTCTTAACTATAAACTTTTATTTAATTTTAAATTAACGAGGACAATCTAAAAGCAATGTATTTTCAAAGTCATTAAGAAAAGATAAATTTAGTACAAAAAAATGTGCTGTTTTAAAGAATGAAATTTAACAATGAATGAAATTTATTCAACCAACATTGAATTAATATAATTTGTTTGCAAAATATCGAATAAATGGCAATGCCAAGTTTGCATTTCATTTTAAAGTTTTTTCTCAATTAGTTTCGCATGTTTATTTCTTAACTATAAACTTTTACTTAATTTTAAATTAACGAGATCAATCTAAAAGCAATGTTTACACAGATGTATTTTCAAAGTCATTAAGAAAAGATAAATTTAGTACAAAAATATTTACTGTTTTACAGAATGAAATTTTGTTTATAGGTACGCTTTTATTTTAGAAATATTTATTTTTATGCTATAAATTTAAGCTTTTTCACACTAGAAAGAAATTCTAAAGGCTTAGTAAATATTTTTCCAATTAAAAACGTTAGGATGCAAAGGGTTAAAGGTTTTTTCCTTTTTTAAAGTCTTACAGCTGATTGTAACGGCAGTATTATATTCATTTAAAGCTTTTTACTTAAAATATCAAAAACAATATTTTATAACTGAAATATTGCACATCGAGGTTGTGGATTACATATTTCCCTTACTTATACTCTCTAATCACATTAACGGTATTTTAGGTGGAACAAACTTAATTTAAAATTTCTTACACGAAAGAATATTTGCTTATTTCATAACAGAATATGAAGTGCGTTTTAATCTACTCATTCTTCGGGTATTAAACTATCAATGCTGAAAAAGGAACAAGAATTTTTGGGTCTGCAGTGCTATGTTTATACTATTATGCTAATCAGTACTATACATAATAATACTATACTATACATAATATATATTAAATCATAACTATTTCTATAAAATTTCCTGACATTTTCATAATCTTTTGTAAAATATTTTTAACACTTTGTATCAGTGTTTCACATCTGCAACAAACTTGAAAATGTTATATTCAGCGTCAGTGAGCTTAAAAAAAGTTTTGATAGTTGCTTTCCTGTAATACCGCAAAAATAACAAATGACGATTCTAAATTTAACTTTCGCCTCAAAATTTAATTTATCTGATCATGATTATTTCTGAAATTTAAACTTTTATCAAATCAAAAGGAACTTAAGATAGATTTCTCAGGCAGATAATTTATAATTCTTTAAAGAGATATATCAACTTAGTGCTTTTACATAAAGCTTATAAGAAATGCGTAAATTTATTTTTATTTTAGAAAATATTTCTTGCTCATTTTTTAAAAACTTTTATATACGTGATATGCATTTAAAATAATTTTTTAATTTGTAGTTGAGATACTAATGGTTAATTATGCGTGCGTGTGATAGTTATTTCAAATACTAACAATCTTAACAGTGGAAATAAAATGTTCAAGTTTTTTTTTCCGTTCGCCAGATTGCATTGTGATTGTTGTAATGTTTCTGTTTAGAAACCTACTCCAATATGTAGCCAATTACTTCCAAATTGTTCTAAATTATAAATACCTTATCGCACGTCAACATGAGAAATATGGGAAAACAGTTTCGGTTTACCGTTCCTTTGACCAAATGGATAGGGCGCAGCTCTTCGGTATTAGAATTTGTCAACCTGTACCAAACTATATTTTTTTTTTGGGGGGGGGAAGGGGGCTATTTCATAGATATGAAATCTACGCATTCTGATTAGGGTAACGGAATCTTAAACTGTTTGAATCCATTGCTTGAACGCCTGCTGGTTGACGCATTATAAGGCATTTTAGAAGATAAGTTTAAATCGTTGCCAAAAACATTCTCATTACATTTTACTGATTTTTAGGAATGCAAGTTTGAATATTAAAATTTGATCATATGTAGATCTATTCAATTTCTGAGCTATCAAACTAATAAAAAACATTAAAATTCCAAAATGCAAATGAAATTTTGTGCCATGTTTAAGTTCTTGTAGTTCATTTACTGAATTATTTTAGGAAACATTGTTATAGGTTCTAAGGGTTCTTACTATCCAGTCCAGGTAGTCGACCTGTTCATTTCCGTTGACCCCAACGTGAGATAGAATCCATTGAAAATAACGTATCCCCTAACATAGTTGTTATAATCAAAACCAATTATTGCTTTTTTGTAAGCAATAATTATTAGGTATTCTCCACAAATTTAAAATTTTAAAAAGTAACAAAGATTACAGAAGATTAAATTTTCAAGAAACGCCAAAATGTTTAAAAATTCCATTTCAAATTTTACAAATACTAAATCAAAAGATTCACTCAGTTTTTATGTATGTAATGTCACTCACAGAGTTATAGGGTATTTATTGTACATTTATTGGCTTTTTTTTTTCGGGAAATTCCAGCCTACAGTTAGAAAATCTATCCTAAAAAACTGTATTTAACAACTGATCAACGTTACAGGTGGTATATGTAGGGTCTAAGAAATTACTGTATTTTTATTTTCATGTCCCACGTGTCACCTACCTTTGACATCATATTTAGTAAGAGCTGTGTTCTTGCCTCTTTTATATATATATATATATATATATATATATATATATATATATATATATAACTTTGCATGTGTGTTGTATATAGATCAGTGAAGGCAAGTTTAGCACGTTAAAATTTTGAAACCATTAATATTTTTACAATTAATTAATTTATTTCTTTTCTTCATACAAGTCTTATACTGAATGTGCACTCAAACATATGCAGTATTCATATGAATATACTATGTGATAAACATATAAAGCAGAAAGATAGGGTTTTTTTTTTATTTTTTCAACAATAAATTGACAAGGAATGATGGTAGAATAGATTGCTGCTCTTTGGTACAGGAGTTTACGGATTCGAATCCCACTGCTAGCATGGATGCTAATAGCCGTTCAGCGTGGGCTTTAGGAGTGAAGTCACAACCATATTAGTCCCAGTGTAGGAAAACGGTAGGTCGTAGCCCTCCAAATAAAACCAAACTATTAAATTGACGCGGCAGCGTAAAAATTTGTTCACGCTGAGAAATTAAATCGAAGCCAAATTCTGTTACCCTTTCCGCTACCGTTTTTGCTAAATTTTGACTTTTAATTGGAATAATAGCAACAAATTGAAAAAAATGACTCTTTAAATTTAGTTTAAGAATATCTCACCCAAAGAGCAAACTACCTCGGGGAGGGGGGGGGGCAACTGCCCTATTTGCTCCTCCCTAAATAGGATTCTGTATATAGTTAGTTCACTAGCCGGGGTAGCTAAATCAGCTACGGAGTCGATTTCATAACAGGAGGATTGTGGGTTCGATCGGTCAAAGATCAGCCGTGTTCATTAATGGCAGATGGGGCACGTAAAATAGGTTTGTGATCGTCGCAATATACTCCAAGTTCCCAGAAGATACCTTTGCCAGGCATGGGGATATTCTCCCTGTTTTTAAATTATGAACATCCACTATATTTATTTGTGTTGCCTTAGGGAGTAATGTTAGCCTCTCATAATAAAATGGTCAATACATTCCGAGACTTGTACGGGCGAATGATTAACAGGCAAGTGCACCCTCATTATTTTAATTTAATTTTATTTATTAAAGTACCGGCTATATGGTCACCCCGATTATATGGTCAATTTTCTTAAGTTCCGTCTAACTTAATAGGGAACATGTGTTAAAGCGCACCGCTTATACAGTCATTTTCATTTCTTGTTACCGGTTATATGTCAGTTTCTTGTTTTCAACGATTATTTTACTAATTACGAAGCAGAAAATGAGCATTCAAAAGCTATTAGGGTCTTAGAAAAAGTTGTGTTAACAACCAAAAAAAGGAAACAAACTTGTATATCTGATTATTTTGAAATGCATTGAACGGGAATGTACGTATGTACGTGTGCTGTACTTCGATTGGTAAGGTAAGCTAATAAATCCCCCCCCCAAAAAAATCTGCATATTTTTACTGTAGTTTTTACTTCTCGAATTATTTTTAAAATTTTAAATGTTAATTATTTGTTTATGAGCACTACATTCTGATAGGTGAATATAACCCTGCCACAATTCAATAAGGTTGTATTGTTCCGCATACAGGGTCACCCCTCTTATATGGTCTGATTTTTCTGCACCGCTAAGCTGACCATATAACCGATACAGACTGTAATTTTATTTATTGAGGAAGACTTACTTTTATTTGGCGATTTATACCAAGGCATTTGCTATGAGTAGGGGTCCTAAGGTAAAATGTTTGGGAGTCACCGTTCTACATCCTTGTTCGAGAAGATAACGATTGAGTTAAGAGGACATCGTTCCGGATTTACTTCAGAGAGAATTTGAAATAATAATAAAAAATATTATAATAATTATTATAAGTGAAAAAAAATCTTTCTGAAATGGAAAGAAAAAAGGAGAAAGAAATTCTTCCGCGAGCGGTCCTGCATTTCCATAGCTAATTATTCGTGCCCCGGGGGTGGCCGAAGTTCCATCTCTTCACCCTTACCTGGCGCGCAAGTGAAAACGCCGAAGCAGGAAATAAATGCGTGCCAGGAACTCGTTCCATTACTGCTTCTATACGCCAGGGGAGGGGGGTGTAGAAGGCAAGAAATAATAACTTCAACTTCGACCCCAAACACGTGCAGGCCGAGACGCGTCATCGGCGTAAGGCAAGGGGCACATTTTGCACGCGGCACCGCAATTACGGAGATGTTCCTTCCTCGCGAGCGGGGGGAGGCACATCCTTCACGTCGGTTTTGGGGAGGACGGGTTTCATCTCCCTAATCAAGATAAATAATCGAGTTTGGCGATCAGTTTCGCTTTCTTTTCTTGAGCTGGGCCTCTACCTGCCGTTTGGTTCCCTCTTATGCTGCATGTTAACTTGTGGGAAAAATAAATGAGCGAAACTAAGTTACATCAAACAGTTAAATAAGAATAGTTAAGCAGAAATTAATTTTTGTGTTCTAGACGTTGCCATAGGTTACCACAGCCATAGGAGAATAAAAGACATCTCTCGAGGAGTTGCCATTTTAGAAATACAGAAATTTATTTTAGAATACAATTATAATTAAGTTGGTTAGTTATTCTTAAAATATCATTACACACACACATATATATATGTAATGAGACGAACTTCTCGATGGGTGGTTGCAGTCATGGCCATAAAAATGACACTGTTTCAGCTAAAGACCTTTAATAAGATAACGGTGGAGGACGGGTTCCCACTTCATCATAGGGACAGGACAAACGGAAGGGTCAGCTAGCATGAAGTTCTATGCACAAGACTCGTAACACCTGGGTCAACATCTGTGGGAAAATATCTCTAGAAAAATCTGTCTCCGACAGCGTGTATCTCCTTTTTATTCGGAAATTTCCTAAATTGTCTGCTAGGACCATATAGGTTTATAATTGGTCAGGCCCCTTCTCTGAGAGCGTAAACTGTAGCCCCAGTGGTCAATTTAGGTTAGGGGTTAAAAAGAGGAATGCAAAATGACGCGGGAAATTTTATCCCTTGATTTAAGTTTTGAAAACCCCTGAGAATTTTCCTTACACACACACACACACACACACACACACACACACACATATATATATATATATATATATATATATATATATATATATATATATATGTACTCTTTGGAAATAACAAAAAAAAAAAAAAAAAAAAAAAAGAGCACGATATCCTTTCTTTTAAATAATACTTTTTTGTATATACGCGTACGATTTGTTCTCCCCGTTTATATTATGACAGCATTACTTTCATTTCTAAAATTGAGCAATGTAGCGAATTAGAAAAGAAAAAACCTGTCTACGGACAAGGTTTTGAAATAAGAAAACCTCATATACCCCTTATTAGGACACAAAACTTCTTAGATGTACTTGTTTACAGGCACTATGTGTTCTCTTTTACTTTAAAGAGTTTGATAAAGCTTTACACTGGACAAAGCCCAATTCAAACAAACCTGTAAAAATATCTCGGTTATGCTCTCCTGTGAAATTTTAATTTTTGCTTTTTACTTCCGATGTACGCATATAAAGTGAAATAGTGAAACAGGTAAAAACGGATGCCCTTTGTGGAAAGATAGGTTGTGTATTCAACTGTAAACAGGAAATCACGTAACTGAAAAGTCCACAAACAAGCACTTCTCCAATGGTTGAGTTCACGCGGAATTTTATTTCTTTTGACTTACTATGGAAAAACACTATAGCTGTTTCCAGGCAAAATTGTTCCCCATTCAGAGATGAACAAGTTAGAAATATTTGCAGTCTGCACAACGGAAGGACGCTTCCCTGACTTTACACAAATATTCAGATTTTTTTTGTTTGTTTTTTTTTATCATCAGTTGCATCAATTTCTTTCATGCATGACGGAACATTGCGTGCATCCTTCTATTGTAGATTCTACGAGGTATTGTATGTATAAACAGGGCGGGGCTAGTAGGTGTGCAGACGACCAAATTCCGACGGCGGTCGATGAATTAAACAAGGTTGAAAGATGCCAGCCGAAGTTTTGTTTAAATAAAAAAAAAAAAAAAGATTTTACTGAAATTATTTATTAAGAAAAACCATTTCTGTTTTTCTTTGTTAGTTTTGGGAATAATTGTTGTCATAAACCTGGGTTAGCTTTTAATGAATACGTCGTCACATATGTTGTTATTTAAAAAGAAATTGATTTGCAATGAATTAACTCATTTTTAACACGTGTACATTTCGCAGCGGAATTGTACCAGGAGCGGGCGTTTTGCGCGTCAATTTAGTTATTCAGTTAAATCTCAATAGATTGAAAATTATTTAATTTTTGAACCAACTTTTCGTATTTTATATTGAAATATATAAACAAATATATAAATAACAACCATAAGATTTTTGTAAACAAAAAATATATTTTTTTAGTGGATACATTTATAATAGTATCGTAAATATGAAAAATCGAAATAGCAATATATAGTTTTAATTTTTCCCGTTTTGTGGTTCCGCATCGACTGATGTAAAAACTAGTTTTTATTTGTCTAAATTTTTCCAGAATCTATGTAGTAGACAAGAACATTCGGCTTCGTTTT
>CM063506.1:156529398-156554398 GCA_032207245.1 Pardosa pseudoannulata | reverse complement strand
AATCGGGAGTATTCTCCCCTCGACTCTCGTTGACTCCCACATTACGACGTCAATTAGAACTTACGAGTTTTTTGTTATTCAGCAGTTATTTAGCGGTATATTTTTAAATCGGGTCAAATAGTTTTTCTCGTTGAAAGTCGCAGCGTTTGTCGGTTTCATTTATAAAAGCCGCCCCAAATCGTTTACCTGTCTTCTCAACTAAGTGCTATATGGCTTATGCCAGTGCTTTTTAATGCACTGTAATGTAAAATGATGTTAAAATTTAAGCTTCATGTTTACATTATTTTACCGTTTTCAGTGGTCTTGTGTTCTACTAATTATGTACCATAACAACCTGAAAATCCATATCTTTATATATAAAATTCTTCTGTTCGTGTGTTTGTTATAGAACTCCTCCTAAATGACTGGGCTTATTTTGATGAAATTTTGTGTATATAATTGAATCGAGAATAGTTTAGATTCATAGTTTAATCCGATAAATTTTTTTTAATTAAAAATCCAGAATTGCGTGCTTATTGAGATTATTATAATGTCGCTTGAAACCCTTCGCTTCCAACGTACCTGTGGCGCAGTGATCGGAGCAACGGGCTTCAGTACCAGAAGTCCCCGGATCGAATCTCGATGTGGGAATTTTAATTTAATCTAATTACGTTCGTGCTGACTGTACGCGTGGGGGCGTCAAGTATTTTTAAAATTAATTTTTTTCTTACTTTTCCCTCAAATCGGTCTAATTTATAAAAACATTTATTTTTGGATTTACAGCGTTAAAATAGGACGACATCTGTCGGGTCGTCTAGTATATATATAATGAGACGAACTTCTCGATGGGTGGTTGCAGTCATGGCCATAAAAATGATACCGTTTCAGCTAAAGACCTTTATTAAGATAACGTTGAAGACGGGTTCCCACTTCATCATAGGGACAGGACAAACTGAAGGGTCAGCTACCATGAAGTTCTATGTACAAGACACGTAACACCTGGGTCGACATCTGTGGGAAAATATCTCTAGAAAAATCTATCTCCGACAGCGTGCGTCTCCTTTTTATTTGGAAATTTCCTAAATTGTCCGCTAGGGCCATGTAGGATTATAATTGGTCACACCCCTTCTCTGAGGGCGTAAACTGTAGCCCCAGTGGTCAATTTAGGTTAGGGTTAAAAAGGGGGATGAAAAATGACGTGGGAAATTTTAGCCCTTGATTTAAGTTTTGAAAACCCCTGAGAATTTTACTTACATATATATAACTTTATTGGTTGCATTGAATTGTTGTGTACTAGTCCCGATCAATCAGTATTGTTCATTATTCCTTTATTTCTTAAAAGAGTTGAAAGATTTGGTACTAGAGTAGTTCGATAGCAGATTGTCTTCTCATACCTATTAGCCTTTCGGTAGATCTGAGTGATGTTAGATTTTTGACATCTGGGTGTTATCTACCAACATAGACAACAGGGCGCAGCGTCCCTTCCTATACATATATTCGTATAGGTTTTAATCTGGATTTAAGGTCTACCTTATTGCTACACGATGGCTAATGAGACCGAGACCAACAGCTTAAAGCCGACTCCGAAAGGCTACGAACCGAACATACATGCCAGCAGCGAGATTTGAACCCATGTACTCTGGTACCGAAAAAGAACGTTCCACCTATTCGGCCATCGTCGAGACTCATAAAGAAAAATGATAGCAGGTTGTTGTCATGAATAGACTATATTAATTAAACATTCAAATATCTTTCACATTGAACCAAGAATATCTGCATTTCTATATTTTTAAGCAGCAATAAGTAAATAAGTATGTAATTGCAATAACATTATAAGGAAAATATAAGATTATATACACAGTTATTGTATAAAATTTCTAATGAAATAATCTCTCTTAAAAAAATAAAAGAGGCACAAAAATGTAAAAATTATCTTCAGAGTACATTTTATTATATTGATAAATTTTTCAAAAATTAAAAACTCATAAAATACTATCGAATTACCATCGAATTATATATAAATTATAGGAAATCGGTATACCATCGGATTTTACAAAATTAAAGGCTCTTTTATTAAACTTCGAAAAAAAATGAAGAAACTTAAAATTAATCAAATTAAGTTTACATTATAAAATAATATTACAGATTCAGCAGTATTGTCGAAAAATATGTGTAGAAATCCAACAGGGAAGTATCCGAAAAGATTATTTCCAATCACTTCAATACACTCAACTATCCCAGCATCGAAAAGCAAAGTAGTGGAAAAAAACAAAAAAAAAAAAAAAAAAAAAAAAGAAAAAAAAAAAAAAAAGTCCATAAGAATTTGAGGAATTAACACTTCGCGTGAGGGCAACGTATTTTTACGTATTTTGCAGTCTGTCACTGAAGCGCGGGTCACGTAAAAATACGTATTTAGGAGATTTGTGGTGGATACCCGCTAACCACCTCAAATCTACTAAATACGTATAATTGTATGTATGTGTGATGTTATAAGCTTGTTGTTTGCGTTGTTATGCAACGCTTTGCATTTTTTCTTTCTACAAGTTATGATTGTCGAATTACTCGGTCTTTTGTTGCGTCATTTCGTCCTCAATCAGTCGTGTTTTGTCAATTTGAAGCTTGGTTTTTTATTGTTGAATACAAAATTGATAAAATGAGTCGTTGTGACAAAGATAGTGATGAAGAAATATGCGCTGACAGATTATCGGACTTTAATTTTAAAAATCGTTTATTTTTGTGATTTCGTAATTTTTTTTTGTTAAATAATCATACAGTATATATTAAAGTGTAAAATAAAAAAAAGTTTCGTTCATAAAAACAAAGTAGTTTTCGATTGACTGCGATTTTTCTGAATAACTAAACTTTCGCGCGATTCACGAAAAAACGCCCGCTGCAAGCGTAAGTTGGCGGTGAAGTATACCCGCATGCCAAGTGTTAAAAGTCTTAGGCACTTGTTCAAGCTAAGCCATGCGATATTGTGAAACCGCGCATGCGAACAAACCTTGGTTTGTTTCGGAACGCTAGAGTCTACATTTTGCTACACGAGAGCTAATGAGACAAGGATCTACTGCTTTAAGCCGATTCCGAATGGCTACGAACATCCATGCCACAGTGGTATTCGAACCCACGAACTTTATCGAAGATTATTGCCCTAACGTTTCGGCCATTTTTCGGCTAAACAAACATCGGAGTAGTGGGTATATTTCCAGGGTCCGATCAAAACAAAGTCGGTTCCAGAGCCTGGTGTTTATTCGGGGCCCCATTATAATGTTCATTCAATCTGTACGGATTCCAACTTTCTTTACACGATACTATGAGGAAGTTTATGAATATCAAAAAGTATAAATTTTATGTTTTATTTCTATAATTTCCATTAAGAATAAAAACTATCATTCGTTTTTACATAACTTTCTGAGTGAAGTTTCGTGAAATATTGTAGGAGTAACTTGAAAGATTTTTAAGTTTTGTTAATTGATTTGGTATGTTACAGTTTATTTTATTGTATTTATTCTTTTTCTTTTGCTACACTAAATGTTTTAATTAAATAATTTAAGTTAGATATAAAATATTTGCGTTCCCAAAAATCAGGAGGCGCATGAAACACAGTCCAGTCAGCCTGTTCTTACTCTGGTCTTGTATATTTCGTGGTCAGCGCGACGTGGCACAGGAAATATCGACCAAGCCAAAAGGGGACAACGATGCAATGCCGTAACATCGCGCAAACGCACACATAAATGCCGGAACCGTTTGCGTGACATCGGGAAATTACGCAGGTAATGTTCGCTGCTTAGTGGGTGTCACCAGGAAATCACGATGTTAGAATGCATCACCAATTTAAAAATTATGTAACCAGTATAACGATGTCGGCTTCACTTAGGTTTTTCACGATGTATCGATACATCGCCGAGTCTAATCTTTCGGTGACCTTAAACCCTTGGAGATTGGTCGGGGATGTGGATATGTGTGTGTATGTCAGCATTGTACAGCTAGCAGGTCTCTAATTCAGTGGTTCCCAAACTTTTTTGTCCTCTGACCTGCTTTCATAGCAAACACCTTTTCATGATTCCCCAGTGAAATAACACTATACAGCTATATAATAACAAAATTACATCTTAAACTTCGATGTTGTTAATAATAACGTAAAAACTAAACATTGATAAAACACTTTAGAATTTAAAGTAATATCTGTTGAAATTATTACTTCGTATTTCGAATTTTAAAAAAATATGAACAACCAAAAAATAGTCACAAATTTGTTTATTGCCATTTATTTTAATTTTTGTAAATATGGAAATTAATCACAATTATCTTATATCTTATTAAATCTCCACTGAACTCCACAAATGTCGCCAACGAATACCCAAATTAATTTTAATGTACCACGAAACCCTTCACCGATAACAAGGAATCTTGGTGGTGGGGGGGGAGGGTTCTGTAGAAATCCCGTTGGAAACCTCTACTCTAACTGATTTTTGCTGCCCAAAGCAAATTAATTTTCTTACGTAAAAATTTAAATCCGTTATTAATTTAAATTTCTATATACAGTCAGTACCGGCTATATGGTCACCCGCTTATAAGGTCAACCAGCTTATATGGTCAGTTTTGGAAAGTCCCGTCTAACTTAATAGGAAACATGTGTTAAAGTGCACGGCTTATACAGTCATTTTTTTACTTGTTACCGGTTATATGGTCAGTTTCATGTTTTCACCCAGTTTCCGTTTTTTTTTTTTTTTTAGTTGGTTTCCCTCCCTTTCCCCCTTTCTTGTTTGCGTAGACATCACCTCTCTCAGTTCTCTTGCCCCCTGACAAGAGGTGGACATCTGTCTGTTTATTGGTTGCAGTTATCTCTCCCTGGTTAAGTTGAAATTGAGACGAAACAAGAAAAGGAAAATTTTCTTGCATTTGGATCATACGTCACAAATAAGAACATTTATTTTTTAATTGTGGCTCCGAAAAGAAAGAATTGATCATTTGCTGTCAAAAATGAATTGATTGAAAAAAAAATCTCATCTTTCAAAGGCTACTTTCGCCAAAGCAAATTCGATTACCCGCACGACATTAAACAGCATTTTAGCTGCCAAACTTTGGTCCTCAAGTGTTGAAATCGGTGATGAAGAAAGAAAACGTCAGCGTTTGTCACCTTATGGGAATGTGGATAAGGCTCTTCTGTTATGGATTAAAAATACAAGGTATATGCACAATAAGGTTGTATTGTTCCGCATACAGGGTCACCCCGCTTATAGGGTCTGATTTTTCTGGACCGCTGAGCTGACCATATAACCAATACAGACTGTACTAGCTTTTTGAACTTTTAAATGAACAACAACAAAAAAAATCCCTATTAAGAAATTTTGTACGTTATATTATTTATATATATGGAGAAGCCCATCTGTATAGACTTCGTTTGGCTTTTTTGCCGCCGCAGTGTATTGATGAGGGCTGAACACTTCTCCGAATGTTCAGCCCTTTCGAAGCCATGAAACTTTTCTTGTTATTGGGAAGCAAGAGATTTTCTGACTCATTTGTTTTCTTGATCCTTTAAAATTATTCTGTTGTTGTCTTTTTGTTCAGTGATTTGTACATTTAATTCTTGTACATCGATTTCTGTATAGCGTTAGGATAATGTCTGCTGTATTAGAAATTTAGTAAAAGCAAACATATGAGAATGGGCATTTTACTTTTCCCTTGCTTCAACCCTTCACATTTGTGAGATCAACATTGACGATTTGAGAGATGACATTGACGTTTAAGAGATCTCAGTCATTTCCTGTGCCAACGTAGACTTTGACATCGCCCAGACTTCAAGAACTGTCGGTAGATGTCGTACAGCTTAATATCAAATTCTGCAATTATTGAACTTGTGCTTCGATATTGGTTTGATTAGAATGTTCAAGATGTCATGTGTCCTTTAAAAATAACATAAGAAACGAAACAAAAAAAAAAATTGTAAAAAATATCAGTTCCTATTCTAAAATGCTTTGAAATGTTTCATACTTTACAGAAATACCAATTTATGTTAGACTATTACTTAGTTATTGTGCATTTACATCCTATATGTATAACGTGACCAGACGTCCCGTTTTAACCGGGACTGTCCCTTTTTACAATTACGAGTCCCGGTGTCCCCGAAATGGACTGTGGGACGCAAAATTGTCCCGTTTTCAGAAACCACGCGAAAATTTATGGTGATTTTTATTAAAAAAGTGTTAGTGTTTACTGTAGATATTTTCATATGGCTTTTTCAGACCGATGTATTTACGTTGTGGTGATCGATATTACCGATTGTAAGACAAGAAAAATTAAAGTAATATAACATTGCAAAAAATGTCATTTTAAAACGAAATCATAGCAGGTGGAATGATCATAAATGTATCGGCCATTTTTTTCAGACTGGATGTATTAATTGAAACGCAATATATTGACTATAATAAAGATATTGAAGTTTTTGACGAATTTTCATTAATTTCTAATTACATTACATCGCAAAAAATAACGGAATGGAATAATTTAAATGTTTCCACGGAAACCCGTTGGGTGGAAGTATTCAAACACTTTCGCGCCAACAATTTTCAGCATAAAAACTTTTCTATTGTAATTGAATACATTTTATGTTTGTCTGCTACAAATGCTCCAGTAGAAAGAGTATTTTCTATTATGAACAAATTGTGGACATCTGAGAAAACCCAGTTACAAATTTCAGTTCTAAAGGCGATGTTGATAATTAAGCTGAATATAAAAATTTACTTGCCAAGAGTTTCATTCTTACTTGAAATTGTCACCAGCTATATTAAAACAAAATTGTACTTCTGATGAATATAAATATAATTAAACATTTTGGGTATCTATATTTTGTGATTCGTAACTTTTAAGCCAACTAACTTTTTCTGAATAAATAACTTTAAAAAAGTGTTATTTTTTTTCATTGACTACCTATGATTTGACCTAAATAAACCAATGTCCCGTTTTGAGTCAAAAAAATAAATGGTCACGTTATATATGTACCTCCTTCAGTGTTACTCAGCAATGCCAATTTCAAAATAAAATGTGTTTTCTATGCTTGCCTATTGTAAGCGCCGATTGCTCAATACCAGAAACAAAAGTAGTCAAAAAGTAGCAAATAAATAAACCAGGTTTGGTTTGTTTTGGAGCGCTACGGTCTACTGTTTTGCACACGAGGGCTAATGAGACCGGGACCTACTGTTTAAAGCCGATTCCGAACGGCTACGAACATCCATGCCATAGTGGGATTCGAACCCACGAACTCTGGTACCGACGATAATAAATAAACCAGAGTGGACTGTATTTTATTGCTAGACATACTAAAGCTATTACTTCTAGTACTAGTATATAACCCGTCATTTGACGGAATCAGTAAATTTTTCATTTTCTAGAATTGTAAAGTACTCTATGAGTCCGGTAAAAAAATAAATAAATAAATAAATAAAAATAAAAAAAAGATTTGTTTTTTGGCTGAGAATTATCAGGTACACGCTCAATAATTTATCTTCATACTCCTCTAAAGTCTCTCGATACTGTGAATGTAGTGTAGAATCACATTGATTTCATTTAGAAAGATAAATCAAAGTTTTCTTAGCTACATCAAAATTATCGTTAAATTCTTCAGCTTTTTTGTTTCCCACATTAATTAATGAAAGTAAAGGAATGAAACTATCACCCCGGTAGGCATTGGCTTGGATTGCATGGGGCGAGCCCCCTAAACCAGAGATTTCTTTCAATAAACACAAAAATGAAGGCGAGCAGAAAAATTAAAGCTAAAAGGGGAAAACACACATAAAAATAGACGAGAAGAAAGTTTAAGGATAGAAAACATGAAATATTTATGTGCCAGGGACATCCGTACAAGATACGTGAATTTAATTAAATAAAAATCATAAAAAGTTGAAAAAATAGTAAAAATTTATTTTAAAAATAATAAAACAACTTTAGGTATAAGAATTTTTTTGATAAAAAGCAGAATATATTAAATTAATTCGACATTTAGAAAAATTTGGCAGCATCGGGGACAGAACCGTTAACACTGAGAAGTATGACAATCAAATGGGCAGACACTCTGCTGAGCGTGCCATGCCTACACATGGTGAAAAAACTAATCAGAATATATGAGGGTCGCGTACGTGATAGAATGGACAGCAGAGGCTTTAATATTGATAGTGATTATTTGGTGGTATATATGAATGATATCCAAAATGAAAAATTTAATCTTTTGGTCTTAACAGGGGAGAATAAGGCTTGAAATAATACCATTAAACGTTCAAAAAGTGGTGATGGGGTGGATTTCGAACTCGCTGTGAATTTTGCTAACCCTTAATTATAAAAAAAAAATCCAATATGGATCCCTGTATCCATTCCAGGTACAACCGCTTCCTAAATTCAAGGACAGACAACTTAGGCTATTATTATATAGGGGATAAGAAGTATATAGTAAATTCCAAGAACGAAGTTTTGAAAACAATAACAGGTTTGGATTACCATAGAAACTGAACGCATGCTTTTGGATACGACCAAAACTAACTACTGAGTAAATACATAAAACGCCAGAGGGCGTTGATTGCATTGCAATTACAGCTCGTGGCAGCCTATAACTTTTGAGATGATCCGAATTAAATAGTAATTTTCGAGTGCATCCGATTCCGTCACGGCTGTATTCGTGGAAGAGCCATATCTCAGTGGGCAGGGGATTCTTTTGTTTCGTTGCCCAGGTGTCCTTCCCACGGTTCTCGACACCGGCATCGCGCCTCATTAAGGAGCGGGGCACACACCTGCGGATCATCACTCGGATCGCGATGCACGTGCGACGGCCATCCCGTGCGTGCTGAGACAAAGCGCAGGAATGCGTGAGGGATGCAGGTGGAAACAATCCCCGGTACGGCACTGTCACGACGACGTCAGCTGCGGCACAATGACACATTTCTCCAAGAACAACACTTCCACTCACAGGCGGGGAATTGGGTTCGATCCTACCCTCTCGAATGCCCGGGTCATTTCTGCTGAATATCTTAAATCTGAAATTATTGCGGACTGCACAGAGTGAAAAAAAAAAGAAAAATTAAATAAAAAAAAGGGAAATTCAAACACTCTTGATTATAAGAAATTTTATAAGTAAAAAGAATATTCTCGTGTGAGATTTTTTTAAACTTTTATGATTAACCCTTTAATGCCTAGATAACCTAGATATTACCTAGATAAAAATGGCTTTTAGAATTTTTTATGTTTTCTTAGAACGAGTTTTCGTTTTGAGAATAGGTAGGGGGCAAGCTTATAGCAATCTACAAAACTTTCAAGTAATTTCTATTATTCATAAATTTTCGTTTGGGTAGACTTTATGATCAGTTTTTATGATATTTTTTGAACAGAGCTCCATTTTACTGTATTTATTTTACGTGTTATACCAAACAGATATTTCTATTCACGAATTTTGCCATTTGTCATATATGCATCGTATGATGTTTTAAAACGCTATCTGATTGCTAACGTGACGTATTCAAAGTTGTTTAAACTTTCATATTTACTTTATTCTGGCAGTCCATAATAACTTCGATTTAAGATAACCGACATTCGTTCGAATCGGCATGAAATTATTTGGTCGGATTTAAGGGGTCTCATTAGCTCGTGTTGTAAAAAGTAGACCGTAGCGCTCCAAACCATTAAACCAAACGTTCTATCCCACTTAACCCTATACATGAATTAGTTACATTTAAAAAAAAAACTACTGAAGATATGTATAATATGTAATGACAAAGTGAACCTTTATATAAAGCTGTATGTTAAACTTGTGATTGAAACATTCAGTTGAAATTTAACATGGACCCAAACGACAAAATTATAAATAATAGCAGACATACTTGTTAAATCGTTTAAATTGCTGGCATTTGAATCAGTTCGTGGGTTCGAATTCCATAGTGGCATGGATGTTCGTACACGTTCGGAATCGGCTTTAAGCAGTAGGTCCCGGTCTCATTAGCCTTCGTGTTGCAAAAAGTAGACCGTAGCTCTCCGAACCATACCATACCAAACGTTCTATCCCACTTAACTTGCTTCTTAACATATACATAGCAGCGGAACTTTTATGAAAATATTAATTAAGGAGAAACTAAGGGCCTGTTATATATCACTGTAAAGTGACAATACTATAAAGTGAACCTTTATATAAGATAAAGCTATATCTTATGATTTCATTCGATGTATCGGCCGAAAAAGTAAATTTTTCTACGAGGCTAAAAATAACTAAAATGTTGACCCAAACGACAAAATTATAAATAGTAGATATACAATTAATTGTTAAATCGTTTAAATTGCTTAGATATTTTTTCATACCTTATGTAAATAAAGTTTGTAAAAAGTGAGTCTATAGTAAATAAAGCTACTTGTTATGATTTTAGGCCTGTCGAAAAAGAAAATTTATCTACGACTCACGCACCCCCATTTCGAAAAATAATTTTTTTTTCAACGACTTTTGTTAAAGCGTTTCGTTCGAGTGAATTTTTTTTTAAAATTATAGACCATTCTAAATTTTTTGACAAATTTTCAGTCAGCCGTGTCTCGGTCTTACCCCTCCCCCCACAGTAAGATACTGTTTTATCTTATTAACGTTGTAGGGGGAAAATAACCAAAATTATTTAGCTGTGTATTTTTGTGTGACGTTGTACGAACATTCCACGCTCTTTGCGATTTTGTACTGCTTGGTTTGACCACGGCAAGTGATACGGTTTGACAGATATTGTTTGGAAGGAAAGGGGGGAGGTGAGGGTTGTTCAGTGACTTTTTGGGTGTTGTATTATGGATGACACCTGTTGCAGTGGCGAATACATTGTTCTTCTTGCAAATGACGGTCGATCAGGTTCCAGGAAGCGATCTTTTTCTTTCCACTCGAACAGGAAACGCTCCGGAAATCACACGTGCGCGCATCTTTGTGGAACTAACGGAGGGGTAGTGGTGGGAAGCCTGGGGATTCTTTATCTATAGAGACAGAGAGAAAAAAGAAAGTTTATATAGTTAGGAAAATACATATGTCCGCAAAGACAGAGCTGGAAAATATATTTTATACTGAAACTTACTAATGAATACATAATTTAGAATCTATCTTTAACGATACTGTAGCGACGTAGTTGCAGACAAGTTATCTTTAAAAACAGTTTCATCATTTGCACATCCAATGTTTATGTGTGTACAGGGTTCCCACGGTCCTTAAAAGTCCTTAAGAACTCCTTAATTTTAGGGGCCCTTAAAAGTACTTAATTTCCGTCAAAGGTCCTTAAAAACTCCTTAATTTTTAAATTGGAATGCGATCCATTTCTCCATCGACGAGATCCACAGTCTCATGTGATTTCCTATCAGTTTTCTTATATGACAAATATATAATCTTTTGTAAAAGGTTTAAAGTATAAAGTCAGCTGCCCTTTCCTAATAGCTAACAGTCATGCAGATTTTAATTAAACGAAGCATGGAAGGTGGGGGCAGGTTGTAGATATTTCAGATTACTTATGGAAGTTTAATTTTCCTTGCACTGAATGTAATAGAAAAGTCTAAAACTTTCTTCTGTCCCAGGCAACGCCGGGTATAATCAGCTAGTATATATATATATATATATATATATATATATATATATATATATATATATATATATATATAAACTCTTATATAAATGTATATATCAGTCATTTTTAAACCCTCAGGAGGTACTGTTTATAATATTGTTTTTACTCCCAATTTATTTTTAGTTTGATCACTCAAAAAAACTTTAGATGTACATTTTTCAAAATTAGCTTTTGTCAAATAGATTTATCTTATATTAATTTTTAGACATTTTTAAAAACTTAATTGTGAAATATTGTAGGGCATTCATTGAACACGCCTTGTCTGGTTCATGATCATTAAAATAGGTTCCTCAGGAGATTGGGTTTATGTCATTATGTCGTATATTTCAAGTAGGTCCTTATAAAAAGTTACTTTGGTCCTTAGAAAGTCCTTAATTTTTGTTCTGGAAAAAGAGTGGGAACCCTGTGTGTAATATGCATAGAATTTTTTGGATTATATTTACAGATGTAATTTAATTTTATTTCAACTATTAGAAATGTAAATATTTGCTACACAATTCTAATCTTTTGACGATTTCGACCAGAATAAATAATTTGATACGGTCATCAGTCTTCCCTCTCAGTTTGCATTCTACCGCAAAAGCATCTCTTCTTGTTGACGGATTGCCTCTTTCTTCGCGGGCCTTTCGTTAAAATAAATAAAACTTAATTCAGATCTGGGGAGGTCTGAAACCTCGATTTTAATCCCAATCTCAAGTCCAAATTCTTTGGGCGACTACAACAATACTTTCTCTGTGTATACTTTGTATACGAAGTAGAAAGTAAAAAAACGGGATATGATAAGAACCTCTCGGGCCATAAACAAAGATAGATTTCTTTTACTGATAGCCGAGTCATTACTCGGTCTGTCGCCATAGTATAAATATACTTTGAAACCATTACAAAATTGCTTGCAAACTAAATCTTTTCACGTTTTTCAGTTGGCCATTTCGAAAATTCATCAAAAACGCACTAACTTTGCCACTAAACAATCATCCCCGACGTGTAGTAAAATCTGAATAGAACGATCTAATAACTATAAACCTTTCTAAAACAATTTCTTGGTGCCAGAAAATCTTTTATTCCTTTGTTTTTAACACGCACCTTGAGTGTTCGTCTAGGTCTAAATCTGTGCCTCTCAAACTTTTAAGGACCACAGACTTCTTCTCGTGACAAACACCTATATTGAATTACTGTGTGAAATAACTCTGTACGATTTGTAGAAATCAAAAATTATAGCTTATATTTTGTTGTAAAAAAATGATTTTCATTTTTAAAGTAATTTTCTCTTTTTTATATGGCATTATATCCCAGGGGAGGGGGGGGAGCTTAGCATGCCCCACAATGTTTCTGCAAACAGCTCTGTCCTTGAATTTAATTTTACAGTTGGAGATCTTTAACCCTTTAAAGGTCACGATTAAAAATTCTTTCAGATTTAACGGCATTAGGTTATAAAAGTTGTCTGGGAACCTTATAAATAGGAAATATATCAAAACAAACTTTACATTCCTTTTGGTAGCTGCGATTTTTTTTAATGTATAATTATCATAAAAATGATGTAATAAATAGATAACTACGTAATTTTTCATTTCTGCTTTGGGTAGGTGTTTTTATTTGAAGTCATAAGGAGAAAAATCAAATTCGAGATTTTTCATGTAAAACAATTTTAAACTAAGATATTTCAAAGAGAAAAATAAACTATGTAAAATTCTATTATCTATTGCTACATCAAAGAGTCTATAACATAGAAAATCGAAAAAAAAAAATACTTCCTATGTTTTTAACAAGAAGAGAAAAAAAGTATTAACAGGTGGTTTCTCTGCGAAACCACTGCCCGTTAAAGGGTTAAAGTTTTTACTCGGTTCTTGAAATATACAAACTGTCTTTCAATATCGGAGTTAGCGAATTCGAATGTTGTAGCAAGTATGTATGTTTGTAGCCTTTCCTAGTTGGCTCTTAACAGTAGGTACCACGGTGCCAGTCTAATTAGCTTTCAAATCTCAAAAATTTAACTGTGGAGTTTCCTGACAACCTCCCAATTACATCTAAAATCCACTACCACCCACCTAAAAAACTTAGTTTTAGAACCCAAGGTCGACCTCATAAGTTCTCGAAATTTCTCTATTTTCTAAGCACTTACTGAATTTATGATCTACCAAGGCACCCTGTGTAAATTTTCCGACGTGTTTTAATCCTGGTTACACCCCTGTTTAAAAGAAGCGACAGTATTCTTCTCTGGTATGCTATTCCTGAGTGAGAAAGGTCGCGCAATGCGGATGTTGTATGTCTAAAAATAACATCAACTAAAATAAAAGAAAGTAAAAAGATAAATTATTGAAATTCAAAATTAAAATGTAACTGGCTTTCCTCTTTGATATATACTCAACAGATACAACTGCCGTCTGTTTTATTTTGTCTCTACTCTCCTTTGGCAAGGCAAAAGTTTTATAAATAATGGATGCTGCCGCCTCATTTTTTTTTTCTTTTTGCTTTCATAACCGTAAAGGTCTGAAGTCAAAAAAGGTGGAACACGGAAATACCGTGGAAGGCGCCAGATGTATTTTCTTTTATCTTCTTCTTTGACGATCTCTGCTGTCCAGATCGAAAATTCTGCAGAAAATATGAAACACTCGATGCCTCGCAACTTAGCATCACTGTAGCATTATTCACATCGAAAAGTCATCAAAAGATCACTTGTTTGCTTCACCAAAATTGTATTATCCTGTTTATGCGTTACAAACTTTTTTTTTACTGTGGCAACCCTTGTAGACGCTCGAGGCACGGTACCAGTTTGAGAACTGTGGAAGTAAAAGATGTGAAGCTACTTGAGATAAATACAAGAACTGTTAGTTTGTTTTGAGACTGGTGTGATGAGGGGGGAAGACTTAAATTTTAACTTTTAAGTATATTTTTACCTTCTTTAATAATTTCACAATTTTTCTTGACTATTGTCGCGACACCCAGTTTGAGAATCGCGGTGTTAGATAACCAAACATTTAAGGGATTTCGTGTTCAAACAATTTACTGATGATAACTTTAAGATTTAAGACAGTCTATTGGTTAACATGTCACATCAGAATCCCTGGCTGTAGGCTTCGAGTGCAGCAGACATTCCTTGTATAAACCTGCATAAATCGGGTGTGAAGTTTATTTATATACATACATATATCCATTTATTCCCTTACATAATACATATGTAAATATGCAGTGAAACCTCGATCCATCATTCTTCAAGGGGGTTAACCAGACATATTTCTCATTCCCCCCTCCTGATCCGCCATAGATATAGGTCCGCCATTGAACCCAAAAGTATAAATGAACAGTCATGATGATCAAATTGTGGGTGAACATGCAGGAATGGACAAATTACGACCCACCTAAATATTTTATTCTGGTGTAGCAGAAATCAACAAACCTCGGCTTGCGAGCTGCATGTGGCTCTTTGCACAGTTATTTCCAACTTCTGTCTCTACGTATTGAATCAATAGACTTGTTTTCCGATAACTTTATTATCTTGTTTTATTAAAAATTTTGATTTTCTAACAGAAAAATCAGCCGCCCCCTGGTGTAGGGGAATCTCTGTAGCGGTGTCCTGGCCATCTCTTCGTGGAATTGTCCGGTGCGTCCTCTTTTTCCCACGGGTTTCCCAGCTGCCGCGTCCTCTACACGACACCTGCGGACTTACCGAAGACATGAAACGATGTACTTTTTAATATTAATGTTTCTTTTCTCGAGTGCATTAATTTCCCACTTTCGGATTCTTTCCTTCCGCGCTGTTCGGTGCTTACCCGGAAGTAAACTATCCTTGTTGATTAGCAGGGGATTCGCAGTATTTTTTAGAAACTAAAGGTAGATTTATAAGCACATTTATTGTAATGAGTTATATGAGAATTATCTCAATCGATTTACAATGAGTTATATAAAACATTTTCCCTTCAATTCTTATGTTATTTGGTAATAAAAAATTCTTTTTCATAAGTTTTAATATTCTTTTAAACTCAGTTTTCTTGTTTGTTTGCATCTTTTGATAACTATTGTTTTGAAAGGTGTAATAATATTTGTGCAATAATTGCAGTTACTTCAGCCTGTCATTAAAAAAATAATTTTGTGTTTTCATATTAGAGTGTGTGTAATTGTACATATCACAATCTTAACTGTAAGTCTTTGTGAAAATGATTGTACTAGAATTTAAAAGTGAAATGAGTTATGTCTCCAATGACGTAACAGATGATCCGCTGTAGCTCAGTCGGCAAAGGCATCGATCTCGTGACGGGAGGGTTGTGGTTTCGGAGCTCGAGCCTGCCTGAGATCCGCCGTGTTCGTTAAAGGTGACTGGGGCATTTAAAATAGTGGTCACAATGTCCTCTAAGTTTTCAAATAACACCTCTGGGGGTGGAAGACCAAGCCATTGGGTCTTCTGCTTGGTCACTGTTTCTAAATTATGAGGACCCATTTCAGCTAAGTCGTTCTTGTACCCTAGCGGTGCTTATTAAAGGAGCTCATTAAACAATTGGCCTTTGTTTAATGAGCCCCTTTGCCTTAATACGGGTAACATATGGCTGAAATCGTGCTTGGTTTGGCCAAGTGGCTTCAGGAACAACAGCAACCTGACGTAAAAGCTAAAGCTATTGGAATAAGTAATAATTTTTATGACCTCGTTACTACAATACCGATATATTTGAGTGAGGGCACATGTGTACATATTTATGTATATACACATGTACTGTACATATTTATGTATATACACAAGTAGTGTACATATTTATGTATATACACATGTAGTGTACATATTTGTGTATATACACAAGTAGTGTACATATATATGTATATACACATGTAGTGTACATATTTGTGTATATACACATATATATTTTGGAACCAGTGAATTCAGTACAACTCTGATAACCCTTAACTATGTCCGGTCGGCATACTACGGTTTTTCTGGATAGTTGATGCCGAACGATGTCCGAATGGTTAGGGTGCTGGCCTCGGAACCGGAGTTTGTGGGTTCGAATCCCACTGGGGGATTGAAATCCATGGATGTTGGTAGCCGTTAGGAATCGTCTTTAAGCAGTAGGTCCCGGTCTCATTAGCCCTCGTGTTGCAAAAAGTAGACCACAGTTCTCCAAACCAAACCTATCTGTATAGTTGACAGAGTTTTCTAGTCCCTCCTTTTCAACCGCACCTTGCGGGGGTGGCAGTGGGATCAAGTAAGTGTCTTTCTGTCATCCTTCTAATTCACTCAGGACTTCCGCGTCTTTCGATATCAAAACTAGCGAGATATGATAGGGCAATGGCCACAAAACTTAGGAAGCCTCCGTGTTCTGCCTAACGAAAGACAGAAAAGAATATATTTCTCTCGCTCTCTCTCTTTTTCGACGATGCCGCAGTTCATGGATTCGAATCCCAATGTAGCATGGATGTTCGTAGCCGTTCGGAGTTGCTTTAAGCAGCTCGGTCTCATTAGTCCACGTGTTGCAGAAAAGTAGACCGTAGCGCTCCAAACCAAGCCGCTCTTTTTCGAATCTTAATTTGTAAAATCTGCAGGCAGAAATAAAATTTGAAATAAATCGAATGCGAAATGAGCTATATTTATGAAGCGGATTATGAACCTAATATTAATACAAAAAATATCAGCAAACAAACAACAAATTTCACATTGAATATACTTTTATCAACTTTAAAATATATTTGCTTATATTTAACAGTTTATTAAAAGTATATTTCATATTATATATGTACTTAGTTCTATAGAAAAGAAGTTTGAAGTTATTTTTACTAATAATTTTATTTCATATTTCGATAATAGTTATCCCATTATAGGATGATGATTTTGTCACATATATAGTAGTGGAATAAACAAGAAAATCGAATATCAAGATATCATTGCTATCTATTTAACATTTGGTTGACAGAGCGGAGAACTAACACAGATACTTGCTCTTTTATATCATAGTAGAATGTTTTAGAACATCGTTCCAGTAAAGTAAATTGTTTCTAGTAATTTCTAGAAACAACAGAAATACAATCGTAACTAAACGACATTAAAATTCCTCAAAGGGTGGTGACACGATTCGAACCCTTTCCACGGAAGCGTCCACTGAGGCCTTGACAGTAAAGGTTTTAAGTAAGATAATTATTAAACAAAAACCCATATCATTCTTGATTATATTTTTTGATCCATAGCGATAGAAATTTTGAATTTTCAGTCAAATTTCACCCGGCTGGAAGTACACTGTCACCAGATAACATTTGATATTGATTCAGGGGAAACGCTAATTTCAAAAACCCGTGTTCTTGAAGTTGTTGTACCAGCTGGGCGTTCTGCCATGACGATGTCGAATTTCCAGATGTAAAATCCCATAAAATGAACCTCGAGTGGATCTTTTACATTATAAAAGATCATAAAACTCGGGTCGTTTAGCTTGGTCTACTATACATGTTTACTATCTGTGTATTTAGGCCCTCATATTTTCCATCTCAAGTGGATCCACTGATTTTATAGACCCCGTAAAGTTTGGGCCCATTTGCTTAATCTTCAGTTTTGACGTTATTTACATCGTAAAAATAGACATTTGTTTACCTCATAAAAACTGTCTATCCGGAACACTTGAGATCTTAACCAAATGGGCGTGAACTACTTGAGATTCCGCCCAAGACTATATTGAGTATGATACGATGAAAAGCAGATAATCCAGGTGCAGAATGAGAGAACTCTTTACCATAGGTTATTTTATTTCGTCATTCTTTCCTCATGTGTTTTGTTTTGTTTTGGTTAGGTAAAGAGCTGTGGTCTACTGTGTGGCAACATGAGGGCTAATGAGGCCGGTACCTACTGCTTAAAGCCGATTTCGAACGGCTTCCGAACATTCATGCCATAGTAGCATTCGAACCCACGAACTCCGGTACAGAAAATCAATGCCTTAACCTATCGTGCGGTTCTAAGTGATAAAACTTCATATTATTTATCTTGTATTTTTTGTGTCCATTAAATGTTCGTCTTAATTATTTATTTATTTTTTTCATTTAGTGTCTTTTATTACTGCACTGCTTAATAGTATGTACGTATATATACATGTGTGTGTGCATATATATGACATGACGTGGTGCAGAGTTAAGGCGAATGATAAATAGTCTTCTTGATAATAATAAGTTTTATTAACTCATCGTTCTTAAAGAAAGCAACTAGCGCCATTTTCATTAATCGACGTGGAACTATGCGGGGAAGGCGTTGACCGCCTCCATGTCCACGCGCGCTGAATTCAAACTTATCTGTTTGCAAGCTCACCAAATAGCTCAAAAATGCTTCCACCTGACCAGATTATCCTGAAAGCTTATGCAAGCGTGGGTCTTTTTCATTTATTTTATTATAAAAGAGATCTCTTTTTAAAATCGTTTTTAACTTACATAATTTTTAACTACCCCTTTTTTAGACCTGACATATACATATATATATATATATATATATATATATATATATATATATATATATATATATATATATATATATATATATATACTCATACACGTAGGTTACTCTGAAATTGAGATAGTGGCAGACGACAGGTGGAAAATAAATAAATAAATACTCTTTAAAAATGTAAATTTTAATTCTTTTATGGCAGCAGACGATAATTTGTGGCAACAATTGCAACTTAGCTGTCGTAGAATAAATGTTGAAAGAAAAGAAAATGGAGCTGTTGCAAGAGCATTGTCGAGCTAGGATTTTTAATGATTTAAAAGTGGGTTTAAATCAACAATAATGACTTCAAAAAGTTATAAGAATTTCGTTATTTCTGCTCAGTTTAGAGAGTGGAAAAGAATAATTTTTTTCTTCTGATAACACATTCAAAATGCATATACAGGACAGAATTTGTAGACTAGGTGAATTCTAGTTTATAAACAAAGGTAAATTTTAACTTATATTAATTTACTTATTTTTAATTACTTTACATAGAAATCCTGTCTTTGGTTTTCGAAACGATAGGTTTTTTTTTTCAATTTTGTTTATTATAGATGTTTTGAAAATTTTTAATGTATGTATTCTTTAATTATGTTTTTAATTATGTGATTCTTGATTTTGAAAAAATATTTTTAAATACATTAAAGGGTAGTTGCAAACTTCTAGTAACTTTAAAAAAAGGGAACTTTTAGGCCTTATTTTCAAAGCTTTGCTAAACTTCTATCACTTTATTTGTATCTCAAACTGCATACAGTTTTCACACGTATACCCACGATTCACATATATACACGTGATCTCATACACATGATCACATATATAATTAAATACCTGTGAATCATGTGTTTAATTCAATCACATGTATAATTTTGGCTCTCTCACGATGACTCTAAACCAGCAATCGGCAAACTTTAGAACTTCAAGAACCGACTACACATATATTTTTTTATTTGGTGAACCACAAATTATGTGAATTTAAAATAAAAAGTGCTGTAAATAAATTTATAGCATGATAATCAGAAACTTTTCTTAATACAAAATGCACATATTAAAAGTGAAAAAGTTATATCGTAATTTAAAAAAAACTTTACTTATGCGTGGCAAATTTTTAATGTGATATATGTTCTTGCTTAACGACCATCCATATGTAGAGTTTTGCCTCCAGCGACATTCCTGCAAGATGGAGAGCTGCGTTTATTTCAAGCTGTTAGCGATATCGAATTTTAATTGCTGTTACACATGAAAATGTTTTTTCACACAAATATGTTGGAGCATAACATTTAGGCTCTTCAGTATATTAAAAAAATTATCGCATAGAAACATGAAACCCCCTCATAACTCATTAAATATGCGTTACGCTAAAATGTTGGAGTAACGGCTATGTTGGATTCTCTAGCTTCGTATTAATCTATGCCGAACGATGACCGAATGGTAAGATGCTGCTATTCGATACCAGACTTCAAGGGTTTGAATTCCCTGCTGACATGGGTGTTCGGAATCGAGTTTAAGCAGTAGGTCCCGGTCTAACGTAGAGCCGAACGATGGCCGATTGGTGCTGTCATTCGGTACCGGAGTTCGTGGGTTCGAATCCCACAGTAGCATGGATGTTTGTAGCCGGTCGGAATCGTCTTTAAGCTGTAGGTCCCGGTCTCATTAGCCCTCGTGTTGAAAAAAGTAGACCGTAGCACTCCAAACTGGTCACCAAACTGGTCTTGCGTATCAAAATAGTACACCGTAGTGCCCTAAAACCAAAACCATTTTGTTAATCTATGGGAGGAATCGTTGTACATCTGGGAGGTTTGTATTGAAAGATTTATTTAAACACTTTAACAAATCATGCCGCGGAAAATTCTGCAAATTAAGCGTGGCATGCTTTTTAATAAAAACTCGAAAAATAGAATTAATTTTTGATGAAAATCTTTCATATAATTGTCATATTTTTTGCTTGTCACTAGGAAATGAAAGAACTATAAAAACAGAAAGGAAGCATGTACCCGTTTAGAGGATTTTAAATAGCTCCACTCAAAATATTCTAAATTTATTTTTATCCTATTGATGCTATATCTTCTTAAAATTAAAAAAGTACAAGTGACAAATCAAGGGTGCATTGCATAACAGTTGATTAGAAATAACCGTAGATTAAACGGTATGCAATTGAACTAGAGATATTCTCCGTGAGACCTTAACATGGATTTTATGATAACCTTTAATTCGCTACAGTTAAATGAGTAGTTAATCTCCGTGAGATCAGGCCTTCGTTCTATTTTTTTAAAGATGAAAATGGTTTTCATAAAGTGCTTTTTTCTTCACTTTTGTTGATATTGGTTATCTCCAATTTTTGTTGAAAAGGAGAATATTTTTATGTGCAAGCTGTAAACAATTCATTTGTTGCTCTTGACTTGTAAAATAATTTCTCAGCAGTGAATTGAAAATGGTACAGAAAAATATAAATTTAGTGGCATTAACGGTTAAAAAAGAGATTAAATTTGACTTTGAATTCTTTAATGGTTGAATGAGAGAATGCTTCTTGATAGTCTATGGGATTATGATTTTTATGCCGCTTTCACTTATGTGGCCTCCACACTATGGCCAATTGTTCACCAGTCCAGTACTGGTCTTGATGTCGACCTTGGACGATGGTTCACGAGTTGCATCCACACATTGGCCCACTAAATGAGCTGAACGCGTGGATGCGTCCATAGAATCTATTGCTTACTTTGGTAGCGCATGCTGGTGGTCACTATGGCCCACTGCAAGCCATTCCCACCGTCTGGATGGGGTACGGCTTATCTTAGTCGATGGTCGCAGACGATAAAATAGCCTTGGTGGACGATGGCTTCGGAGTCTGTTTTTCTCCGAAAATCAAAGGTAGCCAGATGCGCAACTAAGGTGCGCAGTTGAACCTATCCATGTTCTCGAATCCATGTGCTCGGCTCTTTTAGTGGCCCAGGGCAGCCAGTGAACCATCGTTATGTAGCCTCCACAGTATGGCCAATTGTTCACCACAGACGGTGGTAATGGTTTGTAGTGGACCATAGTGTGGAGGGGGCCTTTAAAGGTCACCATCAGGAAGTGGTGAACAATTGGCCATAGTGTAGAGGCTACAGGAGAAAAAAACCGCTTCTCAAGTCATTCTCCTCCAAGACCATTTTATCGTCTGCCATCGTCGACCTCGATATAGAGATTTCGTCAGTATATTACCATTTCAAAATTTTTAAGAAACATTTTAAAGTAAGAGTACGTTAAAACTACGATGTAACAGATTTAGTTGTTAAGTCTTTGATGAATTTTTTTACTAATCAGATGACAGTGGGAATGTAGCATCCTATTTATCCTCATAGAATTTGGTTATAAATTTCGAATTCCAAATTTTTAAAAAATGTTCTTCATATACATTGTTTTATTTGGCGATTTATCTTTATTACTTGGCTAATTTCTTGTGGGTTTTGTAAAAAGGTATCTGTAGAAATATTTGTGATAATTTAATGTCCTTAATCAAATGATTGAATCCATTGTATCGTTATTTTGAAATGTATTTTTATTTATTAGTAATGATATTCGTTGGGAGTTACTTATTGCTTAGTGTGTGATTTTTAGAACTGACTGGCCATCTGAAAGCTTCCATATGCTTAAAAAATGGTCATTTTATTAATATAAATTTCAATAAGTTTCGAGTGTATTTCACTCGTTGGTACAACCTTAAAAATTTTTATACATTTAGAAATTTGAGGTTATTTGTCAATTTCATGAACTAACACTATAAAATTAAATATATTTATTTCTTTTATCTAAATCTGGTGTGAAGTTATCTTTTCTAATCAGAGTTTTTTAGAAACCAATTATTACTATTGTGAAGACCCCCGCTTTGTCAGAACTAACGACGGAATCAGCTGATTTGAAGCCTCTTATTCCGACCGGCTACAATAGCGCGGCGACAGAGTGTCTGGGATGGTAACAGTTCAGATGAATAGGTGTTACGCCCTGATCGGTTGCTGTTAATGACCCCCGGATGATTACCTGGAGAAACCTCAATCGGGACAGCCAACGAATGAGAATTCAGCTAAAGAAACTAGCTGTAACTTTAGCTGGAGTTCCCAGGTAACTGGGATCGTAACTGACCAGAAAACGGTTGGCGGGACCGTAACTGAACCTCAGATATAAAAAGCCTAGAATTTTTCGACTCGGGGCTTTTCTTCATTTCACTTTTATTGTACTATTTTGACAGTATTTTTCTTAATAAAAAAAATTCAAAAAATTCAAAAACATAATAAAAATCCTTTGCTATCCTTAAACTCTCTTCTATTATCTATCCATAAACTTTCTTTTAGTATTTTATATTTTTATTATTACTTAGTAAATTTTTGGACCTAGTATTTTATATTTTTATTTAATGTAACTTAAAGACCTGCTTGTATTGCTTTTAATCTTAAGGACTGGACCGAACGAGGAATAAATTGGGTTGGCATTGCACCCTGGAAAAGCCTTCCCAATCGTGTGAGATTATTTAATCTCTTTTCGTTCGACTGTGATCGTCATGGTGATGTTATGCAGGCCACAATCCTTTGCCTTTCGACTTGTTTTAGGAGATTAAAATTCCCTTGTATATAGCCGTATTTACTCAAGAAATAAAAGTGATTTCCAATTTTATTAATGACTGCGATCCTTCTTCACGCTACCTCTTCACTCGAGAACATTGAAATTGTCACACTATTGAAATGTGTGTTGTACTTTTCCTGTCTTTTATTAAGAAGTGAAATTTCCTATAGTGATAGTTGTTACAATTGAGCTAATGTTTATTTCCCATCCTATTGTGCCTAATGGAGATTTATTAGCATATGTGTCTGCTCCAAATGCACATATCTAACAAATCTCTTTTCGGTTGGACACCTGTCTATATTTCGAAAGGTGAGTATGAAGCATTTTATACCTGATCTCTTCCCTAAATTATTGACTATTTTTACGTCCAGTTATTTAAAGTCATTTTGTAAACTTTTAAGATGTATCCAAACCTAATTTGTGAAAGTTTCAGTATCAAAAGGAAATGTTCTTTATTTTTACCTTTTTAAAAGTAATCAAGAAAGTCTACAATTAAGAAAATGCCTCCAAATTTTAGTAATTTAAAAATAAATTTCAAACTGAATCTTTTTTTTAAACGTTTTTCAAAATATGTCACCTCCCTCCTCTCCAAGGGCAACAGATCTATTGTAGACAGTAGTGCTCCAATCTTTCCTATTGTGTCCTGCTCTTTGAAATTTATTTCCTTATTTTTTTTTAATCAATGATTTTTCCAATAAGTAGAGCTCCGCAGCGAATGACTGTTCTGGTTTCGAGCTCTACAAGCTACCTTAGGGTAATAAGACTCCGAAAGGTCACCATAATGTGTTATGTAGCCTCTACACTACGGCCAGTTGTTCACCACTTCTTGATGGTGACCTTGATGGTTCACGGGTCACACCCACACGCTAGGCCACTGAATGAGCTGAACGCATTGATTCGTCCATAGGGTCTACTGCGCACTTAAGTTGCGCATCTAACTGCCTTTGATCTTTGGAGAAAAACCGCCTCCGAAGCCATCGTCCGCCAAGGCTATTTTATCGTCTGCCGCCATCGGCCACGATAAGCCAAAGCCCCTCCAGACGGTGGTGATGGCTTGAAGTGGACCATAGTGTGGAGGCGCCTTTAAATGAAGGTTGTGGGCCATGTTAGTAACCTTTGTTTTTTTTTATTCTTAGATTCTGATTGAAAACCTAGAAGTCAAGTATTGTGTTCGATGTCTGGGGCTGTGGAAAACTTACAGCTTTTATACTGAGAAATAACTCTGTAGTACCTTTAAAATAAATTTCAGATTTCTAATAAGCGTTTAGATTTTAATACATATTTCATTTTACGTGTATTCTGTCCTGATTTCTGAATTGACGGCCATATTGGATTTCTTTCGTGCAAATATGGCGTACGTTCTATGGCCTCT
>CM063506.1:156527923-156529298 GCA_032207245.1 Pardosa pseudoannulata | reverse complement strand
ACTATCCAACGAATAAAAATAGGTTATCTTTCCACAAACAATGTTGGAAGGAAAAAATAAAGAGCCTGATTTGAACGAAGATTTGTAGCTTTCTTCAAACACAATATAGAATCTAGGATAGTTTCGAACGTTGCAGAACATTTAAATTTTATCTCATTGCTAAAGTACAAAATTGAAATCCGAGAACTGGGCTACGTAAGATTTATATCTTGTAAAGATCTATCTGTTTGTAACATTTTATTGGTCTTGTTGGGACGATTGTCTCTTGCGTTTTTGTACCGTTGCTTCTGTAACTCCAAATATGTCGCCCCTCAACCTTCGAAAGAGCTATACATTTTTTCTAAAAATTATAAAAGAACCATGCTAACCAAATGAAATGATGTATATTTGAAGTAAGACAGTAATATTAATACACATTTAAGGAAATTTGTGTTATGGAAAAACAAAAAGTTGCATATTTATCGAGCTAATGACAACAGACTTACACTAGTACTATTACTAGTACTAGTGTAAGTCTGTTTTTTTACTAGTACTAATACCTACTAATGCTTTTGATTTTACAATGCACATATTTTCTAGTTTCAAGTATTCGACTTAAATATGTTTGTAGATGCTGTTTATTTATTTATTCTGTTCTCTAACTCAGGCAGTTTTGCCACCGTAGTCAATCGCCTACCTTGACTACAGCTTAGGTCCGGCCTTGCTGTAAACAACTTCTTTATGTGCGAAAATCTGATGCCATGCACACAACCTTTTTCATTTAATAGTATCGATTTTTTTTCTACTGCCCTCGTTTGGTTCGAGTTACAGGAGATCTCTCTCATTTTTTGAGCGTTGGGTCACCTGTTGCCCACCCTGACCAAACGATCAGATTTCTGACCTCCAGCGCCATCCCCGGGTATTACACCCTTTTCGGTCACGCGGATCGTCTCGTTCGACGAAAAATTTAATTTATTCTCCAACGGCGAGGAGGGATAATTGAATCTTTATCCGCACACCTTCAGGAAAAGGTTTTTTAAAACGAAACAAAAAAAGAAAGCAAGAAATCCACAAACAATCACGAGGCTAAACAGCTGCAGACGCTTTCGAATTTCAATTACTCGATTATCTCTCGGGCCGTGTGGGAATATTTTGCTTTTCTTTTGTTCTTTTCTTGTATCAGCTTTACACAGTCGGCTTCTGTATACGCGCGCCGAGCCATAATAACAACAATAATAATAATAATAAAGTCTCGCCCGCACGAAAGTAGATTGCTATCGCTGCCCGGGATAAGACCTTGTTCGAGAAAAAAAGAATGTTTTCGTTCACGATATCCCCACACGATATCCTTATTCGTGCCCATGGAAAAACGAACAGGGGAAGGCACGTTCCCGAG
>CM063506.1:156515423-156522923 GCA_032207245.1 Pardosa pseudoannulata | reverse complement strand
TTTTCCTGTGTACACCTTTCCTTTACTGCCCGTTAAAAACAATAAACGAAGCTCCATTGTACCGTATGTATATGTGTGTGTCTGTAATATATGAAAAACTATCTTAACGTCAACCAAATTATTTTCTCCAATATTAATTACATCTCATGATGTAGAAAGAACATAAAAAAGAGCGCATTTATCTCCTTTTCCCAAGAATAAAATCCCCACCATGCATTTTCTAGCCAACACTTCCCTGTCTTTAAAAGACTACGGAAGACCCCCTACAAATTTTCTTCTCCTTCTATATTCCATTATATCAGCTGGTTTGAGCGTCGTGTTATTTTATATATACACATATTTTTTATATTGCGCATATAAATATTGGTAGTTATGATTAATTTAAATTACTGGAAGTCGTAAATAATTTTTTCTTTGAATTTTATATTATCGAATTACATAACTTAATAACGTAACCACTGCATTAATATAATTTACTGAATGCATTTTAATCAAATAATTTAATCTAATCAGGCTTTTTAGCTACTTTACACACATATGTGTATGCGTGTTGCATGACATACACATATGTGTATGCCATGCAATTAGCAACGATCTCCGAAGACGTAAGTTGCCCCAGTTTCGGTGGCCATCCAAAACTATCATAAGATTTAAAGAAACCAAACCAAAATTTGTTTTGTTTGAGCCAGACATAGCAAAAACGTTGCAGTCGACGAACCGATTACTTTAAGTCTTCATTTTATAGACATTAAAAATTTAGAAAATGTAACAGCTCAGCTGCGTACGTTTGCCAGCTAAGTCGGTTTTCAAAAACTTATAGAAACTTGACTCCTTCGAACGAGGGGGATAAGCACATTCTCAGTATATTAGTAAATTCCGCGCCACACTATAATAGTTTGTAAACGAACCATTTGGTTATTTCAAATTGCAAAACCAGCGGTCAGCAACCGAATACCGTAAGATGAGAAATGAGCAAAGAGCTAAAAACTGCAATTTAAGATTTTGCCGATTCGAAAACGGAAGAAATTGCTCTCTTGAATTGAGGTTCTTTTCTTAAAACCACATTGGAATTAAAATTGGGGAAAATAATTTAGATACGTTTTGGTTAAATTTTAATATGTAATATATTATATATACGTATATATATATATATATATATATATATATATATATATATATATATATATATATATACAGTAGCGTACGCAGAATTTTTTTAAGGGAGAGGTTCATAATTTTCAAGGGGGTTCATAATTCTAAAATAGACCGCATAATTTCTACTAAAATTTTTATTTTTGCCCTTTTGTCCGAGCTCAAGGAGGGTGTTTAAACTCCTAAATACCCCCCTTGCGTACGCCGCTGTATATATATGTATATATATATATATATATATATATATATATATATATATATATATATATATATATATATATATATATATATATATATATATATATGTATGTATGTATATATATATATACATATATATATATGTATGTATATATATATATATATGTATGTATGTATATATATATATATATATATATATATATATATATATATATATATATATATATATATATATATATAATAGAGAGATTTCATGCTATTTTAAAAATGTGCTCTCCCAGAATTTTTGTTAACCGCATACGATACAGTTATTCCGTTTTTTACTTTAACCGGTATTAAACTATTTCCAAGCACGAAAGAACGCGCCTCAAGACTAATTTTAGAGGAAAGAGAAAGAAAGCAGTTGCGGACACTGCCTTCTGACGAGTGTGCAGGGTGAGCGCGCGCGAATATTCGAACGTGTGTCCCGGCACCGCTGCCGCGAGGAATGCGGCAAAAAGGCCCGCGAGTTCGAGAGGAGCAGGTGGCGCTGAGGAGACTTTCCCACGCTCCTCGAGCAGCGAGTCGCTCAACGAAGAAGAGAAAAAAAAATTAAGGAGACCGAGAAGAAGGCATTCCTCGCGACATCTGCCGAGCCTCTTTTGTTTCGCCCCCACGCCCGTGCGCCAGGAATGCCAGCAGATGGAGAGTTGAGATGTGCAAGGTGATGGCCCGCAACACCTTCTGCTGCACAAGGGACCTATGGGTGTGTGTGCGCCCCTTCCAACTCGGTCTAGGGCAAAAACCTTGGCCCACAGAGAAGCTATCTCCCCGAGAGAAAACCCTTTCCCTTCAGATCCGGATGGCGGCAAAAAGACCGCCTTTTTTTTTTCTTTTTGGGGTGGTCAGGGTCGGAGTGCCGTTACGCTGCGGGATATTAGCGTTACGCGTATGTCACACTTCCGGGGCTGTAAGATAGTGGCGAAAGAAGCTACATAATAAACAATTCCAAAATGATCACAGCTGGTTTGCGGCTGTCATTTATATCCAGTGTTTGCAGATTGTCCAAAACAAAACTCTTAGATCTATCTAAAAAGCGCACCGTTATTTCACTCATGAATACCTCCACAAGGACTTCAAACGGATGCTATAAGAGCTGCAACGCTGAAAATAGCTACGAAACTGTTTGAGAACTCAGTAATATTGATAACGAGGAGATTTTCAATCTTCCGTATTACCAAGTCCGGGAGTTACAAGGACCTAGAGCGGCTTGAGTACACATCCGCTCGCTTCGTTGAGAAAATTGGATGCCGATTCTTTTGGCAAATTATGTACACTATGCATAGGTTTCGGTTCTATGGTACAATTTAATACACAAGGGTTAATGAGACTGGGATCCACTTCTTCCGAGCTGCTATGAGTATTCATGCCAGGAATGAGATTCGAACCCTCAGACTCTGTTACCAAAAAGCAACTCTCGTCAGTATGGGGTTCTGGCATCGACAGGCCCTTCGTATAGGGGAAGTTTTTTTTTCTTTTCTCTCTCTCGTTTCATTGTAGGGGAGGGGGCTGATGGATATTTATTTACCCAGACAAGCCAAAGTTGTTGATTGCATCGCGGATTCGTATGCATGACACAAATGTGTCAATATAATCTATAAGCGTTCCTTAAATGTCTTTACGTTTTTACTCGTTTTATGGGAATGAAAAATTCCTACAAATAGTCAAACAAAAAAACTTATCAGTGTGAGAGAACAATTCAAAATTTTTACAAGTACTCGGATTGTGCACTGTACCTTTGTTTTATAACTTGTTTAATCCCTTCAATATTTTTGTATTCTATAAAATATCTTTCAGAAAAATGTCTTTGAGACATCGAGTAGTTTAGTGTTTCATTATTGATGAAATTCTTAGCTTGTTTTATTCTCATACAATAGTATTGAATCAAAACAAGAATCACTTGACTTTTGGGGTGGAGAAGGAAATCTTTCATGGCGATCAAAAGGTTTGAGGATACAAGTCGGGACAGCCCCCTCTTTCACGAGGCATTATTTATTTGTATTACTTCTGTCTCTCTGTACCTCCTGCCAAACTCCTAGGGATAGAACATTTTGATACCATACGTGTATCCCGCAAGTGCAAGAAAATATTCTATGATGTGATCCAGGATCGAGGTCGACTACCAGTTGAATTGGTGTGTGGGGCTAAAATCTTGGAGTCGATAGCAGGCGCTCGAAAAGTCTCCCTGTATTCAAAGATAATATTGGGATAATTCTGTAGATCTTGATGGCCTCTCAAAAGGATATAGACAAGTGGAAGAAAAGTACGGAACCAGCAACAATTCCTTTAACCGTGGAGGATTAAAACTGCACGGATTTTTCAGCGCCTTACTACTGTTAAGGTAGGCAGGTCTTTGCGAGTTGTCAGTAAGCAAATTCAACCCTTTGTCAATAATTGTGTGCCAACCTCTTTTGACCTCCGAGGTTTGGACCTTCGAGATATTCCTTTTGTGGGCAGGGCGAGTTAAAGAAGGAGGATTCGCTTCGCTCATGTCCTGAGACTTAGAAAATCAATATTTAGATTTACTACCATGATACCCCAGGTATAAACTCGTGGCACTCCACCAGGATGCCACGGTACTAAGTTTGAATACCTCAAAAATATAGAATATATCTTCCAATTTTTAGCATGTTCCAATAATGGTACAGGAGCAAACAGCTTTAATTTTAATTTTTGAGTACCTTTATGCCTTTAACAATTTTAGTATTTTTATCCGACTTTCCTTGATTATTGCTTTGACAACTTTTGGATTTTCGTGGCATCCGCACCCGTATGCCACATACTTAGTTTGAAAATTACGGACCTAAAATACCGAAAATATCCGCTTCTATTACCCATTAGCATAAAAGTATGCCTGTCTGTTGGAAATCAGGATCTTCTCACTTCCTACATCTCGACAGACACGTTGCTTTTACATGCCTGTTAGCAACATGAGGTTGCTTATGTCAGTTTGAAGAAGTGGTGTCACAACTCCTTCGTATATTTTGTGTATTAGTAGTCTATTTTTTTATTCGTTGAGAAAATTTAAGAAACTACTTGAGGCACAAAAGTAGTACATGCTTATTCAACAATGAATTTTTGTTTTCTTACATGATTTATTTTATTATTCAGCGAAGTAACCCAATGTTGCGTTAATTTTTTGTGCGTTTAAATAACATTAATAAAATTCTTGATAACTCATGAAAGTTTCTCCTACTGTAACGGGGCTGAACGATGGCCGATTGGTTAGGGTGCTGGCCATCGGTTCCGGAGTTCGTGGGTTCGAATCCCACAGTGGCATGGATGTTCGTAGCCGTTCGGAATCGGCTTTAAGCTGGAGGTCCCGGTCTCATTAGCCCTCGTGTTGCAAACTAGTAGACCGTAGCACTCCAAACCAAACCAAATCAAACCTACTGTAACGGGCTCTCGTGATGCCACTCCCTCAATTTTGACCATCTTCGGGTGGAAGGAAAGTCCTCGTTACTGTTACCTCGTTACTTTTATAATTTAGTATAGGGCTGTGATCTAGTCACAATTTTCCGATTACGCTAATCGAGCAGCTGCTACTAGATAGTCCTATTAATTCAGAGAGACTCTCAGATATATATTTATGTAACAAAAAATTATTCACCGGTCGCACATGAAGTTATAGCTCATAGATGTCAGGGTTGCTTTGGCAACACAACTTTTCTGAAGCGCAAAGAACGCCACTTTACTTAGCTCAAAGTGGATCCTCTTCATTTAGAAGTAGTATTAAAGCAGAAATGCCCCTGCGTGGCCTACCACATCCAGAAGTATTGTTTGAAATTAGAGGACATTGCGATCACGAACCTATTTTAGGAGCCTCATGCGCCTTTATGGATTTGCTAGCTGCTAAATTTCTAGAACAATTATTAGAATATCTAGTTGATGTACGCATTGATAGGGGGCTTCCAAATACTCACTGTACTCAGGAGGCTCATAGCCCAGATCCAGCCCTGAATTACACGCACATATTTATATATACATTTTCGTATAAGGAATGATTAGAACAATCGGACGGGAATTTTGAAAAATTTTAAAAAATTGAGCCAATATTTTTTTATATAATATATGGATGTATTTGTATATTAAAAACCCTGTGGTCCCAATTTTTTAACGGTATAAGCAAACATGGTATGAAATTCTATCTTTTTTCACTGCTATATGACATTAGGTTCAATATTTTTTTTTTTTTAATTTTAGATTCTGCTTTTAGTTTCCTGATTTCTATGAATTTATATAAGAGTGTGCATATAGACATATATATATATATATATATGTGTGTGTGTGTGTGTGTGTGTATGTATATATATATATATATATATATATTTGCATACATGCAGAGATATATTTATAACCTTTATGTTTATATACCCCCACACACACACACACACACACACACACACACACACACACACACACACACACATATATATATATATATATATATATATATATATATATATATATATGCCTGTATATGTGAGCAGTAGCGTACGCAGAATTTTTTCAAGGGGGGAGGGAGGTTCATAATTTTCAAGGAGGGTTTCTAATTCTAAAAAATAATAGTCCGCATAATTTCTACTAAAATTTTTATTTTTGCCATTTTGTCTGAGCTCAAGGTGGGGGGGGGGGTTTAACCCCTAACTCCCTCGTACACCCCTGTATGTGAGGGATATAACCAAAATGGATCAAGTCCATTTGGAACAATTTAGAAAAATTGAGTACAAAAATATTTATTTCTAATTAATTCATGAATTAATTCATGAATGTTTAATAACTAGGATATTTTTTAACTCTCTCACCCACACATATATATGCTTACATACAAAAAAAAAATTAACCATTGTAAAAGTTTTGTTTTGCAAGAGGAAAAATAGATTTGACCAGTTAAATAGAGTGATTTTGAACCCGTCATTTATACAAACATATTTATATCATATATGTATACACATGCATACGTATTTATGTTACACATGTTACAGTTACAGACATGCATGCACACACTCACTTTTTATTTACTTCCAAATATATTTCGATACATATGTGTGTGCGGATGCGCGAATCGACATGTAGGCACACGTATGTGCACGGCGAGTGCATTCCACGTGCGGGCCGGGGTCAGTTCCCGTGTTTTGGCGCCATCGATCGGCATTCCGCACGCGCATGCGAGAGATTCGAAAAGGAGGGCAGGTGGAGCCATCTGGCATCACCTTGTGAACCCAGCTGTCCGCTTTTTCCCACACTCCGCCGAATCACCTGTTCGGCTGCCAACCCCGCTCCTCTCCGCTCCTCCGACAACACATTTGCACACACACACACGGAAAAAAAATAATTTTTTTTTATTCCTTCTTCACCAACATATATTCCGCGTATTGGCTAGATCACCGAAAACAGATGAGGGCGTAAAGGATTTGTTCCGAAGAATGAAGTCGAAGTCCCATTGTGAAAGGTGTTCTTGCCAATTGTAAAAAGAGTTGCCAGAGAGAAAAAAAAAATTTAAACATTTGTGAAATAAAAATTCCCCCCGCGATGGTAATAAAAAGTAAAAAAAGAATCACACTTTCTAAAAGGGTTCTCCTTTTTTCATATTATTGTTATTATCATTTTTCTCTATATAGCTGATTTTCTTGCTTTCTTCTTTTTTTTTCTTCGATTGTGACAGGAACCAACAGGTTGTTGAGTCTCGACCCTTTCGCTCGCTGCTGCACCCTCCGCGAATGATGACTCATCATTCTTTTTTTTTTTCTCAATCCTTTCTTTTCTTTGGAACACGTCGATTTATATTCAGTGCTTCGCGGTGAATCGTTTAAAAAGACTAAGCAGTTAGACCCGACATTGTAGGAACTCGCTGTTTGGAAGGAAGACTCCATTCCGAAACTATGTTCGATTTCGAAACTACGGCACATTTCGTAGGTTTCGATTTTCTCTGTCCGGCCGATTGAATGTCATTTTGCTCCTTTCGTCCAGTTATTGGATTTAACGTGTAACACCGACATCAGATTGCTTGTAACATGTTGGTTTACTGGGCATTGGCTAGCCGAAACCTGTTGCTAAAATTCGAATTATTGACATTCATGCCAAAAATGGAATGCTAACCCAGACTCTGGA
>CM063506.1:156507923-156510423 GCA_032207245.1 Pardosa pseudoannulata | reverse complement strand
AAAGGGGTCCCGGAGCATGTGGTAATCAGATGGAAGCGGGGGAGTATCGCATGTCTTTCGGATAAACAGGCAGAAGTGTTTCACACGACCCTTCCGCATATGTTCAAGGCACGGACACATTTGCCGAGCACGTGTTTTCCCTCGAAATTTAGCAAACAAGCAGATTTCTCGGGGTGGGCTCGGAAAAGAAAAGGTCAGGATGGTCTGCTCTCGATATTTGTACGAACTTGGAAGTTTTCTCGGCGTTTATTTCACCCTTTGCACTCCATTTCCGCAAATATTTCGATAACGGAGCTATAGTGAAAGTAATAATAATGTATTTAAAATTGAAATTTTGATTAAAAACATTTTGGTGGTTATCTCAAGTCGCTTTTAAACTTGCGATGGCTAATATCTCAGGATGGCACTGTCTGAGCGCCCTAATAAATAATATATTTAATATTTTTTCAATGAATTTAAATTTTTTATTTTTATCAAGCAAATCAAAAAGAACGAAAAAGAAAAGCCTAATGTGGCCTTTAAAAGACAACGGGATCTCTAGAAGCTGTGAGTAAAACCTCTTGTTGATCCATTGCTGACGACGATGATCTCATCGAGAAGGAAGCTGTAAAAGTTTCAGAGTAAGAAAGATTTAAACGGGAGGGGGTGGAGGAGGTTATGACGACGAACGTTTCATAACAATGGTGAATGTGGGAAGTATTTCGAAAATTCATTTCGGTTTTATACCATTTTCAGTTCTAAATGAGCTTTCGCCTTTCGGGAACCTGAATAAAAAGCTCTTTGTTAAAGAAAAAAAAAGGAAGTAAGGCATATTGTAACTTTCCTTCTACGCCACGATTCCTTTTCCGAGAAAAGAAATTATAATGGTGGAAGGATTGCTTGAACATTTGTTGAAAACGACTCATGAAGTAGATCCAGCTGTTCTAGGCAATGGAGAACTGTTAACTGATATTTTGATTTGTGTCGCAAAGCATTGTGATATCATTTTGTGGTGTGCAATAAAATAAAAAAAGGACAGTTTAGCATAATTATTAAACATTAACACATAGATGCTACTAAATACACATATATGTGTGTGTGAATAAATTACCAACTTAATTATAATTAAAATTTGAAATAAACTTCTGACGATTCAATTCCTAAAATTACAATCTTTGGCGAAATGTGTTTGTTTCTCTTTAAATTATGGTAACATTTGGTGACTTCGAGAACACTAAATTAATTTCTGCTGAGCTCAACTATTCCTATAACCATTATATAACTCCTTTATGTAACTTAGTTCTGTAGCATCTCTAGCTCATCATGCGATTAATATTGCACTCTAATTGACTTGCTCTCTAGCACCTCACAGTACTATATAAGTGAATTTTAAACGTTTGGGCTGCAGAGTGCAAAAAATGAAGAAATGCCTGAATAAAATCAACAATTTTTACTCTTCAAATTTTGCTGTATTTTTTCAGACCTAACCAAAAATACTAGGAAGATAAGTTTCTATTTAATTTTTAACAAATAAACAAATATTTTATATTCACATAGTCTATTTCGCAGGTTCCCAAACTTTTCTGAACAACCGCCCCTTTACAAGAAAAAAAATTCGAATTCTCCCTCTTTCATAAAAGTTATTCATACCGAATATTAAAATATGGTTGCATATCATACATATGTATTTTTTTATCGGCCTTTCTATCTTTTATAAAATACAAAAATAGCTGAACTGGATGAAACAGTCATCAAATTTAGTAAAAAATAAATTGTTTATTAAAAACTTAAAAATAAGCCTAAAATCATTAAGAAATTAAAAAATATAATTAGATGGTTGAGTCTGAGGGGGTTATAAGAATTTGTTAATGGTCAGGTTCCAAATTTTGTTGATATCATCTGAAATTTTCTTTTCTTATACAGTCGACTAGCCACTGGTCGAAGCTCACATTCAGCCAATTACGATGAAGGTGTAGCGAGGTGAATCATCTAATGTAGCCGCCTACACACTATGGCCAGTTGTTCACCACTTCCTGATGGTAACCTCGAACGATAGTTCACGGGTCGCATCCACACGCTGGGCCACTAAATGAGCTGAGCGGATTGATTCGTCCATAGGGTCTGCTACGCACTATAGTGCATCTAGCTGCCTTTGGTTTTTGGAGAAAAACCGCCTTGGAAGCCATCGTCCGCCAAGGTTATTTTATCATCTGCCGCCATCGGCCACGATAGGTCAAAGCCCCTCCAGACGGTGGTGATGGCTTGCAGTGGACCATAGTGTGGAGGGGCTTTAAGAGCGGGAATTTCTCCAGCCAATCTGAAGAAGGCGCAACTGACGTCATATCACGCGCTTCTCTCCACTTTTCCGCCGGAGATGAGCAACCGCCAGGTATTCACTTTTCCTCCCGCTTGGACTTCCCTCGCTCGCTATCCCCAACGACACGGTCAATTCCTTATTAATAAATTATAATTGTTATTGTTACAAGTCATCTATTTTATTTCACCTAACCTTCTGATACCC
>CM063506.1:156484750-156507823 GCA_032207245.1 Pardosa pseudoannulata | reverse complement strand
TCGTTGGATAGTTTACTTGTCATAAACTTTTACCTGGCAAAGACGGATATTTGCAAGTAGAACCAGCCTGGCTCTCCTGGTAGCCCACTGCCGGTGGAGGCAAAATTAAGCAGCGGTACAACCGACTGAACTAGAGAACAAAATACCTGAGTAATAAATAAATTAACTTTTAGGCTTATAATAGTCCTTAACCAGCTCTGTGTATATATATACATATATATATATATGCGTTTGTGTGTGTATATATATATGTATATTATAAATTTATGTATATAAATATATGTATATATGTATACATATATGTGTGGCAATATATATATATATATATATATATATATATATACACATATATATATATATATATATATATATATATATACACATATATATCACATATAGAAACATATTCCACAAATATATATTTCGGTTACTTGAATTTATTAAATAAATGAGTAGTTAAATAGTATTTTCTTTTGCATTCAAAAATTTCTACACCTTGTGAGGCGGCATATTTGGTGTTTATCCTCGGGCGGCAAAAAGGAAGTAAAGCGGTAGCTCTACTTACAGCTAGTGAAAAATATATATGTGTTGCACTTCCCTCTATTCTTCTCGCCTGCTCCACATAGGAATGTCACTTAGAATAAAGGCTTATAGTCAATGAAACTACCATTTGACTACTCAACCAAACATTCTTTAATAACAATTTTGCAATCGCATTTAAGTTACTTTTGGATAGTGCTAACTTTTGTTAAAAGCAATTAAACTATCCAAATTTAGCGTATTTTAAACAGTTGTATAATGTCGCCAGCCTGCCCATATGTTATAAACATACCTGAATGCTCTAAAGGAGGGGTTTCCAACTGACGTCCTACAAAAGATTCTTGAAAAATAAATTTTATAACTCCATCGTTTTTTCTCTGCTGAAATCAGTACAGATCTCGACTTGTAAATTCGTCCTTTATATTCTGAGATTAGTTTTAGCAGCGCTAGTGGTGAATACCCATTCATAGGTTGATGTATGTACTCCCACTAAATTATCCTTTATTAAATTTTATTCTTATTGCATTGTTCATATTAGTTAAATATTCTTATTTGTGTTTGACAAAGAATATGCTAAACATTCTCACAAGAAATTTAAAATTAAATATATTTTTCTCTATGTTTTTTAAAAAACAGAAAAATAGTATCGTACAATATCGGCTGCTCTATTGCGTAGAATAACTTCTTTAGAGAATTCTTAAAATGCGATCCCGCCACATTGAAAGATTGAAATATGGCAGGTACATTCCCACATTTGAAGAGCTGGTGGTGGGTATCCATTCATTGGTTGATGTAGGTAACCAATCACAATACTCCCAATAAATTATACATTTTAAAATTTTATTTTGATTATAATATTAATTTTAATTCGTCTTGCCATTTTTCAATATTTCTTAAATAGAACTAATAGAACTTCTACAAATAGAATAGCGCACAGGATAGTTCACTATGTTGACTATATTAGGATGTGGTTGAATTAAATTTTCTACTTTTTTCGACGAACCATTTTCTACTTTAAATATTTATTCCACAAATACAACAACATCAAAAATTAATAGTAAATAATAATAATAATAATAATGCCTCTATAGAGAGCAATTTTCCGCTACTTTTTCTACGGTGCAACTGTTGGGTCAAAGTTTACAGCACGGGCTCAAGGGTCACTGAGCATGCTCGGACAAATATTAATAAAATAAACTGAAAATGTCGAATAATCGTCTACAAAGTTAAATTATTTGATGGTATAATAACTTTTTGTTTATTCTTAGATTTCCTCTTTTGTGTAATTATAAAATAATTAGTATTATAATAAATTTAATTATTTTCCCTGACCTATGAAAACGCTCTTATTCCATATCCATGTCTTACTTTCTCGTATTTATTCATTCTTAAATTAAAATGTTGTTTATACTCATCCACTTGGTATAGGAAATAACACACCAGGTCCGATAGACTGGTCCATACCTGAGAGTATTCATCGAAGAACTACGAGGAATGAAAAATGACTAAACCTTAAGAATGGGTAATTTAGAAGCAGATGACCCCCCAGATTTGGCCTGCCTCCTCTAGAGGTATCGTTTCAGAATTTAGAGAATATTGCGACCACGAACCTATTTTATGTGCTTCAGACGCCATTAATGAACACGATGGATCTCTGGCCAGCTCGATCCTCGATCCTGCAACCCTCCTGTTACGAATTCACTGCTTTTGCATTCTGAACAACAGCGGTTATATTTAAAATAGACAAATAGTCATGAACCTTAGAAATGTCGTTTTATAACACACGGGTATCCAACTGTTTTAAGGAAGTAAAATCACTAAACTTAATTATATTTAGACACACAGTGTATATTATTTCGAACTGGTACCGCCGAAAGATGGCCGAATGGTTAGGGTGCTGTCCTTCGGAACCGGAGTTCGTGGGTTCGAATCCCACTATTGCAAGGATGTTCGTAGCCATTCGGAATGGGCTTTAAGTAGTAGGGCTCATTAGCTCTCGTGTTGCAAAAAGTAGACCGTAGCGATCCAAACCAAACCAAATCATACTGGTACCTCTGGCTTATTTACAAAATTTTACGCAATCTAACTAATTGTAAAAGCATGGCCAGCAGTCATAATTTTTCCAATGTTTCCCTCGAGTCTTTACAAGTTGGAAACCCTTGCTCGAGCACTTTAGAACTTCAAGGACTACTGCACAAACATTTGGCGGACCACCAATGATATAAATTTAAAATAAAAAAGACAGTAGAATATATTATAGAATAATAATCAGAAACTTTTATTTTATTAATACAAAATACAAAGTAAAAGAAAATGGTATACCGTAATTATAAAAAACACTTTTCTTATGCATTACGCATGTTTAGTGTAATATATATAAAAAATTAAAAGCATGATTCATCATAAGTTCTGTTAGTTTTTATATTTTAATCTGAATGTTGATGAAACTTTTTATTAATTTTTTCGCAGCTTATAACAAATAATCATCCTTTTTTTTCTGCTGACCATTAATAATTTTTTTACGGACCATCACTGGTGGTCTATGGACCACAATTTGGCGACTTCTGCTCTAATGTACCTCTTACACCCGACTGATAGAGTATAAATTTAAGCACAGAAAAACATTATGTATGCCAATGAGTACGAAGTGTGTGCGTGCCTTCAAGCGGCCAAATTTGTAGGAAAACCGATAGAATATATAATATTGAAATGTATTCACTAAAACTTCTTTTAAAGGAAAAAAAAGGAGAATTTTATTGTATATATTAAGAAACTTTCTTCATTTTTCGTCTTACTTTTCGCTACTAATAATAACCTTTTTTATATTGTGTTTAAGGAATATTTCTTCATATATTATGTAATTTTGTACAAGAGTGAAAAATTTACAATATAAAATCATTTTAAAAGGAAGTTATGCTTGAAATATTTTGAGAAATGCAACTACAAAAAATTCAAATAGATCCTTAAATAAGACGTAAAATGTAAGTTATGATATATAAGTTTCATACCAAATTGTACTGTCTCCCTATTTTTTTAGGCAGGATTATAAGCAACTGATATAAAAAAATTGTAAAAATTTAGACTTATTGAATATAATAATGGACAGTCAAATAAGAAAGTAAGAAGAGATCAGTTTCTAGGTGCATTTTGTTAACTTTGTCTGATAAGATGTACATTTTAATAAACTGGAAATAAATAAATGATGCACATGTTTATTAATTCTTTGATTCCTAATCAATAGTATGGAAATCTTATATAAACATTAGGCTATGTTATGAATCAATTAAGTATGCATATTCATAGGGGTGAACAACATTTAATTAGCACTCAATTTCCTAATAACCTAGAACCGGCTGTGTGTACATATATATATATATATATATATATATATATATATATATATATATATATGTGTGTGTGTGTGTGTGTGTGTGTGTGTGTGCGCGCGCGCGTATGTGTAACCAGTGAAAATATCTTTCACCAATTACACGGAAGAATTAGTCCCAATTATTTAATTTGCCCTGGCTTTTTTGGGCGAAAAGAAAAGCTAATGAATTTGCATTCGTGACATCATCAATAAAACAGGTCCAGCATTGTGGAACTTCACATTTATTGGGGTTAAAAACGCAACAAAAACGATCTTCACTACAGAAAAAAAAATGATCTAACGATCATCATTACAGAGCAACGGCTCTGCATAAGAATAGTGCATCGTTCACAGATGTCGACTCCAAAGCAAGATCACTTGATTTTGTTCCCAACAGACTAAAGATCATTCCGCAATTTTAGGAAGCAAAAGTGAACCTAGCCCGAAAAACATACAGTTCTACAATTTAATTTTTGGAAAGGCGAAACTATTTTAACGGAACAGCTGAAAAATGTCGCTGAAAATAAGGATTTATTCTAGGATTAGTTTTGAGAGACAAAAAGAATTAAATTCGGAGAACACTCCTTTATCTGGCATTTTATGGCTGAGAAATTAGTTATTAAAAATTGAGAAGGTGGAAAAGGGAGAAATTTAGATATTTATTTTTGAGGTAATAATTTTGATATATTACATATAAATATATGTGGGGCGTAGAAATCGACATATGAAGATTGTCAACAACAAAATGTAAACAAGCGTGAACTAACGGGTCGACTTTCAAGTCCTCCCTCGGAAATCGTCCCCTACAAGATGTCATTTCGACCTCGTTCTCACGAACAAACGGGAACAGCAGCGAAGCAGGGGGTGAGCAGAACGCATCCGCCTGGCTAATGTCCATCCAGCTGGGCACTGAATCGTAATACTCCGATTACCATTCGAATAGCCCACTCCATTCCCAGGATCATTAACTCGAGAGTGTCGGGAATGACCCCAGATAACGGCAGCAGAACCAATGGCGCGACATTTTATTACAGATGGTCTTGCAAGTCATACATTTTAGGATGGTCTTCCAACAAACAACTCAATCCTTTTCCCTTACGCACTGACTTGGGAAAAAGATAAATCTGTCACATTAAGGGGTTAAGGGGGTCTTAAATATCGATTTTAGAAAAGTTTTAATTTCAAGCTGTATTCTTGTTACAGCGATGCATAGCACTATTATATAATTAATCGATATTACAAAATCGACTACTGTATTATGGATCAATACTATATAAAACGCAACTTCAGGTGAGTTTGGTGCGCTATGGTCTACTTTTTGCAACACGAAGGCTAATGAGACCGGGACCTACTGCTTAAAGCCGATTCTGAACGGCTACGAACATCCATGCCACAGTGGGAATCGAACCCACCAACTCCGGATCCGAAGGCCAGCAACCTAAACAATTGGCCATCGTTCGGCATTAAGGTGGGAATTGATCTGCCCTATTGGATTCCTCTCGCTGACCGTTAGCCCACGGGTAAAATAAAGTTTCCTCTGGCCGGTTCGCATTGTAAGAATAATTCTATAAATAATTATACAGCCTAATTACAGCAAATTTTCTTAAAAATCATCTTTTCCTTGTTTTTTCAATTTACACCTGTTAAATGTCCTTTTTTGAGCTGGTAAAAAAAGAGTATACGAAAAATTTCTCACAAATAATTTAAAAGTAGATATATTTTTCTCGGTATTTTTTTAAAAGGGAAAAGATAGCAAGCTATATAATTTGCTGTTCTATCATGTGGTATAATTTTTAAAAAATTCTTAAAATATGTGCCGAACAGAGAGCATTTATTTTTCCAACTATCTCAAATACGGCCTCTAATTTTAGTTAGGTATTTAAAAAATTTTATATCCCTTTCATATTTTTTTTCTTTTTGCCTATTGGTAACAGTGTGAAAATGCTTTGTATATATAATTCAGTTCTGTGTCTCGTACCTTTTAGTTGCTACAAAAGCAACCTTTATTTCAATTTACTATTATTTCAAACATATATAGGTAGAAAAATAATAGTTGTACTGATTGCAAAACGAGCTTTCTTCTTTGATGGGGCACCGACAATTATTTCTTTCCTATTGTATTTCTTTATAATGTAACACAATTATTTAAAAATGCTTCCACTTTGTTATTTTTGCTTCAAGCGATATTTAAATACGTGGTTGTTTATTAAGAAACAATTAAAGATTAATATTGCAACAAATTATTACTTTTATGTGAAAACAAAATACTTTGCGTTATATAATAAACAAAATATATAATAAAAATATTATATATTTTGTTTTCGTTATATAATAAAAATAATACGTTAAATAATAAACAAATTAACTTTACGTTAAATAATAAGCAAATGACTTAACCCTTTAATGCCCAGTGTCTCATCTTAGACCTGCTAAAAAGTGACTTGTAGAATTTTTTTTTCTTTGATAGTAGATAGAAGACAATCTACAAAAATTTCAAGTAATTTCTATCATCAGTAAATTTTCCATCTGGATCGACACTTTAGGATTTTTCAAACACCGTACATCAATTTACTTTTCGGCAGGTACATAGACTGAAATCATGACAAATTTGATTTACATATTATCAAATTCCATTTTACAGTACTTATTTTGCGTGTAATACCAAATACAATCAATTTTTTTCTTTTTCATAAATGGTGTCCTATGATGTTTAAAGCGATAGCTATTCACTAACATGAAGTGTTCTGGTAATCAGAATTGGTTTAAACTTCCCATTTATTTTATTCTATACAGTCAGTCCATAACTTCGATTTAAAATAAGCATCGATATGTAATCGGCAGAAATGACTCGAGATTTTAAAGGGTTGAAATTCTTTTTTCTATTATTCCTATATATAAGCAATAAATTGAAGAAAGGTATAATAAAATCACTGAAGTTCCATTTGTAAGTATCGCAGCATATGCGGCCTTATTTAAATGTGGTCTCTAATGGTACAAAAAGTTCCCGCTCTTTAGTGTAGAGTGCTGCTATCAAACTTGACTACACGCGAGCTCATTAGGCCGGAATCTAACGCTGAACCACAGTTCTGGTGTAAAACAACGAGGAAATATTTGTTTTTTTTGTTTTCGCCCACCCTAAACGAGAGATGATTACCCGAAAGAGAGCGATAACTGCATTCCTGCCTTTTTGTCGCTTTTCGGCGCCACATCTCGAGCATTTCCAGCGAACAACTCCGCACCCCGTCTTCTTCAGTTCGCGCGGCGGGGTTTCGTCGTCCGTCAGTCCGCGAGGAGGGGGGAGGGGGACCGTGAGAACGCGAGAGGCCCGGCGCCGCGCGCGCATACCGAGACGGCGCCGATACGGGGCGACTTTCGCCGAATATCCCCCTTCTCCCCCTACCCATTTCTCTTCTACTACTAACTCCTCACTTGGTAAAAAGAGATTTTTTTTTTATTCTGTTCCCCAATCGGAGACCGAAACCCCGCGTGCCGACAGTAAACAAACCGCACCTGTAACGCGGAGCGGGGGTCTGAGGGGTGCGCGCGCTATCGGGTTTCGGCAAAGGAATGTCTCCTAGCCTTTTATTTTTTTATTTGCCCGATAAGTCTTGTCAGCCTTCCACGAAACGGGCCGGCCGGGATGACCACCTCGTGAGCCCATCCCGTACAGTCTTTCATGCTCACACTGGAGGTGGGGGTGTTGACGTCCGGAATTTCTAGGAGCGGGGATGGGGGAGTTCGCGGAACCGTTGCACCCTCTCTCATCTCAGTTAATCTCATTAATTGGTTTATAGTAGAGGTCCGCGGCGGAATTCACCAAATTTATAATAAAAGAAAATATCGCATTTGTTACAGTGAATATAATATTATTCGATGGATTTACTAATTATTATTATTATTATTATAACTGTTTATGAGCATTTATAAATTAACTAATTTATGAATAATATTAATAATAACTTTAATTAGTCCTCATGTGCAAAACAGTAGACCGTAGTGCTCCAAACCAAACTAATAACTTTAATAATGTTTTCATTTTTTACTTCAGATATATATAAAATATAAACTCATATGAATCTCACTTATTCGACCTATTCAGTTATAAGAAGAACTTTGCGATGGCTTGAGAAACTCCTATAAAAGACCGTGTAATAAATTGTTCACTTTTACGAATATTCAGTTATACGAAACTTTGCTTACATGAAGGAGTTTTCGCTCCTATACATAAATATTTTAATGTAAATTTTCTTCAGTTATCCGAAGGGAGGAAAAAATTTTTCACGGACAGAGCCTATAACATAAGGGAGCAAATGCTGACCCATCAGTAAAATTTTGTTCTGCGCTTATTAATATCTCGCTACGGCTTTCTTGCCTTTTCTTACATAATTTTTGTTTGTATTATTCTACCGAAACTAGAGGGGGTTTTAATTTGTGTTTTAACACTTAAAATTATATTAGTTCAAAAGTATTTTATAAAAAGTGTTTGTTATATGTGTTTATGTATGCATTTAATGAATACTGAATCTTGCTGTACAGCAGTGGTTCCCAAAATTTTAGCCTACGGAATCCCTTTGCTTAGAAAACACTAGCCATGAATCCCTAAATAAAATATTTCAATACAATTAAATAATAACAAATTTACAATTTTAGCTTGGATGTGTGTAATAGCAGCGTAAAAATAAAATGTAAAACATTTTGATATTTAAAGTAATATCTTTCGAAATTATATTACTAAGTGTTTTGAATAATAAAATCATTATTTTTCAATTAAGTGTCGTTACTGCGTTAATAAGCAAACAAAATTGTCTCGTTTTAAGTATAAATATGGCTGAAATTGTTAATTAATATTTACTTTAACTTTCGTAAAAATGAAAGTGGGTTACTATTATTTTGCTATACATTCAACATTTAGTAGTGAACCCCCAAACGGTTTCCACGCACCCCCAAATTAATTTTTATGTACTACATACTCGCTCATACAGACTTATGGGGCCTCGGAAGAAACACTTTAGAACTAGTGAAACGAAAAAAAAAATGTTTACACATATTACAGATATTAATATAAATATAATTTTTACCGTTAAATTACGTTTATTTTTTAAAATACCAGAAAAACTGCTCAGCATTGTTTTAGGTGGAAACGACTATTATTCACTCACATATATATATATATATATATATATATATATATATATATATATATATATATATATATAGAATAATTAGACTATGCTTGAAAATTGATCAGGATAAGCATGCTAAAAATCAAAATGATTTGTTACTGAAAAATAATTATTCTGTTAGTCTCGACACATAATTGGTAGCTTTAGATTTAACAAATAATTTATTAATAATTAAATGAGTATAATTTTGAAATATCTAAAATATCACTAACATTATATTATATTGAATAATAATATTATTATAATAGATTTAAATTATGTAATTAAATAGTAAAACTTGTTTTATGCTTGGGTTTTAGAATGGTAGTTACGTGTTATAGTATAATTCTTATGTATTAGCATTTGGCCTATTGGTGTTGTTCCTTATATTTTAATTCCCTGGTTTATTCCAATCCACTGTCAGTATTAACGGTCAGCTTCAATGACTGTCATATCTAGCGCATCTTTACTTAACATTATAGCATAATATGTTTCTATTTTTTGTTATAAGAATTATATAGTAAGGGCAAATAGACCACACTCCATTCATAGAGACTTTTACCACTGAAATATATTTTAATTCCCTGGTTTATTCCAAACCACTGTCAGTATTAACGGTCAGCTTCAATGACTGTCATCATATCTAGCGCATCTTTACTTAACATTATAGCATAACATGTTTCTATTTTTTGTTATAAGAATTATATAGTAACGGCAAATAACCACACTCCATTCATAGAGACTTTTACCACTGAAATTTGTGATAATGATATTATTACTTCCATATAAAACTATAACGGCATATGGAAAGACATGTATCAACTCAAAGGCTTACTTATTATAACAGTGCAACTAGAGCCGTAGTAAAGCAGTTGGCAAAAGTGTCAATTGATAAACAGAGGATTGTGAGTTCGAGGCTCAAGTCAGACAAAGACCATTTTGTTCACTAACGAAGGTTGGAGCAAGTAAAATAGGTTTGGCGATATGGCCAAGTTCAAAGATACCTTTGGTTCGGTAGGACAAGTCTGGGAGTGTTCTGCTTAGTCCCTGCTTCAGTATCAGAGGACCCAGTTTGAACTAATTTTCCACTATTTTGACCACCGCCTTAGCAGTGGTCTTCAAAATGAAAGAAGCGACCTTCCGCTTTAAATCGAGTAGCTTCCATTTCTCGAGTTTATCTTGTCCACGTGGTATTAGAAATACTTAAAAAAACATAAACATTATTTTGTTTTATTATCTTTGAACTTTTATAAACAAGAAACAATTTATGGCCCATCTCAACTCCGGTCAATTTTCTCTATTCTTTCTAACAATTTAATCGTGTGATATGAACTATACTCAGCGATACATCTGTGATTAACTGTGCATGCAGTGATTTGCTGGACTGGATTTTTCTTCCAATTTATTACTTGCACATACTCGTACACAACAAAATCATGATTGGCAAATATATGTTATGTCTTTATAGCAAAATAGTTAAAATGGAAATATTCGCATTTCCTTTTGAATATAATATGTAAAAAATAAAAATAAGATTTGGAATTGAATGTTCTATCTCATATCAAGCAAAATAGAAATAAACATCTTATACCAGTGGTTCTCAAACTTTTTATCCCACGCTACCTCTTTTTTTTAACAAATACATCGCACCGGATCCCTTGATTAAATATTGAGGAGAAACTAAGGACCTATTACTTATCACTGACATAAACATAAAAAGTGAACTTTTGTGTGGTTTGAATGACTGATTATCACATCCCTTGTCTATTCCCTATTGTTACGCTGCTGGAGTATTAGTTACTATTATTAATTACATGTTAAGTAAAGGATCAGGGAAAATTTAGAGAATGAATTAACAGATATTCTTTAAAATTTCAATTATGCTTAAAAATTTCTCGAGGAATCCCTGGAGGGCGTTGCGAAACCTTAGGGTTCCGAGGAACATACTTTGAGAAGTCCTATGCTATAGCATTGGTTTGTTGAGAACATGGGGAAAGCGAGAGGGCACCGTTGAGAGGAAAGAAGTATGCAGATTTACATTCATCACATTAGCATTCTAATTTTTTTAATATCGTATTCAGTCGTTTATAACACACACCCTGTTTTTACAAGAGAAAAAATCCAAAAATTATATTTCGCGTATAACGCGTACCTAAAATTTGGCATATAACAGACTTTATTGTAAACCAATTGCTATGCGGGTCCAATGAATCGAACTTCAACACTTTTTTAGTGCTATTCCAAAGATGAATTCCATTCTTTAGGAGACAAGGGATCCTAAATCACAGTATTTCTATTTGCTTCCTTAATCAGAATAAAAATAATGCCGTTACATAAAGCATGTTAGATACCGAAATTTACAAGAAAAGAATGTTTTATTAAAATACAAAGCATATTTGTAAAAATTAAACATTCCAAGAATATTCCGCAGAAATGTTCATAATGTAATTAGTGTCATTTCTAAATCTATGTATCATGTAAATAATAACAAAACTAAGTACCAATTTTTGTAAAAATTGTATTGAACATACAATTCTTGTATAACAAATTTGTATACTTTAACTGTGATAGTAAGGTTTTTTTTTGTTGTTGTTTTACGTATCAAATGCTTTTTTTATTTTTACTTTTAAAAATGCATACTCAGTTTTGTGACATACACAATAATCAACTACGTCTAGAAATTTGATACAAGTTAAGGAGAAAACAAAGCACTTGAAATATTTTAAGGTTACCAATAAAGCTATAAAAAAATCAAATATTAAAAATTAATTTTAAAATTAATAAGACTTTAACACAAAGTCTAACAACAAAAAAAAGACAGGTTTATGGACATAAAGTAATTATTTAATTGTAAAAATGTATCTCGATAGTGAAACATACTGTTAGTTTGATATTTTCGAAGCAAAATAAAATTCTATTAGTTTTCTGTATATAGGTGAATTCTGTCCTTTTTAAAGTCATTTGTCCCCTTAACGAAGTTCGTAGAGACCAATAATTTAAGAAATTCAGTTAGGATTGTTCTAACAGCTTTGCTTTCTTCTTCCATTCCGATTTCGACCGGCTGCAGTTAGGCGTCCTAACTTGGAACGGTAGGACGATGGTTAATTAGTGACCGCTCAGTGAATTCGCGTGCGAGTAACATCGGTTAAAATGGGGTGTCAAACTGGGATATATTTGTTGCTTCCGGAGGAACAGGTGAGGACAGAATTAAGACAAATTAGTTTGTCTCTTTCGTGAGTTGGTGACCACATGATGCCCAAACATGTGTGGCATTGTTTCACATATGTCCGTGGATTCGAATCAGCTTTCAGCAGTATGTCCCTATCATCAGGGACGTAGGAAGAAGGTGGCCCAGGGGGGTTGGGCTCCCCGAAATTTCGGCTATATATATATATATATATATATATATATGTGTGTGTATGTATGTATGTATGTATGTATGTGTATTTGTGTGTGTATTCTAACAGAACAAGTAGCATTAAATAAAAAATTAATTCCATTTCTTCCATAAAATATTTTTTCCAGATCTATATTAAATTTACTTTAGATTCAGAAAAGTTACATCTTTAAAAAATTGCAACTTTTTAAAGGTTTTTAAAGGGTGAAACACCTTTTAATGCAAGATAATTTAGGTTAGGTTAGGTTTTGGAGCACTACGGTCTGCTTTTTACAACACGAGGGCTAAACAAGATAATTTAGAACACATACTTATATATATATATATATATATATATATATATATATATATATATATATATATATATATATATGTGTGTGTGTGTGTGTGTGTGTAGTACATCAATATTATTTTACTTTAATATCTCATAAAAATTCTCCTCTCTCCCATTCTATTTCCTTGAAATCTATTGTCCCAGCCACAAAATATCGCAGTTACAGGAGCGTCTACGACTTGAAATTCAACATCCATGCCACAGTGGGATTCGAACTCACGAACTCCCGTAGGTTCAAATCCCACTGAGGCAGGGAAGTTCGTAGCCGTTCGGAATCGGCTTGAAGCAGTAGGTTCCGATCTCATTAGCCCCCGTATTGCAAAAGTAGACCGAGCGCTTCAAACCAAACCCAACCAAACCCGAAACTTACTTACCTCCTGCAAATTTATGAACGACGGGTGAGATACGAGAGATACGCGATAATTACAGGATCGTAGTAAGATTGTGTAGAAAGGGAAAAGACAAAACTGAGCAGGTAGCAAAAGGGGAAGAAATGCTGCGTTCGGTGTGGCAGCTCGATACTTTACCGATTCGGTCCCCCTCCCCCTTTATCTAACCCTTTGCAAGAGGAGGAATCTAGGTCAAGGATAAAAAGGCAGTGAAGGAATCTTTCCGCTTCTCCGTGAGCGAGGTGAATCACTCCTCGGAAGGGAAAAGAGTCTTCTGTTGGATAGTCCACTGAAGTAGTCGATGTCATAAGACAAACCGAATCTTGCTTTATGGTAGTTCTATGATAGACGTCTAAAATAATGTAAGATGGTCGATGTTGACCTCTGAAAAACCATCGATGTTTTGATAAAGTGACACTGATTTCATAATCTGACAGTCATAATTTTAAAGTTGATTTTTAAATTAGTTGGTTCTGACTGTTCGATACATTTTCTGTACAGACTTGAAAATAAATCTTATGTGGTAGACTAAGCATAGTAGCAGTTTGAAATTTTAGCTGAGCATATCGTAATACCTTTGTTCACATTCGCAAACTTCTCCAACGGAAAGGATTCGGAAAGTTTCGAAGACGACAGTTAGACCAAAATTAAGAATTGCGTGCTCCAAATATTCTAAATCCGACAATTTTCTGAGGGACGCTGTTGTCCACCCATCTGAGACAACGCGGGAACAATCGCCAAGATGTCATTTTGAAAACTGTCTATGAACCCCCTCTGCCCTCGGGCTCTCTCTAATTATCTTACTGTCGATTTTTTGAGCGCGCTCGAGCAGGATATCCGTCCTATTGTTTACTGGATGCCTTATCTTATGACCGTTGAAGGAGAATGAGGCGGGACAAAAAAAGAACAAGCATTCAAGACACGGATGGTTGACCCGTTCCAGAGGTTCTAAACCGGTGGTACCCGAAAAGACTTCTGTGGTACGGGAATAACGAACTCGTAGATGCCTGACCTTTTTTTATTCAAATGTAGCTGATGTAAACAATGTTTGAACACGGTATTTCTAAAAGCACAACGAGCAAGGTGGACGACATTTGGCATACCGTTTTTATATCCAAATCGTAGATATGCATCCTGTTTTGGAGACGATCAGTGGACTAAGAAGAGGTACTGCAAAATACTAAGTCACATAATAGGAGATGGCGTTTTCTTTTTCGTGTGTACTGTTTGGTATGATTAAATACGTTTTGCTCGACGTCAGTCTCTGGGGACTGACAATGATTTTTTAGCTCAGGCGAAATGGGTCTCTAGGAACTGACACTGGAATTTTAAACGGAACGTTTACTGTCGGTATCCAGGATTTGGCATTGGTCAAAAGACATGTCCACTGTCAGTACCCAGAGACTGACGTAGCCCAAATGAAAAGTCCATTTTCAGTTCCCACGGACAGACCTCGGGCTCAACATATTGAAGGTATAATGTTAAATAACCGCAATCGAAACTTTGACAGCTTTGCAATGATACCGTTTATATCGATCATAGATACATCCTTAAGCGAAAGAAGAAAGCCAAAGCGTGAACTCTCTAAAAAAGCAATATTAACATGGCTTCTAGATGTCGTAGGGACGATAGCAGGTTCTGAGGCAAATGGGGAGAGGAGGCATTAAAGCAGGGAATCGGGCGGCCATAAATTTCCTACCTATTTAGAAAATTAATAGAATACTTTGGAAATACCTGCTGCTTACACGAGTAAGCATTTTATCTAGCTATTAAAATTTTGCTATTATTATTTTGTAAAATATAATCGTTAAAAATTTAATTTAGCATTAGGAATATACGAGGTTACTCTGAAACTTTTGAGATAAGCGAAGATGAGAATTTACAAAATAAAAATAACGGTTTAATTTTAAAATACAAAGTATTTTAACACAGGAGACGATTTTTTACTGACTTTCTTCAACTTGTTTAGCGTAGAATGATTTTTAAACAGAAGAGAAGATGGAGTTGACGCGAAAACATTTTCCCGCTATGATTTTTTACGATTTTAAAGCAGGATTAAATCAAGAAGAATGCTTTCAACGGTTGCAGTTGGCATTGGGTGATGAATCTCCAGCTCGTGCTACTGTATTCAGATGGTTTAAAGAATTTAGCAGAGGTCACAATTTTCTCAAGGATGAAGAACACACAGGAAGACTGTCGTCGACAGTAATCCCGGATAACGTGTCTGCCGTACGAAAAGCGTTAATGGATGATAATCGCTGTACCTATTACACAGAATTATACAGAATCAAATTATACAGAAGGAACTTAACATTGGATCCGCAGCCATACACAAAATCATTAAAGAAGAGTTATTTATGAAAAAGTAGTTTGCCGTCGGGTTCCCCATAATCTAACTGAGCACCAAAAAGGGGAGCGTGTCAGAATCAGTAAAGAAACTCTTAAATTGCTAAATGATGGTGGTCACCACACCATTTCTAAAATTGTAACGGGTGATGAAACGTACATACCGTATTTTTTTTAACGTTCCAACACGTCAAGAAAGCAAAGTATAGTTCTTTGAAGATGATCCCACGCCGACAATTGTGAAAAGACAACACGCACTGAAAAAAGTGATGCATGCCGTTTTCTTCAGAAGTACGGTATTGGTCAAAGCCATCCACTTGGAAGCACAGGAGACAGTAACGGCAAACTGGTATACCACTAAATGTCTTCCACAAATTCTACAAGAAGTGAAAGTTAGGGGACTAATGTTTCATCATGACAATGTATCTTCACATACAGCCGATTAACAGTTGAGTTTCTTAAACAAAAACAAATTTAAGTGATAGAGCATCAGCCGTATTCACCTGATCTAGCTACGTGGGATTTTTGGTTATTTTTTAATCTAAAACTAGAAACTTCTTTAATCTAAAACTAGAACTTACGTGGACGTCGTTTTCATTCAGAAGAAGAGATTGATGTGGCTATAAATGCATTTTTTCATCTATTCCAAGAAATGAATGGCTTGAGGCATTTAATCTGTAGAAAATTCGTCTACAAAAGTGCATTGATGCCGGAGGAGACTACTTTGAACACATTTAAAATTTTGTAAGTATAACTTTAAAAACGTAATTGTATCTTAAAAATTTCAGAGTGACCTTCGTATATGCCAAATTTCGTCCAGTATTGTCGGTTACAATACATAGAAGTTCATGGATTATCACACAGAATACAGAGCAATTCTAGGATATTTTAGACATGAATACATCTAGGGTGATTATAAGGTTTTAGACCCTTAATGCAATCAGATAATATAGCATTTACTAAAATAATAAATGCTACATTTTTTTTTTTCATTTATGGATTTCATGTTTTCTACCAGACTATATATAAGGTAGTGAGACCATATCTAAACTAGACTTCAGAAATTTTCAATTGCATTTTCTATCTTATATTAGACTGAGCATGTGTTTAGAAAATTTATTAAGAAAATGAACAAATTGCACGTCACTGGACTTGGAGATTTACGAATGATGTTAACGAAATCGAGTCGCGACATTTAAAAAGAGTTAAAACTCCACCAACCTGAACCGTCTCCATAGTTTTTTTTTTATTTCTTATTGGTTTTATGATTTTGGTTTTTAAATTTTTAATAAACAATATATTACTATATCTCATTGCCGTTTTCATTAATTTCTACTTTGGTGATTTATAGACACATGGAGAGATAAAATAGGTATAGATAATATAGAACAACATTTTAATGTTTGGTATAATTAACTATTATAGAAGAAAGAGAGTTTGGTTTGGTTTGGTTTGGTTTGGAGCGCTACGGTCTACTGTTTTGCACACGAAGGCTAATGAGACCGGGACCTACTGCTTAAAGCCGATTCCGAACGGCTACGAACATCCATGCCATAGTGGGACTCGAACCCACGAACTCCGGTACCGACGATCAGCGCCCTAACCAATCGGCCAGCGTTCGGCGAAAGAGAGTTGGGATTTTTTTTCTTTGCAAAGGAGCGACGGTCCAGAAAAGGTTGGGAACTTCTGACTTGGGTGCTGTCACCATCTGTTTTCTTCGGAACCTCATAACCTGAACTGTGATTCTGGACACGCTTATGGTAGCCTCTGCTTCTTTGAGCAGTAAGCTGCCCCAACAGTCACACGTCGATTCGCCCGAATGCACTGCAGCAACCGCTGTTCAACTCTTTGATCTATAAGCTCGTGGAGCGCCACAGTTTCCAGGTCAATTATTTTCTGTTGTGCCATTTTGCCATGCACGATACACCTTTACGATATCAGCACGCTAACAGTTCACAAGCTCCGCAATATTTGAGATGCTGCTCGTGCCAATAACTATACCTGTTTATATACACTAAACTCTTACTTAAAACGCTGCATTTTTATATACCAATTAAAAAAAAAAAAAAAAAAAAAAAAAAAAAATTCCTCTAATATTCAGATAATGCTAATCGAGTGAAAAATGTTTTGGTGGTTAAAAAGGAAATTGTTCGCTGAAAACCTTTAATGTCATCTTTCGACAGAGTCACGAGTTTCGACCTCCTTTGTCTGCTATAGCCACAACTGCCAAAATATTTGCTACTCATGAAACATATATACAAGTCCGGTTCTGTGCTATGAGCAGCGGTAGCTCAATCGGCAAAAGGTGTCGATTTCATTACCTGAGGGTTGCGAGTTCCATGCTAAACCAAGCCGTTGATTCACTGTATTCATTATTAGAGCGCGTAAAATAGGTTCAGGATAGCAATGTTCTCCAAGTCCAAACGATACGATACCTCTGGTGGTAGGCCAAACCTGGAAGTCTATTTAGTCTCTGCTTCTAAGTCACGAGAACCCACGGGAAGGGGGGGGGCAATGTTACTCACATCTGTAGCATTCTTTAAACTACACATACAGATTCTTTAATTAGCACATTTTAATATTATTTATTTTATCGGCTGCTCTAGAAATCTGGCCACATGAATGCATACCTACTATTCCTGTTGTTATATATTATATATATTAGAAAATAATTTACCACTAAGTCGGGTTTAGCCTTTGAATCACTACATGTACGATTACAAATTATAGTTTAAAACCCCTATAAAATTAAAACATTTTAAAAAGAAGGTTTAAGGTCTATTTTACATATTGTAAAGTTTACAGTAATTAACATAGATACTTAAAATAACTTTTTACTTAAAATACTTCATTAGGAAAAAAAATAACAAGAGAATAAATCAGAAGAAAACAAAAACTAATTAAACTTTTTCCGATGCCAAATGCTTGGATAGTGCTATATTTTAATACTAACAAACACGAAAAACGGGTCTCATGAGGGTTATTTTAGAATATACTGTAGTAAAAAAAATATGTGATTTTGAGCAGATTGTTAACCAAATAAACGAGAAAACAAGTTTAAAAAGGATGAATTACTTTTTTCTCCTTGGTCCTATAAGATATATCTTGTCCATACACCAAACATGAGTTTGGGGTCAAACTTAGGCCACCTCCAAGTTTCAAATGGCACATTTTTTTTTTTTTTTTCATATACACTGACCTAAGGTTTTACCTACTGTGAAAAAATTTCGTATTTTTCAACAATTGTTCAGTCCAGCAGTATTTACCAGATATATTTATCTTATTTATCTATCACTCGAGTAGTGCTATGAAAATTTTATAATCATTAGTAGATGAAATTAGATTGATTTATTGTTCTTTTGAATATTTTAGAGAAATAAATTTCTTATTTAATTAAGAATCTCCAGTTCAATATTTTTCTCATTTTGTTTTGGCAATTTTACGTCCCTCGATTTTTTTTTTACTCCGTAGCAGTCAGTGGCGTAGACAAGATTTAGTTTCCAACTGGCAGAAGACGGCAGAAACTGGAATATGTCCCCGGTATTTCTCTATTTTTGACTAAAATGGCATAAAATTTAGTAACAACTTATATAAAATTTAATATTATTAGGTAATATTAACAGTTGCATTAAAAATTGTATAAATTTTGAAATTATATACATCTGAATGTCCACCCACAATCTTGTTTAACATACTTCGTAAATGTGTAAAAAAATTTAGAACAAAAATATTAAAATTTAAAAATAAAAGAAAATTTTTATTTAAAAATTAAATTTTGATGAAATATTCAATTTTAAAAAATTATATTTGAAAAAGGGCTTGTCTTTTAATGTTAAAATATAATGCAGTTAATTCCATAACTAAGAGATGCAGTGAGGACTTGAGCTCTCCCCCCCCCAATCCCCTTTGCTAATCGCCATGGTGACAAAGTTTGGGCTAACGGAGTATTCATAACGTGACCATTTATTTTTTTTACTCAAAACAGGACATTGGTTTATTTATGTCAAAGCATAGGTAGTATGAAAAAACAACACTTTTTCAGAGTTACTTATTCAGAAAAAGTGAGTTGGATTAAAAGTTACGAATCACAAAATATAGGTACCCCAAAATGTTTAGTTATATTTATCAGTAGAACAAATTTGTTTTAATATAGCTGGTGAAGATTTCAAGTAAGAATGAAACTCTTGGCACGATTTTTTTTTTATAATCACCTTAATTATCAACATCGCCTTTAGAACTGAAATTTGTAACTGGGTTTTCTCAGATGTCCACAATTTGTTCATAATAGAAAATACTCTTTCTACTGGAGCATTTGTAGCAGGCAAACATAAAATATATTCAATTACAATAGAAAAGTTTTTATGCTGAAGATTGTTGGCGCGAAAGTGTTCGAATACTTCCACCCAACGGGTTTCCATGGAAACATTTAAATTATTCCATTCCATTATTTTTTGCGATGTAATGTAATTAGAACTTAATGAAAATTCGTCAAAAACTTCAGTATCTTTATTACAGTCAATATATTGTTTTTCATTTAATCCATCCAGTCTGAAAAAAAGGCCGGTACATTTATAATCATGCCACCTGATATGATTTCGTTTTAAAATGACATTTTTATAATGTATTATTATTTTGATTTTTCTTGTCTTAAAATCGGTAATATCGATCACCACAAGATAAATACATCGATCTGAAAAAGACATATGAAAATATCTACAGTAAACACTAACACTTTTTTAATTAGAAATCACACATAAATTTTCGCGTGGTTTCTGAAAACGGGATAATTTTGAGTGGCACAGTATATTTCGGGAACACCGGGACTCGTCATTGTAAAAAGGGACAGTTCCATTCAAAACGGGACGTCTGGTCATGTCAGGTATTCATCATGAACTGTTCATCAATTAGTGAATCAACTTTAAATGAACGATTTTTTCTTATTTTTAGCCTTATAATAGCTCTTTAACTGTTGTCTTAAATACATGCGAATTTCAGCATATTTTCTAATTTTAAATTAGTTTTGCTAATTTTACTTTGTTTTTAAAAAATAAGAATTTTTTTATAAGAAAAAAGTAACAGTATGTTTAAAATAATTTTAAATTTTTCTGACACACTACGCGCATTCTTACAACACATAGTGAGCTTCATTAAGGATTGTTGCTCAATATTCATTAGGCATCATTCTTCCACCTATTTAATTTTTTAAAAAAGTGTCAGAAATATGACATCACGGGACTAAATTATCAAAAAATCTAAAAAGAAGTTTAAAAATTCCATTCCAAATACTATAAATACTAAATGGGATAAACATCAACGAAAAAAAGTAGGTAGAGATTCATCGTAGGTCAATAACGTATTTACTGTGAAAATTTGAAATAAATATCTGCAATAGTTTTTTATTTACTGTGTGCGCAAATTGAAAGAATACCTATTTTAGTAAAATACATTTAAAGTTTTTATAGTTTCTTTAAAAGCTATGACATTTAATGCAAAGATTGCATGGTTTTACAGGTTGTAGATCGACTATTTTAATGGGGTTTGTTTTAAATGATTCAGAAATGTTTAGAGGTTTTTAAAATGCAAAATTTAAAAGGATCAAATTTTTGAAGATTTAAAGGTGATGTTTCCTTTAATGTGTATTCACCAGAGGCCGTGTTGCTAGGAATGAGTAAAAAGTTTCATCAGCTTAATTCTTTTTTTTTTTTTTTCGGAAAATCTAATTACTTTTTATAATTATTTCCATCAATGACTCAGTTCTGAACCTGAATCTACTTTCTCTAATATGGACTGGCCAGTAGTATCTCCGAGGGTTCCTAATATGAAACCGGAAATCCTGGCGCCAGAGAGGGCCAGTGGTCAGGTTGCGGCTGGCTGTCCTGCAATCCGGAGAAATCATTTCCTTTCCACAAGAAGTCATTCGTCAAACGGCCATTTCCGGAGCTCAGTGCGGTCATTATCTGAGACACTTTCTCCTCGACCGTTTAGTTTGGTTATGGGGGGATGAAGGGGGGGGGGGCTAAAGAAGGTAATGTTTGGAGTGTGAGTAAAATGATACCTCAGCTAAAGAAGATAATTCGTTCCGGGATCGCATTTGTAACCCAAAAAAGGGATAGGTTTCTATGGTAAATCGTTTTGGAGGCTGAGCGAAATGGAAATTTTATTACAGCGTAAAAAGCTTGTTTTAAAGTGTGTGTCTGTATGGGGGGGGGGCGGGGGGCAACTTTTATCGACTTTCTGACCCAATCTCCCATAAGGTGGATCTGTAATTGCTATTTAGTTTCTTCGCGTTCCATCTTAGCCTGCGGGATAAATGAAATTCCTTCTAGTTGACTCGTATATTAAGAATTAAATTTAGGGCGTTTCTTGCGTCCTCAAGTAGTTATAGTATTTCGGGGGGACAAAATAAGAAAGAAATTTCGGAATCTAGCATCCTAGAGAATTGGCTGTTCTATCACGTACATGTATGTATGTATGTATGTATGTATGTGTATATATATATATATATATACATATATATATGTATGTATATATATATGCATATATATATATATGTATATGTATATATATGCATATATATACATACATATATATATATATATATATATATATATATATATATATATATATATATATATATATATATATATATATATATATATATATATATATATATATATATATATATAATTCTTAAAATGCAAGCTGGCCAGTGAGAATTTTGTTTTTCACATAGGTGACATTAAGTAAGAAGAATCACTTGTGACAGGCATCCACCCACCATAATTTATTTCCCCTCTCTTTATGTTTTTGTAAATTATAAAGGTTTTATGAGTGACAAAAATTCTACTTCTCGTAATGAAATTGCGACTTGATATACGATCCAGTGCTAGGCTGACCATGTCAAATTATCTAGATCCGAGTGCAAAGGGGTAAAAAACATCGATTTTCATCGCAAATTTTACAAACTCTTCGTCAAATTTTACAAACTTTTCTATATACAGTATACGAAAACGTTGAAACAAAAAAGGATAATAATAAAAGAAAAATTACGAAATCAAGTTTGAACAACAGATATTGAACTCTGAACAAGTAAGACATCAAGAAATAGGGTTAAACATAGGGCCCTTTCATCCATCTGTATTCTAAGAAACCAAATAGGAACAGGCATTGCACAGCTATGGGTAATCCTTAGGCATTCTCGTTTCCACTCTGTAAAGTCAAGGGTTCCCTTGAGTCTGTATACTCGAGGGGACCATGCCTCATCCAAATCTGGACTGTCCCCAAATTTAGATATTTTCTATTCTGTCCTCAAAAATACTTTGACTACTCAAGGACGCGAAAAATCACCAAATTTAAACATTTGTCAGTTTTTGTTATTCTTATTACGTTGCAGTTTAATTTTGTTTGTATTATTAATTTAAAGAGATACATCACTTTTAAGCAACTTTTAAATGGAAGATTATTTTCCTTATTTTTCGACTTATATGTTTTAATTATTATCGTGTATACATGGGAATTTCAGCATGTTTCATTTCAGA
>CM063506.1:156254750-156482250 GCA_032207245.1 Pardosa pseudoannulata | reverse complement strand
GAAATAAAGCCTATATGTAGGCTTACGCCTTTAAAGAAATTAAGAGATTAAAAAAAATACACACACATATATATATATATATATATATATATATATATATATATATGTATGTATGTATGTATATATATATGTATGTATGTATGTATATGTATATATATATATATATATATATATATATATATATATATATATATATATATATATATATATATATATATATATATATATATATATATATATATATATATATATATATAGGGAAATACAACTGAAGAAGATTTAAGGAAATGTCAGTATGGTGACTGTTGAGATTACAGAAATATTGAGGGTAGACGAAAATTTTGATGTTTTCGGTGAATAATAAATTGATAATTTAAATTTAATATTAAAAAATAAATTCTGTACATCTGTTTTGCATTATCCCATAATATAGCTATCAGTAAAAAATAAAGTAATGTGTGATAATTTAAAGAGAATTTTTCTTTTAAATTAACGAAATGTTTTTCATTCGGTTGAAATGAGCAAAAAAAAAAAAAATTCCGAAATGGGTAGCAAAAAGCTTGCGAGAATATTAAAAAAGGGAGGAATCTCCGTGTGTGCTTAGGTTAATTACACGTTAACAAGTCCTTCCTTGATGAAATTTGCACAGATGTCTGTTCCAGGAAGACGTGAGTCGGTAAACATTTCATATTCGAAATCTTGTCGCATTTTTCCCACGGTCTCGAGGCAGCCATTAATTAGCTATCACTGTATTATCTTATCGGTGTTACTCGCCTAAGTGAGCCCAGGAGAGCATTTGTCGACTACGTGACCAGGTGTACGAGATTTAGCAAGCACACCTGCGACGGTGCGCTCTTCGGATACTTTCCCACGAATCCTTCGTAGTTGTAACATCAGCTAATAGATGGCGGTGCCAACAACAACAACACAAACCTCGGTGATACATGCAGCAGCTGCTATCCGCGAGAAAACAGCTGTGTGTGGCAATAAAGCCGTGAAAAGTTTTGATTGACAGTTCCAAATGCCAGCGCCTCTTGCTATTGGATGATGGGCCATTTAAGAGGTAGTGCGGGAAGCGCGCTCATTGGTCCCGCGTACAGTGACGTTTTGGCCTCGCCCACCAAGATCTCGCAGTTTATAAAACCCTGGTCCCTGTTTGTCGGCCATAACTCGCTCGGATGCAACTTCGCTTGTGATCTCTTGGATATAGTGTTTCGATTTCGTATCAAATCCTAGTTTCCGTTTGAATTCGGGGAGTTTGTGTTATTAATCCCTTGTTTTGATCTATCACCGCTGCGAGTAACGATGAAAGCCCAATGTGATATAATGGCTTCTAAGCAAGTCGAATCCAAAATTTTAAAAGGAAGAACCACGAAAGATCGTGATGTTACGCATGAGGAGATGCAGTCTCTATTAAGCAAGCTGAAAAATCTTGTTCCCAACATGCCGAGGAATAAGAAGTTGACGAAACTGGAAATAATACAGTATGTCATTGACTACATCTTGGATTTGCAGATCGCCCTGGAAACACATCCTGCTGCTACTAGGCCTAATTCAGCTGTTCTTTCAGCGATCAGCCCAAACAGACAGCCTTTGGGAGTTTTGTCTCCAGGAATAAATACTTGTGCAGCTCAAGAGGTAAGGATCATTTTAAGTAATCAGTTATATAAGTTATTTAGACAATCATGTACAAAATTCTCTCTTATCGTTTGAATTGTTGCCATTTGCATATGTAATGGTTAGTCGAATTGTGTATTCATATCGATGTCGTATATATGATAGTACAAATTTCATATATTTCATGATTGAATTTTTATATAAACCCAATGTTAGACTGGTAAAGATCTTTCGTAGTTTTATTTATTATAACAATACTATAATAATTCCATAATGTAAAAAATGATTAAATAGTTAAAGTGTATTTTAATAGCAGCCAGCTGTTTAGTAGTTCCATTATCTCTAGTAATATTTATAATTGTCTATACCTAATATGAGATGTATTAACGTGTAAATATTCATGTACCTTTAACTAAACATTTTGATAATTTTGAAAATGAACTTGTTTGGAAAATTAGATATTTCTAAATATATACATGATTTTTAAGTGTGATAATTAAAATTTTAAAGTGATCTAAAATTGTTTTAATTATTTAGAGAAAACTTTTGCATCCTGTAATAAGAATTAAGCAATTTCACTTTAGTTATCTCAATTCTTTCTCAATAGTGTAATTTGCTTGAATAGGCAAAGTAACGTGTATGCTTCCTGGTGCAGTCATAAATGTTCGACCGTTTAGTCGAAACTCGAATCCTCAATATGAATTCAGCAATATTATAGTTTCTTAAATATTTTTTGATATTGTTATTTGTATGAGTAGTAAAAGTAATGCGTACGCATTCTGTAATTATTGTTTAACATATCTGTAATCTCTATAATCATGTGGTCCGCTTTAGATCGATAAATGTTTTTCTGCTGAGCAGACGGCCTTTTCGCACTGCAGCGCCATCTGTCGCTCAGTGGCGCAGATGGTAAATTTAATAAAAAGCGAATCCCTCCAAATTGAACGGAGCCTACATTAATAATGCAAATGTTCGTTGGGCGCGTGCTCTCCCTTTTTCGGCAGATGTGACTTACATCTGCATTGGCTTTTGTTATTTACAACTTCCGATTTTAACTCCCCCGTTGATTAACATCTGGGACAGTCGCATCTGCCCTTGTTGTTACTCATCCGTTGAATTCCATCTGTTAATGTGGACTTATCACATAGCATCCATTAGTAATAATGACATTTATATTTTATCTAGCAATTTAATATTCCAATATTTCCTATTATTTTTATTCTTATTCTGTTAAGGGATCACCGAATAAAGTATACGTATTATGTGTATTAATAAACAAAATATCTTATTTTATAAAGTATATCATCATTAGTTAATCCCAGGTTAACTCCAAAATAATTAGCTTTATTCAGTGCACTGTGTGCTATTATCCTGTCTAGTTTGCATGTAACAGATGAAAGATGATAGTACATATTAGATTCTTAATGCAAGTGAACAAACAGATCAATAAGACTTAAAAATCGGTTGAAAATTGAAAATAATTTTAAGAACTTGTAAAGTAAATAGTAACTTAAGTAATAACCTTTTATAGAAGGAATTACACAATCATGTTCTCATTCATTAAGGGGGTATACTGAAAGTATAAAGTGTTACTTCCAAATTTAATTCTTCTGATTGTCAAAAGTTATTGTTCTGCTTGCATAGTTTTGTTATATCTTTTCTCAAATTCTCTCTTTGCCCACATTTGTTTAAATCCTGCTAGAAAATTCATAACTTTTCTTTTTTGCATAACTATATGTACAATATATTTTTTAATCAGTAAAAGTGATTTTTATTTCATTGTTGATTTATTTGTAATATATATTAATGTAAACTTGTTAGCTTATAATAAATATATATATTTCAAATAATTACAACTTAAAATCAAAGATCTTTGAATGTCTGTATTCTAATATCTATCGTAAGCAATTTTATTTGATTATTAAATGTCTGTTTGCTTCAGTTTGTTGTGTTACCGCATGTATTCTCATATTTATTCTTTTGTCTCTTTTAGGTCAATCAGACAGAAAAAGTTCCCATCATTGCTGATGTCATCAGTGCCAACAGGCCTGTTTCGTGTTAATTATCACCTGACTTGGAGGAAAAGCCAAGCTTTTTCCTGCATATTTTTCTGTGAGGGGAGGGTCCACTCGCATCAGCTAGTCTAAGTCTGTGGATTTACATAGATGTTGTTCCATATTTTTCCTTTTTTATAAGATCTCACTTGTTGATCGTATAGTTGCCAAGATGCTTCTTGGAGTAAACCTACTTAAAGGACTGGAGTTCAAAATGAGGTGAATTTGTGAAGCCCCAGCTGTACCCGTCGATGGCTTACAATGCAATATCTGTGGCTGGCTAAAAGTGTATCTACCTTACATTGCATCGCAAATTGTTCCACCTTTCTTGAGCTTTAGTTGTGTGAATATTGTATATAGAAATTATGTGAAAAGCTTGTTTTGTTTATATTTGCTTTATTTGATAAGGTTTCATCAAACTTATTTATATCCGTGTGAATCAAGCAGAACAAATTTTTGTCAAAGCAAAAAGTTTTTTTTCTTGTAAATCATTAGCTTGCCTCAGGCACATTATCTGTGATGTTTGCCTGTTATCATTTACTGTTCTTTCTCTTGACGAACAAATGTACATACATGTCCAGATCACACTTTTACTACAACTGGGGGATTATGTTCCTTAAACCTTTTATAGATAAATACTTTTATCAATAGATGAAGCTGGTTTGTATTACTGAAAAGTAGGTTTTTATGTACAAATGGTTTTTTGTGATATTTTCTGGCTCTGCCAGATTTTGTACAAATGTATGGAAATTGTAAAATATAAATTTAAGATTTAAAAAATAAAGAAATTATTTAGAATGGTGAAAATCTTATCTCTTCCTTTTTGTCTCCAATCATTAGTGTGTCATCTTCCATTTCCTTTGCAGCAAACTCTTCAGAAGTAAGTTGTACTTCCTGTCAGATTTCATGTAAGAAGTTCTGTTTAAAATTAAAAATTAAATATTTATTAATATTACAAATAATTAATAAAAGTAATAAATTATTATAAATAATTAATATTCTAAATAGCAATGTTATAAATGTAAACCACAATTTTATTAATTATCCCACATTTGAACAGTTATCAAATTCAATTAACTTTTTAAGTTGTAATGCTTCCCAGGAGGCTGAGGAAACGAGGTGAATAAAAGAAATTTTTTGTTTCAGTTGCAACAAGTATGAGAGTCCAAAGTCGTAGACAATCTTATATCCATTTCTTAATATTTATCTAATACATAGACATAAATATAATACAATTAAAGTTGCAGTATAAGACAACATTTTGGAATAATTTAACTTCTTTTGACTTTCTTTGAAATAACTAAACTAAAAAGATTTATCTAAAAGCACAATAGAGGATAAGTTTATTTCAAATCCTTAGTATGTTATCAGTGTACATGTTTACATAAACAGCTGTGACTTTCACAGTTTTATATATATTAATTTTTTAATTTATAATTTTTAAAGATTATTTTTGATTTTCAAAAAGCAGTAAATAAGGATAATTGATTTTAGCTGAGTTTAAACTGGTATTGGGGTTAAATTGGGTTTCAATTTCTTAATGTAACATCAGTCTATTTTATATGTTCACAAAACCAGCATATTACCTTTTTATATTAATTTAGTTATATTAAGTTTTTTATATTATGAGTTTTATTTATATTTTATTGAATTATCGATTTTCAAAATTTGCTTTTGAGTATCAAAGAAAGTTGAGATGGATAGCTATAAATTTCAGTTTTAAATTTTTGTAAGTTAAAAGGTTTTATGTTTTTTTGCCACTTACTACTTTATAATTCAAATGCAGCAAGGTAATTGACAACAGTAGGATGAGAAAAAATTTAATGCACCTGCCGTCGGATTTGTGGAATGGTGAACTCTACATTGAGACCGGTGTCCACTCGACGGAAATCTGATTTTTTTTTCTTTCTATTTTTACATATGTATTGTTACGCTTGAGTGAGAATCGACGTCATATCGAGTGAGGTAGAATGGACGAAAGAGAAAAAGTCAAAGGTAAAAAAATAAAAAACCGAAATCGCGGTCCTTGAAGCGTTGCGCCATCCCCCAGGTGTTCAAGAATTTTGTTTTCCTTTTCGTCGCTCGTGCTTGCAGAGGTAGGCGAAATCAAAAGGTTCGTTCCTCAGTCACAGGTGTTCGATGACTCAGTCGGCGCCACTTCCGTCTCGTGTGTGATCGCGCAAATTTTCACACGCTCGTCTCAATGGAGGATTTTTTTTCTTCCCCCCTCCCTCCGTATGTATCGAAGATTCTAAATTTTATGGGGGATTTGTTAGAGCAGTTGAATATCGAGAATGCGGGGAAGGTCTTTTGTTGTCTGAAACGGCCTCTCACTTTTTAATTCCTCGATATCGATATAAGAGAGCGCCTCTTTTTTTTCCTTGAGAGATAGGCCCTGACCTGGCGCCATTTTTTTCCACCTATTGTTGCTGCAGTTTTCGATGAGGCCTTTTTTTTCAGTTTGTCATAAGAATAAGAATGAAGGAAAAAAATGAAGAAATCGACTGACAACAGATGTTACCTCTTGCGGGCGAAAATATTTCAGGTTAGTCATTCGAGGTGAAGTATTTTGATTTTGCGGATTGTTGACAGGTAAGAAGCGGGAGATTGTTCGTCGATACGGTTTAGAGAACGGTACCCGTCATATTTTTTATTTTTTGGTTCGTGTATCTACGCCTGCATTGACTCATGACCTATGTAAGGATAATCGCCTAGATCAGATGTTCAGAACCTTTTTTGACCACCGCTTCCTTTAAAGAAAAGAAAATATTTAACGCCCCCTTTCCTTTAATCGTATGTATATTATCTATATTACGCCGCCAAGATTCTATAGTAGTTAGTGTATTGTTCTCCCACACGATGGGTTTGGATTCGATTCCCGAGTAAGGTTTGGATGTATTTGTGTTGTCACCACATGGGGAGTGATGTTGCCTTACCTGTCTGGTGCTCTCGTAATAAAAGGGCAACGAATATCAGCGGGGTGTATATTAAAATGCTAGTAGTAAAGGCAAGTGCCCGCATTTGAAAAAAAATACCTATACTATTATATCTGTTTATTTCTTAAAGTAGAAATGTAACAAAAAGCCATTAAATGTTGTAAAATTTGTTTACTAAAAACTTAACAATAAGCAGACATTCAATAAGAAAAAAAATTAATGAGATGGTTGAGGCTGATGGAGTTTTAGCAGTGTATTTATGTGGGGTTTCAATTTCGTTAATATTCGCAAATTACCACGTTCGCTGATGTTTCTTTTCTTAGACCGTCAACTACCTACTGCACTGAGCCCGCGATCAACCAAATACCATGAAGGAAATGCAATTAAAATTTCTGTAGACGGAGGTGGACAAACAGTGACCCCTAGTGGAATTCACCCTTATAGTTTAAAAAAATATCGCACTTATTATTTTAAACAGCATTATTTGATTGATTTATTGATTATTTTTATAATTATTGATTATTTGAGTCCCAATAGGTCAGTCGACCAAGGTAACAATCTGGTAACTGGAGGGTTGCGGGTTTGAAGCCCGAGCCGGCCTATTCCGCCTTGTTCGTTAACACCAAACATACCAAAGCATACCTATTCCGTTTATTTCTATTTTATTTCATTACCCATAGCATTTTTTACATATACATTGCCAGTAATTTACCGGTTATGGTATGCATAATATTAAAGGTGACTGGAGCACGTAAAATATGTTCGTGATGAAGATGTCCTCAAAGTTCCCAAATAATACCTCTGGGGGTGGCAGACCAAGCCAGTGGGTTTTCTGCCTGGTCCATGCTTCTAAATTACGAGGACCCACTAGAGAAAAGTCCTTCTTTCACCCTAGTGAATCTTTTAATTTTTTTGAATAATTAATTTAGATTTATGAAACTTTGAACACACGTAAGTCATTCACATCAGTGAAGGAGACAAAATTTTTCTTCGGGAAGAGTTCAGAGTCTTAGACCAATGTACAGTTAAATTTCAATCTCATAAAACAAAATATTATACATACACACACATACAAAGTTCATATATGCTTACATTAGTCTTAAAACACTTCCATAGTTTTTTATATATGCATAAATATGTATGGATAGTATAATAACATTTATCGTATATTAAAAAAAAATTTTTTAATTGCTAATTTTTAAAAAATTCCTTTACTATTTAATTTTTAATAGATTTCTACAAAACTTTTACCCAAAATACATCTAATATACATTAAAATAAATCCGCATAACCATTTCAAGTTCAAATCATTTAGATTATTAAAACTCAATTTAAACTTCCAAAAGATAAAGTAAGCGGAATCTTCCAAAAGATACCCCGTGATAGGACAATGAATTATCTAGGATGGTACCGTTCCTTAAAAAACATCCAGAAAAATATTTTTTATTTCAAATTGTTTGTGAAAAATTTCAGTATACTCTTTTTCAAACACAAATAAGAACATTTACCAGACAAAATTTAAAAAGAAACAAAGGATAGCAATCCAAAAAATTCGCTGTTCTATCACGTGGTATAATTTTTTTTTAAAGAATTTTTAATTTTTTTAAAGAATTCTGAAACGTCAATTCTTCAGAGCCGTCAAGACTTAATTTTACTTTTCCATAGGTTAACATTTAGCGAAAGGAATCCAATATGCATGTACATATCCACCTCAAAGCTTTTCAAAAGTAAAGACAATTAAAATTAAGTGTGTTGGAACAATTCATTTAATTTAAAAGAATAGCTCGAGGAAGAAATTTGTACCCCAAACCTCCTATCCAATATAATATTATTATAGAAGTAAAATTTTCTAGAAACGAAAAAAAAAATATTAAGCTGCAAAGAGGTTCTTTTTCTTTTTTTTATATATAAACTGCAAAACAAAACTGAGCTGTGAAAACATATTTTGAATCCTAATATTAACAAATTATTATATAAAAACAGCATTATTACTTTAAGAAGACTTATTGTTAATCGAAAATTATAATAAATATTCTAAAACTGCAGTCTGTTGCAATATGATAGACTTTTCTTAATAAAGAACTCATTTCTAGAATCTATTAATTCAGCTTTCAGTACACTCTCTCTTAAACACACACACACACGCACACACACACACACACACACACACATATATATATATATATATATATATATATATATATATATATATATATATATATATATATATGTGCAGGGGGGTAGGGTTCCCCTCCTTTGAGCTCAGACAAAATGGCAAAAATAAAAATTTTAGTAGAAATTATAAGGGCTATTATTTTTTAAAATTATGAAAAAAAACCTGGAAAATTATGAAACCCCCCGCCCTCTGAAAAAATTCTGCGTACGTTACTGTATTTATGTATGAACATAATATACACACATACATATATTTATGCGTGTGTGTGTCTGCTTAACATAATTCAACGATAAGAATTTTGTTAGCCTAGCAATGTGCCCCCAGTTTTATTTATTTATTTATTTATTTTTATTTTTTAGTTGCGGTTTAACAAAATAAGGTCATAGTTTTTCTCCATGAGTCGACCAATTTCATTTCCTTTGAATAGCGATGTTTAACCTACTAAATAACTTGAACCATTCGAAACTCATCCAAGTAAACAATTTATTCTCGCTTATCAATCTACTTTCACATCCATAATTTTCCAATAGCTATAGGCACTTATCAATAGTTTGACCTTGAGTATTTCCTCGTATGACGAAAACAATCAGTAAATTTCAAGTTGTGTACATAAATATTTCAGGGCTAGAACGTAACAAAACTAGCTTTCGTCCTTGCCATATAGAGAGAAAAATGTTTTAATGTGTTTTCTCTATACAATATGCTCAGAATGAACTCAATATTTTGAAGTTAAAGACTATCAACCTTATGTTTTATATAAAAATAAAAGGCATATATAACAACACCTTCCTATATTCAGCGTAAGCAGGGCCGTAGCCAGAAATTATTTTCTAAGGGGGACCAAGGGAGAAAGACATCTTTTGTCTGTGAATGATACTTCAATTAATGAAAGGGAAAGCACTGTTTTTCCGGAATACGGTACCGGAAATACAGCGTTGTATTTCCGGCCAGCGGCCCAGCAAGACTTTTATGGTCTCAGCGAGTATTTTTCTAAGAAAATAATTGTCCATGTTCATGAACAACTAGGCAGATAGCGCATGCACACACAGTAGTGGGACATTGTCTATCTACAAAATAGTCTTTCAAAATTTCGGGGGGGGGACCAGTGCCCCAAATCCCTCCCCCTGCCTACGGCCTTGAGCGTAAGTTCATTGTAGTTCAAGCTGTTTACAAATTTTTAAATGCGCAGTTATAAACATATTCCCTAGTCGTTCATGTCTCAACGTGGGACTTAGATTGGATTTTATCTGTTTCAGTTTACTAAAAAGACCTTCCCACGAAATCATTGTTGCAAGCAGGCATAGTAAGATTCTCCATGCTGTTACTAAATTTGAATGTATATATTCCCTAGTTGTAGCTCAGATGTTCTTCACCATTTTTGGACCATCGTCTCCTTTACAAGAAAACCAATTTCGAAGACCTCTCCCCACTTCTTTCATAATATTTAATTATACCAAATATTTAAATATGGTTGCATATTATGCATAGCTATTTTATCTGCTTACCTAAGAATCACAAAATAGAGGTTAATTAAAACGATCCTCTAAAGTAGTAAAAAATTGTTTATTGAAAGCTTAAAAATTAGCATAAAATCAGAAAGAAGTAAAAACAATGATGTGGTCGAGTTTTCACAATTTGTTAATATCGGGTTCCAATTTCATCAACATCATTCGTAAATTCCCATATTCTACGATGTTGTCTACTGCAATGAGCCCACATTTAGCCAAATGCTATTAAGGAAATGCATTTAAAAATTCTGTACTATAGTTCATGGTGAAATTCGCAAAATTTATTATTGAAAAAAATCGCATTTTTTTATTGTGAATACAATATTATTACGTTAATTTATTGATTTTTTTTACAGATGTCTACTGGCTGTCCCCCTTGATTGCTTCTTGCTGCCCCCAATTTGCCGCTAAACCTATTCTGCCTGTATGGATGGTTTGAAACTCACTGAGGAGCTGTACCGCCCCCGTCGGGAACCTATGATCTAGCTCAGAGTCTTAAACCTCCCCGTGAGATAACCCCATAATATTTACGAAAATTTTATGTAACTCCATAAGTATAGCACACATTCGACACACGCTTGAGGGTAAGTGTAACCACTTGGAAGGTCACTACTCAGAATACCCCAGCGGTGACGTGTTACCAAAACTCTCTGATCTTGCATACGCAGGGCCTGTGAGGAACTAACAGCGTCGCGTGCTAGGCAAGTAAAACAAACGTTTTATTCTTAAAAAGAAAAGCATCGAAATGTTTTTTTTTTTTGTTTTTTTTTTGTATTATTTTCATCTATTTTCAGATACTTTGTGAAAAAATGTTTGATAGTTGTAAATTATAATAAAGAAATATCAAACTTTCTAAAATTTTTGGTAATCTCTGCTGTAAATCCTGCTATCCCAATTAGTGTTCCGACCCACAGTTTAAGACACTCTGATCTAGCTGATGAATTCCTTCTAAAACTTCTTTACAGACTGTCAAGTTTTAGGATTACTGAAATTTTTTCTGATTTTAAATGTCAATTTCATGCATTATTATTTAATTTTTTAATAACCCTAACTTATTTTCTTCTAATTTCTACCCATTAACAAGAATTATTGAGTGTTGAAAAAATATTCTTCAACTTTCCCTATTCCTATTCGGATGAGAATCGTCATCGTTCGAATACCATTTGAGCAAGCATTTTGCGAACCTTCGAATGAAGGCCAATGCCTTCTATGCCACGCCTTAATTTCAGCCCTACAATATTTATTGTTTCCCCTGTAAATCATAGCACAATTATAGTTTTTGCTATAAGTGCTTCTTCATTTATTTTCCTCTGGGAAACTGTAAGGTTCCTTTAATCCAAATAGATATATGCGTACATACATGCATTCATACATACATACACACACACACACACACACACATATATATATATATATCAGTGGTTTTTAAACCTACAGGAAGGCCATGGTATATAAAAAGTGATAGGAATGTGCGAGGAGAACGTTTGGAAACACGCAAGAGGTCTAATACAAAATAACTGTTACCCATTTTTCTTTTCATGAAAGTTAAAATAAATAGCAAACAATAAAATAACAAATAAATTTAAAATAATTAACAAATAAAATTATTTGTTATTTTAAATAATTAATAAATAACAAATAATTTAAATAAATTAACAAATTAGTTATCGTTTTTACTCCTTTCCCATGCCTCACAGAATCAATACACAACACAAAAACATTATTGTGACAATTATTTGGATCCCATTCTCTCACCCTGTCTCTTTTTTTAACAACCCTTTTTCATTTTCTGACAAACCTCTATTTTGTTACTCACAAATGTATCTCCACATATAAATTATTTCATATCCATACATGAGGCCCACCCGTCTTATTAATAGCTAATTAAAAATTTAAAATTTTAAATCCAAACTTTTATTAATATATATTTTTACGTTAGCATTTAAAACAGAGTTAAAATTGTAAATTGCTAAAATTGTAGTAATAAATTTGTCGTAAAAAATCTTTACTATAGTATTTTCATTTTGAAGTGGTATTCACACTTGTAACTGTTTATCTAAAAATAATTAAAAATTAATTTATAACAAATTATTATCCTTATGGCGTACAAAAATATGGTATGTTACAACATTTTATGTTAAATAATAAATAAATGACTTAATACAGTTTTGTATTAGTTCTATATAATGTAATAAATTGATAAACTATACAGTTATTTCACAAAAGTCTCATTCGTAGTTTCATCAACTTATGCGGCCTCCTTTATTACTGCCTAATTTAAATGCGGCTTCTAACGGTAAAAATAAGGTACTCCATTTTTGGAATACGGATGCAGCTATCACGCCACGTTTTTCATCAACAAATTTGGAGATTTTGGGAATTCGCCAAGTGGCGATAGTTAGTCACTTTTGTATAAATTGTGATAGTTTAATCTTTAACAATAATTTAATCTAGAAATATTGCTAAAAAAAGTGTTTGTGTTTAAAATGGTCTGAGAGGTTATACTTCTTTATATATTTATTTTCATCCACAAATGTTGCTAAAAATAGTGTATCGTTCTGTTTAAATAGTCATAATTGTGATCTTTTACATGTTCACCTGAAAAAAAAATGTATTAAATGCTAGATTTCTTTAGCTTTGAGATTATGAGCAACACGTAATTTCTTGCTTAAACAAAAATCGCCAAATTATGGTAGCTGTTGAAATAATAAACTTTTTTATCAACTTTTGCGGCCTGCTTTACTACTCCTTAATTTAAATGTGGTTTCTAATCGAAAAACAAAACAAAACAAAAAAAAAACTTATACATTCCCTCTAACTATCACTTCAAAAACAATGGCAACCTCCCAATAATGGAACAAAGTATCTTCCATAGAATTATCACTAAATCTAACCTACGAATTAGCGATTTCCAAATGACAACCAATTAAAAAAACCATTCCAAAGCGTTTTTGTTTTTCTGTTTAATTGCAATCTAAACTAAACAATGTGCACACCTGTTTTCTACACTATTGTTTGCTACTGTACATTCCTCTGTTGCTTTTCAGTCATTGTCTGTTGGTCCGGTTTTAATTCATCTGGGACTGGTTTTTGTCTGATTTCTTTTGCGTTATTTAGCGAAGAAATCAGTGAAGCGGATTACATGTCATGTAGATGCAAACCTGTATTCGCAATGAGTTAGAAAAGAAAACACTGAAGCGTGAAGTGTAAAAATGAATGAATCCGAGTTTAGTTGTATACATATTTCGTGTCTTTGTTCTTTGGTTGTACGTGCCAAATTCTTTGGGATAGTAGACTAGACGCAGTATATTTCAGAACCCTTGCAATTATGCTAGCTTGACATGTTTCATTTTTTATTACTTACTAAAATATTGATTTATTTGATTTCGAAGTATTTAATTGTTATTTGATTTGGTTTGGTTTGGAGTGCTACGGTCTACTTTTTGCAACTCGAGGGCTAATTAGACCGGAACCTACAGCTTTAAGCCGATTCCGAACGGCTACGAACATCCATGCCACTGTGGGATTCGAACCCACGAACTCCGGTACCGAAGGCTAGCACCCGAACCAATCGGCCATCGTTCGGCTAATTGTTATCTGGATATTTTAAACTGATTAATAATGGGATTACTTAAACGTTGCCAAATTATTATTATTAGTAGTAGAAGGAGTATTAGATTATTTTGTAATTATTATTAATATTAGATTTCGCTTTATTATTTACTTTTACAAGATTTCTCTTCGGCTATTTTTTAATGGCTTCTCTACATTATGGCCCATGATAACCACTGCATACCATACTTTGGAGAAGGAGGGATAACATATAGTGGTCGATGGTGGCGGACGATGGAAATGGTGATGGTGAAGGATGGTATTAGAAGCGGTTTTTCTCCAGACATTAAATATGGCCAGCATGCGCAATTTAAGTGCTTAGTGGGCGACACGTCCACATATTGGACCATCATTGGCCCGCTATTAGCTAGCATTCATTCTTTCTTATCTGCTGTTTGACTACACAAAGGATTCTCAACCGCCTCTCTACGGGGTCGAAATGTGTTCAACGCCCGCCTTTGTAAATATCCCGTAATTTAAAATGTAGGGTAGGACTGAATTATAAGAGGAAAAATGTTTAAGTATTTTTCTTCAGTAGAGTTACAAATAAAATTTTTGTTACTGAGACGCGCTGAAGCAACGCTCAAACGAATTCTATGGCCAAATAAATGGTTAGGGAGCTGATCTTCGGTTCCAAGGTTCGTGGGTTCGAATTCCACTGGGGCATAGATGTTCGGAAAAGGTTTTAAGTAGTAGGTCACTTTTTCAATAGCAGTCAAAAGAGTAGACCGGAGCGCTCCAAACCAAACCAAACCAAACGAATGCTGTTGATTAAATATATTTTTCTGAATGTCGGCCCAATTTCCCGCAGAACCTAAGAAATGAAAATAACTGGTTCTGGTAACATCACGTTAAGTTTGTTTTATTAGTGAAATTTGAATTTTTTATTAGAAATTTGAAAGCCAAAACCTGCTTACATTGACGCCCTATCGCCCGAAATAAGTTCAGTGCCCACCAGCATCGTCTCACTGCCCCTGTTGAGAACCATTGGGCTACACTGATCTGTAAAACTGCTGTTTATATTTTAAAAATTAACTATAGATGATGGATTTATTAAATAGTAAATGAGGTTTGATTACGATGAGTATTTAAAAAAAAAGTGTACACTGTACAATAAAATCCTAAATTAATCAATAAAAACTAAAATATCGAAATGTATATTATTCCAACTTACATTCACCATTTTTAATAAACATAAGGAAGATCAAGTTTAGCATTATTTGCAGTGGAAGCCTTTGGATAAAAGTTCTCTGAAACATTTCGTAAAATTAATATGGAATTCGAGATACTAGTAAATAGAATGCAATTTATTATGATAATATTTAATCTCACATAGCGTTCTTATGATTATGTAAGGTTGGTTGGTTGGTTGTTTGAAATTTAGTGGCGCTAATTCCACATGATTATGTAAGGGGTCAGGTTTAGTGTGGTTTGGGATCGATACCACCTACTACTTTTTTGCTACATAAGGGCTAAGGAGATTTTGACCTAGAGCTTAAAACGGATTCTGAATAGCATCCATGCCAAGAGTGGCATTCGAAACCACGAAATCTGGTTCAGAAGTGCAGCGCCCTACCCATTCGGTCATCGTTCGACATGTAAACAGTCAAAAAATTTCTACAAATTCAAAAATTCCGTTTTTTTATAGAAAAATCTATATGTTATGTAAAAAAAAAACCTTGTTTCGGAAATATGATTAAATATATAAATGTCAATATTGTGATTACTGTGTCTGGCAGTAGCAATTAAAGGCAAACACTTATGGAAGCATATATGTTTTCGAAGCTGTTAACATGTTTCGTGATGATACATAGTTCAAAGAACTATTTACGAATACTCATTTAAAATATGTCTATAATGTTATAACATCAAACTATAATGCCTTTAATCTAGACTTTTAAAAATAACTATGATTTTATTAATGTTACTTTAAATGCTCTTGAAATTGAAATTTTCTAATTTAATTTCTTCTGGTCACCCTCGTGTATAAATAAAAATTAAAAGGTCTGGCTTAACACAAAGCTTTAGAAGCCATTTTTGTCTCACCTCCATGTTGGCATAGAAGCCAAAAAATACTGATCTCGTGGCCCATTACCGCCAAGACTTGGACATATAATGGCCCACTGTGTGGAATGATCCTGTAGTTATCGTGGGGATGGCCAACATCATGTGTACCACAATAGTGGCCCACCATGGGCCATAGAGTAGAAAAGCTCAATAAACGACAGGTCGTGTTTACACACTACAATAACATAACTTGGCGACATTTTGGCGATTGGTAGACATTCAAAACCCTCGAAACAGTACAGCACAAGAAGGGGTGAAGCCTTTATCTATGTATCATTTTACTTGTATCCTTTCATTAAAAAATCTTTCTTCCACTTCATCTTTATTTTAAACAACTTTATGCTGTTTAGTTTTTATGTACATGTCTAATTAGTGATAAATAGTAGAGCTCCTAGTTTCACCTTAAGCAATATTTATTCAGGTGTTCCTTTGCGATGTATGCGGTAAAAAATTTCCGAGGGATAAATAGTTTAAGAACTACGAGCCTAAAAAAAGGAACATCACTGAGCGTCGAGATTTATGAATGGCATTAAAGAAACTGGAACGCAACATTAACAAATTTGTAAAACTCCAACCTCAACCATTTCGTTCAATATTTTTTATTTCTTATTTTATGTTTATTTTTACGTTCCTTTAATAAACAAATTTTATCTACATTTCGTGGTGGTTTTAATTAATTTCTATTTTATGATTCTTAATAGTAAACACATATAATATGCAACAATATTTTAATATTTGGTATAATAAACTATTATGGGAGAGTGGAGTTCTCCAAATTTTTTTCTTTTAAAGGGGAGATCCAGAAAATGTTAGAAACCTTTGATATAAAACAGTGATTCTCAAACTTTTCATCACACATAACCTTTTTCTTAAAAAAAATTTTAAAAAATTAAAAATATATTAAAAACCTTTGTTTTTCCTGTACTAAATGTCTAATAGTTCATTTAAGAACCAAATGAACATATTCTGCATTTCGGAGCATATTAATTTAAACTAAAATTTATTTTATATGACACATAAGCTATACAGCCAGAACGAATATGACAATTAGAAATGTACCTGAAATGTTTCAAACATTCGTAAAATCCAAAAAAATTATATATATATATATATATAAATATAAAAATTTTATATTAAGACTATATTGCATACTGTACAAAAATGCCTATTATTACATTTGCAAAGAAGAATAAATAAAAAGTGGAGAGGCACAGAATTTTTTTCCGAGAGGCTTAGTAGCATAAATGTCTGTGGTGGACGCTACAAAGCATTTTCTTTCCCTAAAGGCTTTGTAGCATAAACTACTGCGATAGATAGTATAATGCTTAAAAAATCCAGACAGGATTAACAGTATCAATTACTGAGGTGGACACTATAAAGCATTTTTTCTTCTATAAATAGGGGTAACCATCTATAAATGTTCTATAATTTTCAATTTTTATTCGGGATGTTGAGAAGGAATGATTGTTCGATCTTTTAACCGCCACTGATCTGAGGATTTTATACCTCGTAACGGGTTAGTCCGATGGATGTATGGTATTCTTGAGAATCCATCTGGGAAATCCCCTGAATTTTGTCCGAATAGGTAAGACGCTGCTCTTCGGTACTGGTGTTTATGGGATTGAATCCCATTACTGGACGTCTTAGGTTTTCGGAATCGTCTTTAAACAATAGATCTCGGTCTCACTATCGGTCATTAGCTATCGTGTAGCAGAAAAGTAGAACATAGCTATCCTAACCAAACTAAACCCCTCAATTTTTATCATGCTCATGAAGGTGAGGGGGGTTTCGTTCCCGATTCTCTACCTCACTCTCATCTGCTAACCTCTTAGTGTATAATTTGTGATGCTATATTGCAAAATTTGTAAGAAAGCGCATGTGGCCTTTAGTAATCTTAAATCTTGTGGGATGGATATTTTACTTTTAGTATCAGGATATGCACTAATTTACCTTGCAAGTTCTCTGGGTGAATAAGAAGATCTCCAGTGCGCCTGCCAGGCTCGACCCTTGCGTTCCAGAATTCTAATCCGACATGAAGACTACTAAACCTTCTCGAAACCTATAGCAACAGTTTATTAAGTCTACTGAGTACCCATATGTCTTTGAAAGCTGCTATTGCATGAACAACCTCAACACCTTCCGAAAATCGGTAAAGGCGCAATTAAGGTTAGAATCCGATTGATCGCGCGCTGTTCAGCAGAGAAATCATCTTACAGGAGTCTGTTTGATCAACACATGCAACAACATTTTAATAAATATTGGCTATGTCTCGGCTTAGTGACGTCACAGCGTAGGAACTGCAATCACATCTGTTAAGAATAAAATAGACTCGGTCTCTCGATCGAACTCATGTTCAACGCCATTTGCAGCTATTTGTTTAACAGAACATTTAATTTGGAACATAATAACAAATTAACATAAATAATGTGTACGTATTAGCATATACTACAAATATATAATCTGCAAGGAATTTTTAAAAACCCATACCTGAAATCTATAAAAATAATTTAAAAAGCAAAATCTTAAAAGAAGAATAAAGGAGGTGAAGAATATGAGGAGTCCGTAAAGTTGTTTTTGTAACAAGATTCTTGGAGATAATTTCTTTCGCTTACGTTAACTTTAAGGCGCCTTCCCGTTTTTCCCTGTCTATATTCTTTGTCTGCAGCATAGCCGTGTTCAGTATGTTTGGAAACAATTTGAAAAAATTATTATTCTATCGGTATACTCTCTACAACGGCATTTGTTGCCATTCCCAAACCTTCCAACCATTCTTTCTTTGTAACATTCACAACATATATATTTGTTGAATAAATATGACACATTATTTATTGGAATTTTATAATATTACTCCAGCCGTGTTGAAATAAAGTAAGAAGAAAAGCAGCTACAATGACCATCTCTAAAAGACTGTTCAAACGGAATGTACCGTACATAGGAGTTAAACGGCGCCAAAAGGACCCCTAAACAGGACTGATTCTAGACAGAAGACAAGGCAAGTAACTATCTCATATGGTAAAACTGTCTGAACGTTATCTCGTTAACAAGGCAAATTTTATTTCTCATGAAAACAGTTTTCCGCAAGTCTGTATTAGTATTATCCGTAAATCTATATTTTTTTTCTGGTTACATGGTTCTTTTAAAATTCCGTTTTTTTTTAATTAAAAAAAAATCAGGCTAGAAGAGCAGCATTTCCGGCCAAGGTTCGGTCCCGAATTTCAAGGTCTTAATACCGCCCTGTTCTACTTCTTATCTACTGCCCTGATATAATGGTTTACAGTTTGAAAGAAAAGATAATGAAGTTGGATCCAAAAGTATTTAATTGTCCAGGACTCAATATTGTCATGTCGGGTAGGGTTCTGCGTACATATATAAAAAAGGAAAACTAACCAAATAAAGTAAAATAAAATAAAAATAAAAAATCTACAACTAAAGACGGCGATGTAATACAGGACAAGCGATTGGATTTATTTTGGGTTTTTTTTTTCAATTAAAAAATAGCACTTGTGGCACTATTTTTTCAATTAAAAATATCACTATTGTGTTTTCCCATATCTCTCTCAGTTACTAAAGGTTTCTTCTGTATCGCTGTGCCCAAAATGTAGAACATTCCTCGTATGGAAGCGATTGTCTTCGGCCCGCACAGGTCTTTGCTCCCTTAGAAATGGTTTCTTGACTTTTTAAACCGAACGTCACGGTTGCGGTGATCGCCTTTTGTTAGAACGAGAGGAGGGGGGCAGAAAACTAAAAAAGAAAGAACAAATACGAAACATTTTTTAAAAAACACTCGGACGGACGATAAAAATCACCATTCGCAAAGGGATAAGGTAATGAAAGAAAGAAAAAGAAAAAAGAATGTTTCACGAATCACGCGATGGGGTCCAGCGAGAAGTGCAGAAAACGAGCAACAAGTGGGTGGGATTATAGTTAAAGGGGTCACGGCGGCCATTAGCTCGCCTCTGCACCTGGAAAACGAGAGGGAGGGGGGTGGAAGGGAGGTTACGAGATTCGAGACGGCGCTCTGCGATGCGGAACTAAGCACCATCACGCGGTTCTTTTTTTTCCTTCTGCGAGGTTGCACCTGTTGCGAGTGCAGATGGAAAAAGATACGTTCTCGCATCGCGGAGCATTCCGAATTTTTGTTGTTGCTGTTGACGGTAGGGCACAGCGGACAGGTGTTGCAGCCAGAACAATACCCTGGCCCGTGTTGATTGGAATTGTGGCGCAAGGAGTCTCACGATCCTCGCTTTCGGAGAATTCAAAAATGCAATGCGAGGGTGCAGTTGGGGGATTTTGTCGTCCATCGAATGATTTCTAGGAATCGTTTCTTCTTCTTCTTTCTCTATTGGCGATAGAAAACCGGTAATGTTCCATGTACTCACCTCGCCCACATAAGAGTAACTCCCGCATATTATATTAGCTTACTACAGCAAACGCGGTGGTTGAGCCGCAAAACCCCGATTTAAAATTTTTTTTTTTTTTTTTTTTTTAAGATGAATAATCTTTTTGTTTTCTATATTTTTAATATTTTAAACTGGCAACAGTTGGTAACACTACACTTAATTATTTTTTCTTCTTTGGTTTGGTCTACTATTTTGCTACACGAAGGCTAATAAAACCAGGACCTGCTGTTTAAAGCCGATTCTGATTCATTCATATCTTCAGCGGAATTTGAATCCGTCAATTCCAGTGCCAAAGAGCATCACCCTACATATTCGACCATCGTTTTTCTCTTATTCAAGATATCTTTAAACTTGATTTAAACGGAATAAGATTTTTCACGCTTGTGTCCCTAAATAAAAGTATATACCAAAAGGACACTTATAATTTGTTTAACTATTTAATAATTATTATACCATTTCAATAATTATTGTTCCTTTTTCTACCAAACTAATTAAAGTTTTAAATGGCATCATTTTCACTCAGTACAACAAGCAGTTATAAATTTGCTTTCGGAATTAAACAAACCCCTCTCCCTTAACCCCCACTCCTCTCCGAAGGAATGTAAAACTTATGTATATATATTTTCAAATGTTACTGTTTATGTATATTATACTGTGAAGTGACAATATAAATAATAAAAATGTGCAATAATAATTATGCGTGTGGAAGGAAAGGGCAACATAACAGAGCACGATCACAAAATTTCATATACCCCCCCCACACACACACACTTTTATAAGCCTTTTTTTTCTCATTAAAAAATGAGTTTAAAGCACTTTCAATCCCTCTATGAATTCTGTCCCTGTACACCCAGAGAAGGTTCAGGATGAATTTCTGAGTCTTGATGTGCTCTCGCTAGGAAATGGGAGAGAGGTACGGAATCAATAGCAAAAATACGCCCTTTTGTGGAATAACAAAACCAGAGGGCCATCACGGACATCTTACACCCGACAGAGTAGATGGCACATTGTTTGTTAAAGACTACTAGTCAGTAAAGAAAGAGGCAAATACTGTTTAATCATAATTCTGCTATATATATATTTTTTCTTTTTTTATTACTAATGGAACTGATTTCTTTCGCTGAGTGATATACCTTTTTGAAGAACACTTATCACTTATGTTTGAGAAATACATCCAGACTGATAAAACTGATAAATTTGCATGGATTCAATATCCATTTAATGTCATTGTTCCACAGGGTTCCCGCTCTTTTTCCAGAACAAAAATTAAGGACTTTCTAAGTACCAAAGTAACTTTTTATAAGGACCTACTTGAAATACACAACATAACGGCATAAACCCTATCTCCTGAGAAACATATTTTAATGATTATGAACCAGACAAGGCATGTTCGAAAATGCCGTACAATATTTCAGAATTAAGTTTTTAAAAATGCCTAAAAATTAATATAAGATAAATCTATTTGACAACACCTAATTTTGAAAAATGTACATCTAAAGTTTTGGGAGTGATCAAACTAAAAATAAATTGTGAATAAAAACAATATTATAAACAGTTCTTAAAAGGACTTAAAGGTACTTAACAGTACTTAAAGGTTTAAAAAGGACACGTATATATATGTACATACTAGCTGATTATACCCGGCGTTGCCTGGGAAAGAGGAAAGTTTTAGACTTTTCTATTACATTCAATGCAAGGAAAATTAACCTTCCATGAGTGACTGGAATATCTACAAACCCCCATCCTCCATGCTTCGTTTAATTAAAATCTGCATGACTGTTAGCTATTAAGAAAGGGCAGCTGACTTTATATTTTAAACCTTTACAAAAGATTATATAATTGTCATATAAGAAAACTGATGGGAAATCACATGAGACTGTGGATCGCGTCGATGGAGAATTGATCGCGTTCCAATTTAAAAATTAAGGAGTTTTTAAGGACCTACGACGAAAATTAAGTAGTTTTAAGGGCCCTTAAAAATGAAAGCTAAATTTAGGGAGTTCTTAAGGACTTTTAAGGACCGGGGGAACCCTGTTCCATCTATATTTATTGATGTAGTAGAAGAGAACATGGTGGAGGATACGATACAATTTTAAAGGTATCTAAGATTTTAAGATTTCAAAAAATTAAAAACTCATAAGAAAATGAAAATTTTTAATCTTTATCATGGTGTAAAATAATAATTTTTATATTAATATAATTTGGGTTTAGAAAAGATATAAGTTATTAGCTTCAATTTGATAGACGCACATTTTTCTAATATATACTTTTCTAAAACCCATTCGTGAGTAAAGAAACTTAATTTTTTTAATCCTTATATTTTATTTATTTTATGGCTTTTTCTAAAAAACATTCTTGAAATTACAAAGCTAAATATTTTAAGTTCAATTATTCAAACGAGAAGTATGACTTATTTTAGTATGAATCGAGAAAGAATTTTAAAATATAAATATCGGCACGAAAAGAACTATGTTCCCGTAAGACTTTTTTTTTTCTTTCGAATTTTTTTCTTTGTTGAAATATTGTCACTGATCTTTATGATTACACATATTAAGCTATGCGCAAAAGGCTTGAATTCTTCTATTCACCTAAATTTCATAGCCGAAGTTGTTTTTAAGTAATAGGTCCATGTTTAATGAGCCCTGGCGTTGAAAAAAGAAAAATAAACAGTAACTATAAATATTTTAAAAGAAAAAAAATACTAAACCCATTTTGATGGTGTAACTACGTGATTTAACGGTGTGTCTACATCAAAGAATTTTTCTTTGAGAAATGAACTTCACTTATGTGGATACAAAGGGGTTGTTTTCCTCGGCACTACGATGTCTAGACTTTTGTGTCATACAGTAGCGAAACAACAGACCAGACAACCGGGCGCCCAGACTGACAGCCAGAAATATGACCGTCGGAGCTACAAAGGAATGTTGCGACATTGGATCTTCGCCGACACGAATTCCAGTGACTCCTGGGTTCACTCATCGCTAGAGGATCCAATAATGAAATTGTGGGTGAGGCCCCCTCTCTTAGAGGCCCCTCCCCTAGAAAAGGAAGATTTTTTTTAGAGAAGTAGTTAGCTAGCAACCAGCTACTTCGGAGGTCGCCTTGACCAGTCTCTCTATCGGAGAGTTTCCTTAGAGATAATCCCACCTTGGGATCATTTCTTTAGGAATTAGCTAGCAACCAGCTACTTCGGAGGTCACCTTGACCAGTCTCTCTATCGGAGAGTTTCCTTAGAGATAATCCCACCTTGGGATCACGTGTTTAGGAGTTAGCTAGCAGTCAGCTAACTCGGAGGTCGTCTTGACCAGTCTCTTCATCGGAGAGTTTTTCTTAGCGAAAATCCCACCTTGGGATAAATCTCTCTCTAAGATTGATAACTAAACCCTGTGCCTTGTTTTTTCTTTTAATTCGATTTTTTTTTTTTCAGGATTGAACGCGTATTCCTCTTAGAAATTCGGACTTTGTTTCATCTTTTTCGAAGATACCAATTGCTACTTCAAACTCTCGTCTAATTGAATGTACTGCCTACATAATTACTACCGAGAACTTTTATGTGAAGCTACCGAATTGTTATCTTCCGTCGGTTACTAAACCATTCGGCAGGGACTTTTTTTTCATACGTCTCTATTTAGGCTTACGTCTAGTGTTTCACATGCTTGTGAACTGTATTTGTGTTATGTATCTAGAAATGTGTATATAGCTCTGAGGTGTAAATAAATCATTTATTCAAGAAACCCTTGCTTCTTCATTGTGTCACCTAAAACAAGGACGTTACAATGGGCATGTAAATATTCGGTAAAGAAAGTATCAACACCAGAAGTTTTACCATTAAGGTTCCTATTTAAATTAGACAATAAAGAAGTTAAGGGTGGTTTGGAGCGTTACAATCGTCTGTTTAACTATAAGCGGGTTAATGAGACCTGAACCTACTGCTTAGAGCCGATTCTGAACGGCCACGAATATGTATGCTAGGTGCGGAATTTGAACCCACGAACAACGAATTAAGGTAGCGAAGAGCAACGGCCTACTCATTCGGTTATTGTTCGGTAATAAAAAAAGCCGCATAGGTTGGTAAACCTATAAATACGACTTACTACTGATTACTTGTAAAATTATCATTTTTGTATAGTTTTATAGATTTATTGAATTACATAAAAATAACATAAAGGGCATTAAGTCTATTAATTATTTAACATAAAAAGTTGTAACATAAGATATTTTTGTATTAACATAAGGGTAATAGCCAGTTATACTATTAATTTACATCTTTTTAGACATCTGTCATCGGAGACACCCTATTAACCACTGTTAAATATGCCTATAAAGAATAAAAAATGAACATTCAGTTTTACCCATTGGATATTTGTTCACCTCTACCGCGATATTTCATTTTGTTGAAAGTGCCAAGTGTTGTCTGGGAAGATTTTATCCAACAGTGAAGACTCCTATCCTGCTTTTGACGATCTATGGCCGAATGGATAACACTCTTCGACTCTGCTCTTGGGTACTGCAGTTTGTGGGTTCGATGCTCGCTCCTAGAATGTATGTTCTTAGCTGTCCGGCATCGGGTTTAGGCAGTAGGTCCCGTTCTCATTATGCCTTCTGTTGCAAAGAAAGTAGACCATAGCGCTCTAAGCCAAATCTGCTGGGCACACATTCAATGAATTCTTTGCATGACGAGACTAAGAAATTTTTAGACTAAGAGTAAAGTCTAAACCCCATTAACATCAATTTTACGCATCAGAATCTTTTGATCTTTTATATTGTTTTATGATTCATATGCACAGCGTACCCTCCATCATGCGACTGTCTGATTGCAATAGCTCGCGAACACATTTCAAGGTCTTTTGAGCGACTGGTTGACGCCTGATGGACGCCTATTTCTTAGGTCATTATAAATGTCTTGTGTTTATCGCAAAATCGCATGTTCTATTCATACACACGGCAACGCAATAGGCCATTCTCTGAATTAAACTGTTGCGATACTTAAGTCTCTCTTGTTAAATGACAGTAATATTCTGTAATCTCTCTTTTCCCCTTTATAAGGGGACAATGGGGACAATTTGAAGATGATAAACAAGAAACCTCCGAAGGCCCACATTTAGCAGCGTGAACATGTTCTGTGTACCTAATATTCATACGTCCAGAAAAAAAAGGCGTTTCACAGCTTCAATTTAATACGTTACGTATAGTCCAAACACCAGTTCTGGAACTATGTAGCTGTCAGTGGCGTATCGAGAGAGGGGGAAACGTTTTTCATGCCTTGGGGTATTCTCAGAGGGTAACCCAATTGTATATTCTATATATTATAATACTATATGTTTTGTTTGCCAAAAAAATATCATGTCTGATGCCAGTTCTGTTCGCTTATGCTACAGGTAGTTACTTGATTTGTTTGGTTTCGAGCGCTACGGTCTACTATTTTACTGCATGACGGCTAATGAGACCGGGACCTACTGCTTAAAACTGATTCTGAACGACTGCAAACTTCCGTGCCAGCAGGGGGATTCGAACTCACGAACTCCAGTACCGAAGCAATTTGATTTCGAACTTTGACCGTAGTTCTTCTAAGAACATACCACACCTTTAGCAGGCTGATACCATTTAAAAGGTGGTAAGGAGGATGCGAAAACAAAAACAGAATGAAATGAATTCGAATTTGGCTGAATAACTCCAACTAGGGCGATATCTAGAACAAGTAAATCAGTACGATTCGAGATAAAACATAAAAATGACTCCACCAAAGTCTTGCATAACTTAATACAAAAGCCATGTTTGAGAAATTCTAAAATTTAGAAAAATCTTCTAACCGTTCCTTTCTATTTGGCTGAATTATAAAAAATAAAACTTAAAAAAAAATTTATTTACTTTTTAACTTATTTTATATTTGCAAAGAATGTTTGTTAACAAAAGCACATTCGCATTAAGATTCCTGTTTAGCTGTGTTTACGAACTACGGAATAATAATAATAATAATAATAATAAACCGTATGCAAAAAGCAACAATCGTGAATGAAGAATATTTACCATAGGCGTGACTTAATAAGAGGCAAAACAACTCGGTGCCACTTTGGGACCACTGCTCTCTGGTTAGCGACCTTCCCGCTGGGCTCCGAGGTCGAACCTGGAGATATCGGCAGTCGGAGTTCGAACTTGGAAGATAATTGAAAACCTGATTGAGATACAAAAGATGCAATGGATGTAGAGAAAGACCCACCATTGTTTTTCCCTCGAATTTATCATACCCCCCCCCTTTATACTGAGAAATCGCTTATACTGAGAAAGTTTCGACGATTATTTTATAATATAATCTGAAATTATTTTTAAAAAAATACAAACTAAAAATCATTGGGTATAATATTGGTGGTCATTCCACCAAGAAAATATCTAGTTTTGTAGTTGGATCGTAAATATGGATACGAAAATAGTAGCAAGGTGGTATTCACCTGACTGGAAGTGCAGGTGTGGTGACGTCATAGCATGTAAACAGAAGAAATGAATTGAATGAAATGTTTACTACTACAGAGTTCAGCTTTTCTTATTCTATGGGAAAAATGGAGTTGATATATTTTGAAATATAGTTTTAGTTTTGAGGCAACGTTGTTTTGGTTTCGGAATAGAACTTTAAAGTTTTATCTGAGAATTTCTGGTGTGGGTAGAAGGGGATGTTAAGATCGCAGTGACGTGCTGAGATAGGTACCACAGTTTTTTTTTTTATATATATACAGCTTATTTGAGATATTTTATTTATTAAATAGATGAATAGCAGCATTTTTTTAGAACATTATAACAGTCTTTATTCTTCCGCTCATTAAAAGAAGAGAAAAATCTAACTTAAAGAAACATAGTAACTTCCTTGAAGCTGACATTTAGTGAAACGTCGCAGAGCAGCGCATCAATGCAATAAGTTAATCCGATATTAATTAGATAGTCATACATTTACTTTATTTCTATGTTAATAATTAAAAAAAAAAAGAGGATGTGCTATTTATTTGATTCAACATAAATAAAACCAAGTCAAACTCATAAATCGAACCCAGGATGGCTCGGTGGAAGCGCAAACAATAACTATCATACATGTTGGTCAGTAATTTTACTGTATGCAATGAAACCAATGAGAGAGGAAAAATTAAAGTGTAAACCTATAAACATTGAGTACTGCAGTGAGTTTTAAATGAAACGAATGATTGCTTGACTTTATAGCATATTAAATTTTGTATAAATATCAAAATATTTTACAGGTTGGATTTAGAGTTGAACTATACTTTTAGTTTATTCTCAAATTCAGTTTTTTTTTTTTTTTTTTTTTTTTTTTTTTTTATTATTTGCTTAATTTCCAAACGTTATAAGTAAAACAATTCCGCTTGTAAAGTGATGAAACTTTTCATTATATAATATACAATATATACTTAAATTTAACAAACTTATTTATAAAATCATACAGTGATAAATTCATTTTCATTGAAAACTTTACCTCATTGATATCTTTAAAATAATACACAGTACTTCATTAAAAAAAAGAAAATTTTTTATAAGAATTAATCTCAATTCAAGTTTATTTAGATATGTATGCGAAGCCAGAATATCAGAAACCAAGCAAAGATATTGAAAATTGAATATGAAAATTACAACGAAAATAAGTTAGAGCAGAAAATTATTTTAAGCTGATAAAAGTGTAAACATTTGAAGCGGTCATAGACTGCACTCGCTATTACAATGGTTTTTCTCTCTTTCAAGGGTAGGGAATCAAAATTTAAACCATCAGTGAATTAATCATTACATATATTTATCGTCGAATAACAAAAATAATGCTTACAAAAGATATATATTATGGTAACACTGACTCACAAATTATGACTTTTGCTAACCCTAACATGAATGCCTTTTCAAGCAAATTTTGCAACGGATGACTCGGAATGTGCAAACATTAAATTAAAAATTCTCATTGTAAAATCGAACTCAATCTGCTTTAGTTGTGTTGGTGGAGCTTAAATACACCTAATTCCAAAGTTTTGGAATTCTCGGCTCAAAACTGTTGATTTCTCTAGAAAGACAGACACACACACACACACACATATATATAATATATTTTAATATATATATATATATATATATATATATATATGTGTGTGTGTGTGTGTGTGTGTGTGTGTGTGTGTGTGTGTGTGTGTGTGTGTGTGTGTGTGAGGTCTAAAAAAGGGGTAGTTGGAAATTACATGAGTTATAAGCGATTTTAAAAAGGGAACTCTTTTATAATAATAAAATAAATGAAAAAGACCCACGCTCGCGTAAGCTTTTAGGATAATCCGGTCAGGCGGAAGCATTTTGGAACAATTTGATGAGTTTGCAAACAGATAAGATCAGTTAGCGCGAGGACATGGAGCGGTCAACACCTTTTCCACGCTTAGCTCCGCCACGAACAATGAAAATGGCACAGGTTTTGCTTTTAAAAGAAACGATAATTTAATAAACTTATTATTATCAAGAAAGACTGTTTTCCATTCGCCTTAACACTGGAACACGATATATATATATGTATGTATATAAATATAAATATATATATATATGTGTGTGTGTGTGTGTGTGTGTGTGTGTGTGTGTGTGTGTGTGCGTGTGCGTAACCGGCAATTCAGCCCATCACAAAGATAGGAGAATCCACATTGGCTTGGGTGCAATCGTAAGTAAAAGCGTAGTTGAAAAAGAAAATAAAGAATTTTGGAAAAGAGAAATGCTGTTCATTATAGCGTCAGCTCTTGAAGGTTTTTTCGAGCACATCACAATTTATAGGTGTGTGAACCCGCCAATCAGGATTCTTAATGGTTAATCCATGGAGGATGCTTGATGGCGTGGAGGAAGAGAAACTAATTATGTGAAGATTTATATAAGAAGGGTTAAGTCAGCAGGAATTAGCTTTGGTAATTTCGTACTCGCCAATTCGATAGAAAGAACAAAAGGTAGTCGCCAATTTTTGCGATAAAAGGGTAAATCGCCAGAAAATTATTTTAAGATAGAGTAATAACTACGTTGGTTAGTTTTAGGTTGAAAATATCATTACATACACATATATATATATTTTTTTCTGAAATGAAAATTTAGGGTTTAATATGAACCTTCAATCATATTTTTAAAAAGTTGTATTCTTGGGGAAAAATGATTTGTATTTTTTGCCCACCACCGATTTTTTTAATGGGGCTGAATGCTTGAGAAGGGTACACTAAACAGATCACTATTCGAATATCAACTGTCACTGAGGTTTAAGTTTTTATATCGCAACATTTTCTTCGCTATACTAAAACATAAATTTTGATTTTAAAATGGTACTGCCAAGTGAATCGAATGCTCCGGAAATAAAGGAGTTAGAGGGAAAGGAATTAATGGCCTGAAAAAAATCTTTAACAAATGTAAGAAAGGAAAACACATCATACAATTTTAGGGAGATTCTCTCTATTTTTCTGAGTAAATTATAAAGAGATGTCCTTAAAAAAGAAGAAAAATAAGGCTCCTGTTAGTGACTAATAAATATGTAATGTTTGGTTTCTTAAACTCCATATGTCGATCAAATGCCAACCCATACACTTTGAAAAACCGACGGATTCAGATTATTGTTCTTTTTCCTGATTCCTTTTCCGGATTTCTCCTGTACTAGCAAAAAAATTTCTGTCAGTGGTTTTTTTTTTTTTTTTTTTTTTTCCTCTTTAGGTTGATGTATGATAAGGTCTTCGATTAGTTCAAATATTTTCTCTATCATTGAAAAGTCCACACAATTTTCATCCGGAAAATGAACCGTAAACTGTATTTTTTTTTTCAACATGTAGAGGATTTGGTTTTGGTTTGAAGCATTACGGTCTACTGTTTTGCACACGAGGGCTAATGAGACCAGGACCTACTGCTTAAAGCCGATTCCGAACGGCTACGAACATCCATGCCATAGTGGGATTCGAACCCACGAACTCCGGTACCGACGATCAGCGCCCTAACCAATCGGCCAGCGTTTGGCCAACATGTAGAGGGTGACATGTGATAAAGCCTTTATGTAATTATAATATCAACATTTTTTTTCTTTTCATTCATTAGTCAATGAATGAAAAGAAATCGTACCTTAAATTCTTAGGGGAAAATATGTTACCTTCTGATATGTTACCTTTTTAATAGGTTTATTTTGACTTAAACTTTCCTTTTAAGCCACTAATATATAAAGAAGAAGCAGTTTATGACCACTTTTTTTTCACTGTATCAAATATTTTGCCACCCAGCTAGTACAGAAGTAGTATTTGCATACGAACTATACACATTTTTGCACACACACACACACACACACACACACACATATATATATATATATATATATATATATATATATATATATATATATGGATAAAGATTTAAATTTTCTCTTTTTGTAATTCTGCCACGTCTGCGTTTTTTTTTCCTCCTCTGTAACTGTCGGATTTTATGGCTCCATTTAGGACCGAGTTTTCTGCATTAGTCGAGAAGGAGTAAAAAAGAGAGGCGTCTGAGGAGAATTTTTCCTTTCTGTGTGTTAAAACGCAGAAAGCCGTGAGTGCGAAGGGAAAACAATAAAATTCTTCCGCCCGTGTTCCCTCCGCAGTCGATTTCGGGGATTCACGTTCCATTTACGAGATTTCGCTCCCGATAAGCTCTGCTCCGGATTTTGCCCCACGGAACGTGCCGCTCTGAGAAAAGTTCCGAACGTTTCCGCAGCGGAATTTTTATTTCGGCTTTAAAAAAAACTTACTCCGGAATGAGCCTGCCGTAGAGACACGTCTCTGGAGAGGGGGACGGGATGCTGTCGTTGAGTGGGTTTATGTTCCGAAATAACCGCCCCATTAAAATTTAAACTGCGTCTGTTCTTCCATTAAGCTCTGAAAGAGTTCGAATTTCGACGAGTGGCAAAGTAAGCCGGAAGATTCTTTTTTCTCTTTAAAAAAATTCTGATTGAAAGAGTTGCGGTAGAATACCACCCGACCGAACTGTCTATGAACTTCATATTATATGTTCATACACTGTGCTTATTCGACAGTGAGGGGAAAATAATTGCTTCCCTAAACAGAATTCCTCGTATACGAAATAAACAGAAAGTAACTTAATCTTTGTTTGTTGAAAGAACCTTAATGCCTTCCGTTTAGAGGCGAGGCTTTATTGGAAGCTCTGGAAGCGGCGTCCCTTCCCTTCACAATGTGATACGTTATCCCTATTTTATTTATTAACCATTTTCTCCTTGTATGTCCCGCTCTATGACATGACTTGGACACCTATCTTACTACTCTCATCTACACGGAAGAATTGCATTTTCCTTTTAGTCATATTAAGCCGGTAGCTTGAATTGCGCATGCATATTCACGTCTAGAAGCGCTAATGTCAGCGAAGTTAAATATTATGGGATTTTCACTTGTCATTTTAGTTGAGTAAAATATTGTGTTAAATGTTAACGAAATGATACTGTTCTTCGTTTTAATGACTCTTTAAGGAAAAACATTTTGAACTTTAGTAGTCGTAATGTGGTATATATAAGTCACTCCCACGGAAGCAGTGAAAGCGCGACTAGCTAGAACATTCACTCACTCTGTGCTATCACTAATAAGGCAGTTACCAACTTATGAGGCTCATTTTCGTGTGCTGGAAAATTGAAATTTGTACAAGGGGGTTCTAAGAGTACGAGGGGAGTACTAAAAAAGCACTCATAAATTCAAGTTTTCAGTCACAGGTGTTCATTAGGCTCTATTTTAATATTAGATGCTATGAATCAGTATTCTTAAAACTTGCGTGAAACTTGTGAATATTGCCAAGGAAAGACTGACCCATTTTTAAACCTTATTACAAATTTTCTTGAACTTTTATAGTTGTCGCTTCTGAAAAATTTTGAGGTGCGCATTCCATTAAAAGTGACTTTATGTATTGGAAATCAATCTTTTTTAAAATAACGACATATTTGAAGAAGTTATTCATTAAAACCAAACCCAGGTCTACAATTATTCCCAATCGCAAAATGCAAAGTAAAAAGGAATGGATTTTTTTCTAAATAGTTTCAATAAAATCATCTTATTATTAAAAAAAGTTTTATTTAGCATAGTTTAAAGTTATTTAATCCAATCGATCACCCTGGAAATCTGGCGACCTGCTTGCAATTACGCTCTGCACACCTACCACACCTACTTAAATTGGCCCTATATACATTGTCTACCAATAAGTATTTGGACACCTGTGATAGAAAAGAAAAACTAACTTTATTCAAAATCAATAGTTGGTAGATCCTCCACGAGAGGCAATTACAGCGTGAACCCTCCGGGGCATACTTTCCACAAGTCTTTGTATTACAGCTAGTGGTATTGTCTTCCACTCGGCTTGGAGTAGACATACAAGTTCCTTCACTGATTTTGAACGGGTAGTGCATTCCTTAATTCGGTGATCCAACTCGTCCCAGAGGTTCTCGATAGGGTTCAGGTCTGGGCTCTGGGCAGGCCAGTCCATTCGATGAACTCCATTGGCACCATACCAAGCCTTGGTTAACATCGAAACATGACAACTGGCATTGTCGTCCTGAAAGTAACAGGGGTCCAACCCGTAAAACTGCCACAATGTAGGAAGCACATTGTCATCCAAAATAGTGCGGTAAACATCGGCGTTGAGCTTACCATGAATGGGGACAAAGGGTAGATATCGTCATTTGCATAGGTGTCCAAATACTTTTTGGTAGACAGTGTACACACACACACACACACACACACACACACACACACACACACACACATATATATATATATATATATATATATATATATATATATATAATACTCATACTTTTATTAAATTATTGAGGCTGCTAGTGACCAAACTATCTGTGATCTCCATATTATAAGTTCATACACTGGACTTACTCGACAGACAGGTAATGCTGAGCTAATGGTTGTCCCCATTAATAGGACGTCTGGTATGCGAAATATATAGAAAGTGCCTTAATCAGAATTTTTTTTTACTATATTTTAATGAATATGGCCGCCTTAGGAAATCCCCGCCCCTAAAACATGTCCCTCCAAAGCGGAAACTCCTGAATAAAAGAGAGCTTTGTTGATGATTCTGTAATACTGAGTGCTGACATTTATCCGATTTCTCATGTATTTACCCCTGAATAAATAATCGTGCGAATAGGGGAGAGTCATTTTAGCTAAAAACCACTTTAATTGATTGAGTTCTTTCATAGAGAACTAGAATAGAAATAGCTGAAACATGAAATGAATCTTGCAAAGATAAAACTGTTTACAACGTGTTTTGAAATGTTTCTTTGTATTAAGGTATAAATAAATTATAATATTTGCATATAAGCCTAGTACAATGAAAATCGTACCAAATTGTAGAGATAGACGAATTGTTGTAATCGGCGAGAGAGCGCCATCTATTAAGAAGGTAAGTAATATTAGATAGAACGTCGGTTGTAATGGTAGACTCTGGGACATGAATGCTAGGCTCTTCGGAGATTTGCGGTTTTAATCGAATGGTTTTGTGTGCGTGTATGTATGTATGTGTATATATATGTAGCAAGATGGACTTCTCGATGGGTGATTGCAGTCAAGCCCATAAAAATGACACCGTTTTAATTACAGACCTTTATTAGCAAAAGGTTGGAGGATGGGTTCCCACTTCATTGTAGGGACAGGACAAACTGAGGGATCAGCTAGCATGAAGTTTTAAGTAAAAGGTCCTGAACACCTGGATCCACATCTCAGGCAAAATCTGTGGGAAAATCTCTAGGAAAATCTGTCTTCGATAGCGTGCATCTCTTCTCTGTTTGGAAATTTCCTAAATTGCTCTCTAGGGTACTGTACAATTATAATTGGTTAGACACCTTCCCTGAGGGCTTAAACTGTAACCCCAGTAGTCAATTTAGGTTAGGGGTTAAAAAGGGAAATGTAAAAGGACGCAGGACTTTTTGCCGTTGACTTAAGATTTGAAAACCCATGAGAATTTTCTCGGGCCGTCTTTGGAGTTTTATACAAAATGCGTACATTAGTTTCCCCATGTAGTTTATTTTTCCTTACACACACACACACACACACACATATATATATATATATATATATATATATATATATATATATATATATATATTAATTATCTTTTGTTAATAAACTATCGTATTCGTCAACAGTCATACGAGCAGCATACGAGATTTATTCAACATTTCTATTAATACCTCTTATTACTTTTAATACTGGTTCTAAACATTTAATGAAAATATTTTAATACCCATACCGAAGGTTGGGTGCAAAGCAGCTAGTATTTATATAAACAGTTATATAAGAAAGGCTGGAGTAACCAGGAATTAATTTTGGTGCATGCGAAGTCGCCAATTTTTAAGAAAGAACAGAAGATATTCGCCAAGGGTTACAATTTAAGGATAGAATCTCCTGAAAATTATTTCAAAATACAATTATAATTACATTGGTTAGTTTTAGGTTAAAATATCATTACATATATAGTTCTACCTGTATATTTAGTGGTTCCATAGTAGTTTGTGCTCTGTCATAGAATAAACCTAAATGTTGTAAAAAAAAATCACTTTCTTGGATTTTTGAACAACTCGACAATCCTCACTGAAATCAAAAGTTTTTAAAGGGGTGTTTATTTGGCAGTCGTAAGTATCGCCAGATTTTGCTACGCTTATTCTTCTAATTCTTTCACACCACTGGCCTGGGTTGTCCTTATAGTTTTGTTTTAGGAATAACATTATGGGATTTGAATGGAATTGAACATGTAAAAAAATTATTACTTTTCCGTTTGTAAAGTACAAGAATAAATCGCCAAATCTAGACAAACATATGACTTTTATGAGCCCTTATTTGAAATTAAAATAATTCACAAAAGTGTTTCTAAAAGTGACGCCGATAATTATGTATACCACACCGAAAACTTTTCGCGAAGGAAGGATGAATAACCTAAACCAGCGATTTCCAATCTGAGAAGCACCAAATTGTTTCATAAAAAAAATATTTTTACACCATAATATCTATAAATAAATAGAACTTCCTCTCTTAACGTTACAGTAAAAAAAATTAACGAATGTTTATTTTTGATACATTTTTATACATACCGTTTAATTCATATATACAAATTATTTTGAGAGAAAAATTTATAAATGGTGTCTTTACAAATTGATATGTTAGATGTAGTTTTATTTGTAACTTAATATAAGAGTAACTTCACATGCTGTGTATGTTGTAGCAAAACTTTGTTATTTTTCTGTTAATTGTTGTAGTTTTTAGTATTTTTTTGTAATATAGTATTATTTAATGTGTCTATATTACTATACCTATTAAAAATACAACAAAATTAGGTCGGCAGCAAAAAGGTTGGAATTCGTTGACCTAAACACCTCAAATGACAGTGCCTATTTGTTACACAACTTTCTGTGGGAGTCCCCATACACTATGTGTAGGTTTCGGATTTTTATGGATAAATGTGATCAAATATAGTAAAAAAATTTCATATAGCATATCAAGGAACTTAAATTAAGAAGTATCAAAATGATACAAACCCACAGATAATAGGCTTAACTTATTCTCAAACACAAATTAAAGGTCTATGTTCTGCAAGTTGTTGAAAGACATCTGATGGCTGGTGCTCCTAAAATAAAAAATGTAATATATATATATATATATATATATATATATATATATATATATATATATATATATATATATATATATATATATATATATATATATATATATATATATATATATTACAAACGAAACTTATAAAAGATTATTTACAAATGCAGCCTATATTAATTTTAATTTTCAAAGTAAAATATAGTAATGTTCATGAAACTCATTAGCATGCACAGTTTCTTTCAGCATAACCTAGCTGGTACTGTAGTAGAAATTTGAAATTCGAAGTGCAAAATATAATTTAAAAAAGCAATATTAATATTTACTTAAACATGAGGGGAGGATTTTAACAGATATGGAAAAATGTCCAAAATACGGGTAGTTGACCAAAACAGGGACTTATACGGCCCTATAAAAGAAACTGTTTTTTAATTATTTTTGTATTTCTGTGAATAAACATTACGACAGTTTCATATAAAATTAGGTTTGCCATGAAAAATATGGGCTGCTGATTAAAATTCTAATCCTAGTTATGGAATATCCTACTGTGGGACTGCACCAGAGAATACAGCGGAGAACACACAACTAGCTTTCTAGATAAATTATATTTTACGGGTTTTCGGTGGAAAAACACTAAAATTCGAAAAATCGATGAAAAGTCATTTTAGTAGTTATTAGGTTGATTTTCTCTTCTATATTATTCTTATCAGTTTTTTGGAGTGGCTTATCTAAAACGTGCTATTTAAGGAAAGTTGTGTTATAATTTCATTTGTTGACTAAACACAATGTTAGAAGATTGTTAGCTGCTTTTTATTTTACTTAAAGAGGTCTCATCTATTAAAGGAAATCGGTGCTTACTGCTTGACCTAAATGTATGACCTGAATTTCTAAATACTTAATAAAATTATACAAAAACTTTTGAAATATTCAAGATATGTTTCATCTGATTTAAAATTATAAAATTATTCCTCCAAATCGATTACAATAAAAATATAAAACAATTAACATAGAATTAAAACTGTGTTACATCACTATTCTTAAGATTAAAGAAATTCTACTCTATAGATAAGCCTAAATCTTCTATGTGCATATATTTACTTATATTATCTATAGAATAAAGTAATATCATTCAGATAACCAAATGAATAATTATTTTTATATGACTACTTATTTATAATATCATTCTACTTCTAGTTTTTTTCCTAATTTCAACGGGTTTTCAAACTTTTAAAATCAAAATGATGTCTGTATTATTATTTGTATTCTGTATTGTTAGCTATATTAAATGCAAAACAAAGACGTGATTATACTTACGCAAATTGAAATTAAAAATCCTTAGCTTTGAAAACCAATGGGCATAACATGCAAGATAATCGGTGGAATAATAAAAATATTCCAATAATGAATCTTCTTTTTAATTATTTTTATCGTTTGCTCTTTTACGAGTGATGCCATATTAGTCAAAAAAATTAAATTTCATTAAAAGAAGTAATTTTTATTGACGAAAACGAACTCACTGGCTACTATACATAATTTGTCATATGTAAATAATATTGTACACGTTAAATAAATAAATAGAATAATGAAAACTAATCATTAATCTTATAAATCCAACTTTAATAAATTTATTTGTAATGGTAAGTTTGTAAAATAAATAAATTAATCTATTTTAAAATCCAAAAACCTGTACTAAATTTAAAACTATCCGATTGATACAATTAAAAAAATAAAGATTTTTAACAGCACTGTTTACAAGTAAATACATTTCGAATTTATTGGTAATTTTTTTATCTAAAAAACATAGAGTTACACGAAAATTGAATGTTATTTTTTATTTCCACAGTATGATGCAATTCACACATTATTAAATAAATATATGCATGTTTGGCACGCAAGCTCAAAGGGGGTCTGCTATCACTTTCATATAAACTAGGGCCATAGCCAGGAAAAAATTTCTGATAGAAGAAAATATCATTTTTAAATATACTATGGACATATTGGTTTTTGAATATACAATTCATACTGCAAACACCCCCAATAAAAAGAGCCAAAGCTGGGGAAAAAAATCTGATTGGGAGGTTTTAAGTTTTATATTTTTGTGGGAATTTTTTAAATATATAATGAGCGGTAGGCAACCTTTTTATCATTAGAGACCACATTTAAATTAAGCAGAAATAAAGGAGGCCAGCCATATAAGGTCATATACTTATAAATGCAACTTGTCATAAAGTATTATTTTTGAATAAATTTATCAACTTACTGCATTACATAAAAATAATAAAAAAAACATTAAGTTATTATTTAATGTAAAAATCTGAAACATAAAACATTACTATTCATATTAAGTATTTTCCAAGATAAATTAGTGCAGTGGTTACCAAACTTTTTGTACTTACGTCTCTCTTTTCTATAAAATATTTTTGCTCCTTCCTCAATTTTCGAGACAATATAATTTCATAAATACTTACCTGATATTATAATTTATTTATACAGAAACTTATACAGTTATTTAGATTATTCTAAGGCGCGCACGATTGCAAGCCCCACAGTCATTAAACCACTAAATTAGTGCATTTACCCAATTGGCAACACATGTCGGGTAACAATGTAAAATTACCATATAAACTAAGCAAAAACTTTTCAGACTTTAGCAAATTCATCAGTTAGAGAGCTATCCATAATTTAACAATGAGGAATTTGCACATGTGGGGGATTCGAACAACTTAGTATTTTTCTGATAATTCCAGACTCGTAAATTCCAAAAATGTTCTCAAAAATGTAAAAAACTGGGTCCATCATTTTAAAAATTAATTTTAAAGTTAAGCGAAAATCACGTGACATCAAAACGCTCCGTGATTGGTTGTGACGTCATCGTTCACGTTATCCAATATTTTCTTATTGCTTCTAAGCGCGCACTATTTTCCGATTTTGTTTTTGCAAGTTCTTGGAATTTTCTAGCTATCATAATTTATTTTTATTTAAACCCGAAGGTTTATTTTGTCTATCTCGATAGCTTAATTATCTCAATTTGTTATAAATGTCTCTTCTACATAGATTTACCAAAGGACAGCCGGACAACCTCCCAAAATTGACATAATGTCAATTTTTTCGTTCTTAGGAAAAAACCTGGATTTTATGGGAGCAAAAATACGTTCGAATTAAAACCCAAAGGTATGTAAAATCATTTATACATTTATCCAATTTTACTTAACATGTATTAATATTTTATTCCTGCTAATCCCAGCTCTTTTGTTTGTAGACACAGACAAGTCAAATAAATATACATATATCATATACACACATTTGTAATAGTATCGCTTTTTATAAATAGAGACGGATGTAATATTAAAATAAAAATTAGAGGAGCTATTTATTGTGGGAGGTCCAGGTCTCATTAGCCACTGTGTTGCAAAAAGTAGACCATAGCGCTCCAAAAATCAAACCCAAACTAAACCAATTCTTAAATATTTTAAATTTGATGAAAAGAAATATAAAATCTTTAAAAAGCTCTACTTAATTATTTATACATTTTTAAATAGCAATACAATTTTATTGCCTTTAATATTAATGTTAAATTAAAAAATGCATAAGTTTCTGAAATTAAATTTAATTTTTAAAGTACCAAATGGAAGAAAAATAGGTATTGTCCTGTTTACTTTTTTGACTCCTATTGTTTAAAATTAAAATTAGAAAACGTGAAAATTCCTCATTGCTGGCGTAGCCACTTGGCATGCGCCAGGACAACGTTATTCATAATTCATTTATCAATTTAATACAGATTAATACTATTGAATTATTAATCATTTTTATAACAATAATAATAAAGAAAAAAATTTAAACAGATTTTTATTTTGAGACCTGAAATTTGACACCCGTTCGATTTAAGATGGCATAAAACCTTTCGGGATTTATAATCTCCATTATAACAGCCTTTTTTTTTTTCGATTCCTCTTGAAGAAAAATGTTTTGCTATTTTTAAAATATATTTTTTACATTTTTTATAGTGCCTTATCCTTGAAAGTATTGTTTAATTATTTCATTGCAAGCAGTATATTTTTACAAATAACATAGAAAATATACACAAGATGAAAAACTGAAATTCCCTTACCAAGATATTTTTGACATATGTATATCAGAAACTGAATTTTTTTTATGAAACTCTAGTAAAATATTTCTTTTATTGAGTAAATCAAAGCTTCAAACGAATTTGAGGTTTTAAAGTGTTTTAAAAAAAATCTAGAAAAAGAGATGTAAACTAAAAAAACCTTATGCTATATAATTAGATATATCATTTGTATTAATATTATTAAAGTTCACAGAACATAAAGGATAATTATCTTCTATTTTAAATAAAATATTAGTTTCTAATTTATAAATTTTTAAAGCAATTACGGGTAATTAGGTTTATATTTTATTTTCTATTGATGTACATATTTAATTTTTTTAAAGTTGCATTTCTTAATATGCTAAAAATAAATAATTTTATAAGGTTAGAGATCTGTTGATGATCTAGGAAATTTTCTATAAAGGACAGAACCTTTCATGTTATATTGAATCGAAAATAGCCTGTTTTATTGGAGACATTTTAGTTCGAAAGATACGATGCCCCTTTACTATGAATCTGTTCCTGCCATTTGGTTTCTTCTCCTTCCATGTTAACCTATGGGAAAAATAAAATTATTTCTGGCCACTTCAAATTTTAAGCATTTTTTAAACTAACTATACCACATAATAGAAGAGCCAATTTTCTACGATGCTATTTTTTTCTTTAAAAATTTTTCAGAAAAATATATTTAATTTTAAATTATTTATGGGAAATTTTGGTATACTGTGTTTCAAATGCAAATAAGAACATTTAACAGACATACATTTAAAAAAAAGGGGGATATGAAGCATCTTGGGAAATTTACTGTTCCATCACATGGTGTAATTTTTTTTGAAGAATTTTTTTAAATAAGAGCTAGCCAAAGGGAATTTTATTTTACCCATAATTAATGAAGCGAGAGATGCGAAAATGCGAATGAGGAATTTTCACGTTTTCTAATTTTGATTTTAAACGATAGAAGACAAAAAAGTAAGCAGGACAGTAGCTATTTTTCTTTCATTTGGGGGCCTAATGAGTGATTTCTAATGGGTTTTATAGCGGACTCTTTAACGTCTCTCAAAAACGATACTTTTTCTCCGCCGAGTTTGTGACGTCATCGTTCATGCAGACACCGAGCGCCTATGCTGTTTACATGTTAAAAGGCGACTTTTAAATTTGTTTTTGTGTAAAGTATCGCATATAATAGAAATTTTTTTGTTATGTCTGGCATTAAAAAATCATACTCTAAATATTGTATTGTGCCACTCTGTAAAAATACAACTAATTGCAATGAGAAGATATTTTTCAGCGTCCCGAAAGACCCACATACACGTAAAATCTGGACAACTGCGATGAAAAGGGATGAGAAATTAAACCCAAATTATCATATAAATCATCTTTATGGGTTTGTGAAGACCATTTCTCGGTAAGTAAATGCTTGCTTTTGTTTAAATATTACTAATTTAGAACAATTAAAGTATATAAAATACATCTATACCTTTAAAAGGATTGTTGATTAACCACTGCTATTTAACTTTTAAAACTGCTAATTTTCGAGTATTATCACAGAGTTCAAGTACAATAAATATTTTATAAAGCATATAAATATCGAAAAACATATAAATATCTAAAACATATAATTATCTAATAAATAACTCGGGGGAGAAGGTTATGTATTTTCAAGGTATTATAAATATTTTCTTCAGAGATGCATACTTTCTTGTGTATCAAATCACAGTGATACTTTTCGATTAAATTGGTGACTAATTTGAAAAAAAGTATAATATTTTTAAAATACTTAATAATGATATTACTTTAAAAATTAAATTTAATTTGAGAAATTTTATACATTTTTTAATTTGACATTAATATTAAAGGCAATAAAATTGTATTGCTATTTAAATATGTATAAATAATTAAGTAAAGCCGTTTAAAGATTTTAAATTTCTTTTCATCATATTTAAAATATCTAAAAATTGGTTAGGTTTTGATTTGGTTTTGGTTTGGTTTTGGAGTGCTACGGTCTACTTTTTGCAACACGAAGGCTAATGAGACCGGTCTCACAATAAATAACTCCTCTAATTTTTATTTTAATATTACATCCGTCTCTATTTATAAAAAACGATGCTACTACAAATGTGTGTGTATATGATATATGTATATTTATTTGACTTGTTTGTGTTTACAAACAAAAGAGCTGTGTTTAGCATGAATAAAGTATTAATACATGTTAAGTAAAACTGGAAAAAAATATAAATGATTTTACATACCTTTGGGTTTTAATTCCTCATATTTCTGCTCCCATAAAATCCGGGTTTTTTTGCCAAGAAAGAAAACATTGACATGCTGTCAATTTTCGGGAGGTTGTCTGATTGTGCTTTGGTAAATCCAGGTAGAAGAGACATTTATGACAAATTGAGATAACTAAGCTATCTAGATCGATAAAATAAACCTTCAGGTTTAAATAAAAATAAATTTTGATAGCTAGAAAATTTTAGGAACTTGCAAAAACAAAATCGGAAAATAGTGCGCGCTTAAAAGCAATACAAAAATATTGGTCTTCATGAACGATGACATCACAACCAATCACGGAGCGTTTTGATGTCACGTGATTTTCGCTTAACTTTAAAATTAATTTTTTAAATGATGGACCCAGTTTTTTACATTTTTGAGAACATTTTTGGAATCTGCGAGTCTGAAATTATCAGAAAAACACTAAGTTGTTCGAATCCCCCACATGTGCAAATTCCTCATTAGAACCTGTAAAACTATACAATCTTTGCATTTAATATCATAGTTTTTTAGAAAACTCTAAAAACTTTAAATGCATTTTACTGAAAATAGTGTTTGCTCGCACTGTAGATAAAAACCTATTGCACATATTGATTTCAAATTTTCACAGTTAATACATTATATAGACCTACGATCATGGCTTAGAACTAGAACTGAACCAAAAACCGAAAATTAGAAAAAAAGTCATTTTGATCGGAACGAAAACCAGAACCTGAACGAAAAAAAATATCGGTTTATTTTGATTCGATATATCTTCTGTCATAATTTCATCACTTCAGTCATTACTGTAACTAGCTACTCAAAATTAGAAAACGTGAAAATTCCTCATTATCTTCATTAAATGTACAGTGCTTCTCGGTTTCCTGTTTTGATGTTCACTAGTTCTTTTCCGTTTCAGTTTCGCATGAAACTACGTATAGAAGGCACATTTAATTCATTTCAATGTTCAGTTATCAAATGCGATTTTGATAATGGATAACAATACCAATGCCTTCTCTGCTCGCCGTTCGTATCGTCCATACTGGTGAATTGTATCAATTTGCACAGTGTACCAATTAAAAAAAGAATTAAATACTTCTAAATTTCGATAGAATTACATATTTTGGGATAGAATTATATTTTTTGTACAAATAAGAATACACATAAAATAAAATTATTCTTTCGGAACTGAACCGAAAACCGTTATTTTTGGAAAAACGAAAACCCAAACTTAACATTTTTTTTTTTTTTTAAATTGGAACGAAAAAAACTACAGTTCGAAGCACTGCCAACGATGAAACCATACCCACTTTTTTCATTATTGTTCATTTCTTTTATTATTTTTAGTATTTGAAATGGAATTTTCAAACATTATCTTAGCTATTTTGAAATTTTAATCTCATTCTCGTGAATTATCTGTTTTTCTCGAGGCATAACTTTCACCAGTCAAAACTCCAGAAATTAAATTTTATAACACTTTAAGGAAGCATAACTTAATAGATTCACATCGTCCCATCATCGAGCGGGCAACAACTTTCGAACACAACACTTACAAATTAGAACACATTATTAAGAGTAGTAGTAGTTCTTTTAGTCTAGTATAAGTGGTAGTTCTTTACACCATGCAGTAATATTTCTGACTTTTTAAAAATTTAAATAGGTGGAGAATAACTAATAATTATTGTTTACGAAAAAGCAAAAATTATTAATGAAACTAATTTTGTGTTATTATAAGTCTGCTCACAATGTGTCAGAAAAAAAATTTAAACAAGCTTATTTTTTAAAAACAAAGTAAATTCAACAAAACTTATTAAATAAAAAGAGAACAAATGTTGAAAAGTCCCTTATATTTCCGACAATAGTTAAAAAAAGATATGATAAGGGGAAAAACAAGTTCTTCCATTTAAAGTTTTTTAAAGGTGACGTGTCCCCTTAAATAAATTTTCTAAAAAAAAAAATATCGTGTGGTATAACAGGTTTGAAAATTTCCGGCAGTCAGAAGGAATTTTATTTTCTCCATAGGCTATCTTGGAAAGAGAGGAAACCAAATGGCAGGTACAGACCCACCTTATGACTCGTTGGTCTGTTGTGACGACTTTAGAATTTTTCATTTATAATTAAACATAAAGAATTGAAATAGTAAACTTCCCCATTTTGCCAAAAGGAAATTCGTTAAACCTATTTTCAATAAACGGCGAACTTTTCTAAATTTGATGAAGATTTAAAAAAATTTCAATTTACGAGAAATAAGTGAGAGGTAAAAATATTTTTTGATTTTAAAATAAAGGGGAAGCTTTCTTTGGAATAACTTTCTCTCTTTCTACCCGGTGTTTAAAACGAAGAGAGAATTTCTAGTTACGAATAACACATTGGGAGATGAGAAGAAAAGAGTTCCCGACAGAAAGCGCGAACACAAGGCGAACACAACAAATCATTCCAACAAATGAATTTTCTGCTCTGTGGAAGATTTCGATCTGCGCGTGACCGCCAACGAACCTCTTTTACTTTCATCTTCTCCGAACCACACACATTCGAATGAAACGCCATTTTATCCCCCCCCCCTTTAAACTTGCGGGTCTGGAACAAAAGATGAAAAACCGCGGAGAAAATGAGTTTGGTTTTTAACCCCCGCAGAAAAATTCTGGAAGAAAACACTCTTCCAGTTTGTTCTTGTTTCGGTCGAAGAAAGTGCCGAACGAGTTCCAAAATCCATTTCCGCGTTCTGTTGTTCTATTCGGAACTCTCTTCAGAAATGATGAAGAGTTCGCCGAACGGAAACTACATAACAACACAAAAACGCTCGCTTCCCAAGCAAATGAAGGAAAAACGGCGAAACGTCAGGATTAAAAAGCAAACGAGTTTTCGTTTTCGCGTACCCGGCTCTTGAATTATACCGCAAAAACTATCATTTGTCTCTCCGACAACACCGCCGAGAGGAAAAAATAAAAAAAAAATAAAGGGCAGAGAAAAGGAAGAAAAAAAAAGGTTGGATTTTTACCTTTCAACCTCTTCCTTTTCTGTTCGAAATAAAACTCTCTGGAGAATCGTTTGCTATTCTGGGCTGGGGTTTGTTTTTATTACGGTTTGCACCCACGAGAGCAGAGATCCCTCTCTCTCTTTGCGCTAAAAACTGACTGCCTGCGAAAGAGATACGGTTGACTGTCGTCGAAATAATTTATTTATTTCTAAAATAAGAGACTCGTTTACCGAGCACATGCTCTGTCACTTAAAAAGTTGAGCACGAAAGACACAAGCGGCTGCCTCTTCTCTCTTCAAATCCACACTCCTCTCTTCTCTTCTTTCTTCTCATTCTTGACATCTTATGCTCATCGACTTCATGCGAGCTCTAGCACGGTTGTATCCAATAAAGTTCCACAAAAAATAAAGGTGATTCGTGACAGTCTTATTTTTCCTCTCTTTTTTCTTTTCCTCAAACCTCATCAGGATCTTGTATTGACGTCATATGCTCCTCTACGTTTTGTGTCAGGTAATCCTTGGCCTGTTAGCGTAGCGTAGCGTAGGAAACATTCTTAATATTAAGGAGAAATTAAAATTAAAGAGGACTATTCAAAAAAACATTTGAAACCTGATACTAAAAAAAAGATTTTTTTTAAAGAAAATTTTACCACATTCTTGCAACAATACGTAGTATAATTTTGAATTTTGGAGTATGAAAGATCTTGCAGTTTAATTTTTTTCCCTTGCTTCAGAAAATTTTATCTTTATAATAAAGTGATATTTTGAACGAAAGAGGCTAATTTAATAAATAAATAAATATTAAATTTAATAGATACCAATTGATTGCCAATTTATTCACTTAAAATATAGCACTTAAAGTGGCAATGACGATAACGTTTTTGTCGACGTGCTCACTCGTCAGGTTTGCCAAAATATAAAAACCTTACTGATTGGATAAGACAAAATGCTGACATGAACAATATATATGTGTATATATACTCAATTTAGCGTTAAATAAATTAAATTTAAAAAAAATTCACATTTTTAATAAAAAAGAGACTTTTAGTTTTGCACGGTGTCAAGTTATGCAGTCAAAAAATATTTGTAAAATATTTGTATTATATATCTTTTATTTCAATGCTAAAATGTACTACAGTAAATAACAGATTTTTTTTTTCGGGAAGGGGAGGGGTCGGATCTATTGTGGTACGATCTTGCCTTGAGGCTGAGTACTTATCTCTGATACGACCCTGCCTTTTTGCACATAGAAAAAGAAAAAAAAAAAGAAAAGAATGCAGAGACCAAGAATTTTGCTGATTTTCTACATTTTGTTTTTTATTAATTCTTTATCTATTATTCACCCCTCCGGTATTAGCGAGTTCCAAAGTACAGCATGGGAAGCCGCAGACTATGTTAAAAACTCTTATCATCACCCTACCCGAATTATTAAAACCGCGAACGCATTTATAGCCGAATTCCTGCAAAAGCCACGCCATCACCTCACCCAGCAGGCACCCCTCTTTTTGCCACGGGGTCAAGCGAAGTGGCAGAAATCTTTTTGCCGGAACGAACGATTTTCTTTCGATTTGATTAGAACACGTGTGCTTGCGATCGCACGTGCATAGGGCCTCATTTGTGGGAGGGAAAGTTCGCGGAAGAGAAATAAATAAGTCGTTTGCAGGAACGAATGCCTCCTGCACAAATTCGGAATTAATGTAAACGGATATCTTTTTTTCCTCCTTTTTCCACGCTCGTAGATCATTTTGAGTTCGTAAATCGTTTGATATCATCCCCCCATCTTTTATTCATCCAGGGTTGAGTATAGTTAAGTATCCTGATATCTTTAAAAACAAGACAAAAAAATTGCAGCCATTTTGAAATATTACCATATTTGATCCAAATAATTTATCATTACGTTGTTGTACAATAGTTCTTTGAAAATAACTACTTTCATAAAGTCATATGCGACTTAATAGACAGGCTAATCCTGAGTGATTTTTGATTATGGCTTAATATATTGTTCGAAAAGCTTACTTGGAACACTGATATATCAAGCGGAAACTTCAGCTCGTCGTGTTCAGTGAAATCAAAAGTAAGTTCGAAACATGTACCTCATGTTTTGACATCTGTTCAAAAAGAATGCTTTTTAAGTAAACGTAAAACAAAATATTACGAAAATTAGATAACATTAATTAATTATATTACTATAGTATGTAACGTTATAGCATGAACCGTTACATAAACTCAAAACCCACATTCTCCACAGAAGCAACGCTGCCACATAATTTTACGGAAATATATATTTTCTAATGAGAACGAATGCAAAGAAAAAGTAAGACAAGTACCAATACGAAATAGTACCAAAAGTTGTAAGTAAAAAACTGTTATGTGAATTGAGAAGTCACGTGAAAGAGAAAAATGATGGAGCAATTATACCTGGGACCGAACGTGTACCGCCACAAGCATTATTTTGAATGAGAAACGAATGCTTGAGAGCGTTCTGTTAGCGGTTGAGCTCTTATAATATCAAAGATAACTTACAGGAAGGAAACAGTGCTATATAATATTTTAAGACTGGCTACTAAGTGCAGGTAAATCTTATTTGGCTTATTATGAGCTATTGTTAACCTTCTGTTATACGATGGCTGATTTAATAGGGCTGAACGACCAACCATGTAAATAATGTAAATAAACTTTATTGTGTTAAAACCACCGAACTGGAATATGGCACCTTAATTGAAATTGCACAAATGCCTCAACTGGTAAAGCCTGAATCAGGACACCATCATCCGAAAATAATTAAGGACAGAATTATTTCCAAGAATCAAAGTACCATACAGAAAAAGTTTATTTGTTAAGCATCTTTTAATGTACGTAACGACTCATTGATTGTGTGTATTTTACTTATTTAATTGCTTAAACTGCTCAAATGCTCCTTTTACGTTTTGTTTCGTCTTCTTATTTCTTATCCCTCTGATTTGAATCAGATCAGTTCCATGAAATTTTCGAAAGATTCCCGCTTACCAAATTAATGCTGTTGATCAGATGTACTACAGTAACCTCTTCAATATTACATTTGAGCCAAACAGGGAAGTTGCTAGTATCATTAGAAAATCTGATGGTTTTTAAATGCCTTGAAATCAGTCGAGCCAACGCAGTTTGGTCACCTCTGTTATCCTCAAGAACGACTGAAGCACCAGAAATCTCACTAGAATACCATGGATGTGATGGAGGTTGCTTCCAAGAGATGTTTATAGAAGCCTTACATTTTTAATATAGCTCAAGGTACTGCAGAGGATCACCAATAACCTGAGTCATGGTAGAGCCTTATTTGCCAATCCATCCGTTATATCATTATAACGTTTTATTTAGTTCTTACGACTCTTTTAGTTCCGATTATGATACATGATGGCCTTTTTAAAGTTAGGGCCCGGGACGAATTCGCCTCCGTAAATACAGCCCTGGATTCAATGAGCAACTTTTCAGTTAACGATCAAATGTGTCGAAGTAACAATCACACGCAATAACTTTCTTACACCCATTCAAGGTAAGAGTGATCCCAAAATAGACAAGCCGAGACTCAACTGGGCGGTGTGTGGAGGTGAACACGAACATCGGAGAAATGCTTTCGGCCAACTCGCACCGATAATGCCATGTCTTAAACAATATCAATCAAAACTCTCAGTTTATGTGCTCACTACATCGGTGAAAAAAAAATTATATCTCTGCCTGTCACAGCATAATGCGGTGCCACGATTACTTCCTCCTCAAAACAGCACCAAAAATGATATTGCCGCGGAGAAACCGCACATACAAAAAATATTTTCCATACAAAATTATACAACATTTTAAGAATGCAGCGATTAGTTTTTAAACAAATTTAATATGGTCCAAACTTATGAATTAGGTATGTAATTTATCTTAATACGTCCTTCTGTTTGAATATTATGATAAAAAAAACCACTCCATTTTGAGTATTGTTATTTTAAAACAGAGGTTCCCAACCTTTTCTAGGCCACCCCCTCTTTCGTAATAGTTAATATATCCAATATTAAAATATTGTTCCATTTCATGTATACTTACTTTTATATGTTGTGTTATTTATTAAAAATCACATAATAGACGTTACTTTAAATGACATCATAGGTAATAAAATTTGTTTATTAAAGGTTAAATGTAAGCACAAATAAAAATAAATGTAAGCACAAATTAAAAATTAATGAGGTGGTTAAGGAGTTATTGGAGTTTTACCAATTTGTCAACATTATAAATATTTTAGATAGATAAAACAATTATTTATAAAACAGGAGGTATTTTCAAAGTATTTTATAATTTTTTTAAATAGGTAGGTATGCCACAACCGCCCCCAAGACTGCCTATACGCCCCCCATTTGCTCCTGAATCCTCTAGCGCCCCGTTGAAAGGCTGCGACGATCAATAAGGGGGCGGGGAGGCTGTATGGTCTCCGTTGGGAATCTTTTTCTAGAACATGTTCTAGAGAGTGGTTCTCAAACTTTTTATCACACGGAACCTTTATCTTAGTCCACACACAGCAACGGAAATCCAGATAAATATTACTTAAGGAGAAACTAAGGACATATTATTTATCACTGATTAGACATAAACATAAAAACTAAGCAAAGTAGTTGTAAAATGTAGATAATACTTGTAAAAGATAACGTGGAATCAAGTATTTTTATATGAAATAATACAAGGAAAATGATATATTGATGAATGTTTCACTCCTTCTTGTCCTGTACTGCTGCTTATGGTTTGAATGACTGATTGCCACATTCCTGTTATGTTCCATATTATATATTAATTACCCTTATTCATTCTTTGTAAGGGATTGCGGGAAAATTTGAGAACAAATTTACTTTAAAAAAATTCGATAGGATCGAAAAATGTCGCGAGGAATCCATGGAAGGTTGTTGTGGAACCATAAGGCTCCGTGGAACACACTTTAAGGAACTCTATTCTAAAAGATTTGGTCAAGTTGTCGATCCTCGCTTTATGATTTGTAGCAGGAAATCGAACTTTGAATAACTTCCCCTTTCTAAGAAATAAAACTAAACTTACCTGATTGAACACGTCTACATCCTGTTGAATCTATAATCAACCTTCAGGAATCTCATTTTTTTCCCGAATCTGTTTCATATCAAGCATAAAAAGCTGGATTTCAAACTTCTCAGTTTCAAATATATTACACGTTATATACTGTGAAGACTCCTCTTTGTTCAGAGCACGAGCGAAATCAGGTTATCGGAAATCCCACCTGTTGACCAGTTTACAATAGCGTGGTGTCGCAGAGTCTGGGATGTTGACAGTTGGATTGAATAGGCGTTTCGCCCCTGATCGGTCACGTTGATGAATCCTCGGGTATTCCGGAATCGGGACAGCTAGCGAATGAAAATTCAACTAAAAAAACTAGCTGTAACCTTAGCTGGAGTTCTTAGGTAACTGGAATCGTAACTGACAAAAAAACGGTTGGCTGGACAGTAACTGACCCCCAGGTATAAAAAGCCTAGAATTTTGCTACTCGGGGCTTTTCGACATTTTTTTACGTAGGGGCTTTGACCTCTTAGAGGCTTTCGCGTCTTTTGACCGGGGCCAACTTTTTAGTGATTGCGTTCGGGACACTCGCAAAGTCCGCTCATATAAGGAGTGGCAGGGTCTCGGATATCGAACGGGGGATAGATTGGGTTGCATTGCACCCTGGAAGAGCCTCCCTATTTGTGAGATTATTTAATCCGACTGTGATCGTCGTGGCAATTTAGTGCCAGCCGAAACCCCTCTACATTTCTACTTGTTTTGATGAGAATTAGAATCCCGTTGTATATATAACAGTATTTACTCTAGAAAGAATAAAAGTAATATCCATTTTATCGTGACTATGATCCTTCCTCACGCTACCTTTTTAGGGAACATTGAAGTCGTCACAATACCTCTAGCCTGTAAAATCGCTATAAAAGAGACAAGTTCTTTTAAAGTCGTCGACCCCACTTTCTTTTAATTTATCTGTAAAGTTTTTCCACTTTGAATTCTTTAATGCAGCGAAACATTGGTTCATTTATAAATAGTCTACACTAACTCACTGCATATTCATTTCCAACATTCCTATTTTTTTTTCGGTACTTAAACAATACTACATTGGTCGTTTTTATTTCTACATTTCATTTTGAATTCATTATTCTATTCCCACAATAGAACGTGGAAGTTCAAGTCATTATTTGAAATTCAAAGCAATAACATCATTCTTCTCAATTTTGTTTTGCCTTTTTTAGGATATAGTTTAAATTACTTTGAACACCTGAATAATAATTACTCGTCTTGCGATAAAGTTAGACTATGCTATAAATAATTCTTGCTTTTTTAATTTTTTATACGTTGCATTCCATTTTCTAGCAAGTAATTAAAATCGAATATTTATGCTTGTATACATGTCTCTATTCAGTCAGGTAACATTTTGGAATGAAAAATGCACCTAAATGCACCTAAAATGAAATGAACTTTGGTTTTCTATGTAATTTTTAATGTAAAAAGGTACAATAAAATGCTTTGAATTTTATTTATTTCCAGTTCCGCATGTTACTTTATTCTAACTGTTGAGTTGTTTTCAAATTATTTTTTTTCATTTAAGGGAGCACAGCATACTTGAATTCAGAATAAACGATCAATAAAAAGGATTAGATTCTATAGTCTAATCACTACTTTCTAATTTAATATGAAAAGCTTTTTAATACTACATACAATTAAATTATGTACATTAATTTAAAATACGTAAAAAAATAAAATTTGTACATACGGAAATCAGAATAAAGGTTTTGAATGTTCTACAACAAATAAAAATACAAAAAAAGCTCTTATCCCAAAATTAAAGCTTACCTTTATATATGAAATATTGCAAAATTAATTAATTAAACATTTATCTTTAAATTAAAACCAATATATATACAGAAAGTTATATAAAAATTCAAAAATGAGGATAAATATAAGAAATTTAATGAAACATCTAAATTTTCTTCATATTTTAACTGTAGAAAAATTTTACATAAAGTATTGATATTTTTGGGGTTTAGCTGAGTATAAACACGTAAATATGTGGATAAAATTTTAGAAATGTAGCATATCTAGTTTTTAAGTAGCAGTGTGCATAAATTGTGTAGTTAACAAGCTGAGAAAATCATTTTCAGAGTGACATACAAACAGCCATGTAAAAAGTATTATAACTCAGCAACAATGCGGTTTCTTGATAAATGTACAAAATTTTTTGAATATTTAGAGTATTTTAAAAATCAAAAACTTTGGAAGGTTTAAAGGTCCTGTAACCCGTTAAATCAGAGTTCCTGTGAGTTTTAAAAATTAAAAATTGAATTTTAGAAGGTTTTATAAACCTTGTAATTCCATTGAATATCGATCCCTACTGTGGTCGGGGATTGTACAGAAAGTGTCTTCAAACTTTTTTTTATCAATTTTGATATTTCTTTAACCTATAATTAAAATTTTACAATTACCAAATATTTCTACACGATGTATCTGAAAATATAGATAAAGACAAATATAGATAAAGAAAAACGAAATCGTTTCGAAGTTTTTTTTAAAAAAATACAAAACGTTTATTTTATTTACTTTGTACTTGAATCTATCATTTCGTCAAAGGTCCTACGGATGTAAGTTTAGATCGGTGATTCTCAACATTTTTAAAGTCATATTCCACCTAAGAAGCGAATTATTTTAAAACGCCCCCCACCCTCATTGGAAAAATCCCTTAATTTAGGTCATAGGGAAGAAGAAGTACTCATAAGAAATAAAATGTGTAATTTTCTTCAATACACTTACACATGAAATTTCTGTGTTTTAACTGGATATCTTTCTTCTTCTTCTTCTTGCTCACCTCTTTGATTTGAATCAGATCAAATTCATGAGATTTTTCACTTTAAGTACATTTAAGTTGGTCTCCTCAAAAGATCCAAATTAATGCTACCAGATTAATGCAGTTTATCAGGAGTTTTGAAGTGGTCGCTTCAATATTACACTTGGTAAAGAAAGGAAAGTTCCTAGTACCATTTAAAAATAATTATTAAATACCCTGAAATCAGTTGAACCAACGCAGTATGGTCATTCCTGTTACCCTCAATATAGCACTAGGACTCTATCTAGAAATACCATGGATGTGATGGGGTTGCTTCGAAGAGATGTTTATAGAAGATTTACTTTTAGAATATAAGCTCAAGGTACGTCAGAGGATTACCAATGACCTGAGTCATAGTAGAGCCCTCCCTCACCAGTGCATCCGCAATATCATTATATTTTAAATTCCCGTGGAACGGAATTCGGTACCGAAGATCAACGCTCTAACCATTCGGCCATCTTTTGGCTAGAATTTCTGAGGGAGAATTTTAGAATTTTGTTTGAAGGCGCTTAGAGCAGAGGAAATGCAACATTTGATCCGAGATGAAACAGAACAATTTTGGTCTTCAGTCACAGTATGTTGAATCTCGATTGAAAAAAAGAAATTCGAACCCAAACAAGCTGCTAAATAAGTATACAGGGTGTCCCAGAAAGAACGGATAAACTCTGCACAGAAAGATTCGTTGTTTGGAATACATAAAAAATGCTTAAAGAATTGTACGTCTAAGACACATAGCTTTCAAGAAAATTGCGAGAGAAAATGTATGACTCATATCCAGTTTACGAAAAAAACCTTGAACATCAGTACTTGCATGAAATTGAAATATAAACATCAGTAATTGCATAATTTTAAATAGGAAGATGTTTGAAATGTCCCCCGCGGATATGGAGGAATACATGAGCGAGTCGTGGAATGGTGACTATACACGTTCTATCATCGTAGTGCTTAAAAAAGTAAACGCACTGTGGAGACGAGCAATTAAGTCCGTCTCTGAAGTAATTGGATCTCAACAGATCAATTCCTTTAGATGGCCCTATAGGAAGAAATCTAAAGGGGTCAGATCTGGAGATTGTAGTGTCCATGAAACAGGACCCCGGCTCCCAATCTTGCGGCCTGCGTATTCGATACCACAGGCCATGTTTTGCTGCTAAAGGCATGCCTTCTAGGACATCGCTCAATACATCCGGGAGAAATATCAAGTACGAATGTCGCGTGAGCCGTTCAAGCAGCAGATATAATCCAATTAGCTGGTTGCCTAGCATGCCCAGCGGTCCTAATATCTCCGCTGGAGGATTGCATGAATATTGGAGGTGGACCATGTATGGCTGTTGTGACTATTGAAAACCCCATTGCCAGTAATCTTGTTTCATGTGTAAATCTTATTTACTCCGTCCACACGATACGTGCAATGAAAGAATTATCGGCTTCATGTTGTTGCAATAAACATTCACAAAAGTCAGTGTGTCGATGAAAATTTCTTGGATGGAGACCTTGAACGGTTCTGTAACGATATGGGCACAGTACTGCGACTCACATTCGTCTCCGTGGCTAATGCGCGTGTACTCATCCAACACCTCCTAGAGTCTCTAGGAAGCGTTAACTCAACTCGGGAGATTCATCCACTCGAAGTATTGCATCTTTGTGTACTGACGTAAGCGCCCGGTGCGTCCTTCCACTAATGTTGTGCAAATTGTTTGTCGGGTACACGCTTCCAGTATTTCGCAGTCTGTCGTCCAACCTGCGGATAAAGTTTGCATTCGGAGAACGGCGTGATGGATAGCGACGAGAATACTCCCTAGCAGCTCGTAATGCATTACCATTGCATTCACCGAAGATTAAGTATATATCTCAATATTCCCGAGCGGAATACATTATCACGTGAAGATTACCAGTAGCTACTACATGCAGCCTTTTAAATTACAATTCAAACAACGGCTTGACGTCATTTCACGTGCCTCTTTTCAGGCTTTCCGGATTGAGAGGAATTGTCGATTCATAACAAAATTTAAAACGGATTGTTATCTTGTTATAATTCAAGTAATTTTCGTGAGAATGCGTCGCCAGTTCTTAGAGAGAGTCGAATAACTTAAGGTAACATTCATTAACCCTTTGATAACGGCTGTATCATAGGCAAAAGGGTATGTCATATATATTTTATATACAGAACACTTATTAGTATTTTTATTATTATCAAATGTAGCTCTATATCTGCTAGAGTGGTATTGATCAGTCCTAGAAAATTACCAAAGGCATTTAATAAGGCTATGTATATATGATATACCCGTTCTCACAGTGTTATTAAATGATTATTTTAGAATTATAGTTCTAATTAGCGTTGAAAGAGAACGAATCCTTCTCGACTGGCATTAAAGTAATTGTTATATTTTTTGTTAATCACCCTCTCCTTTTTTAATTAATGAACAAATAGATCTAACTATAGACTCGGTTACAATTCTTAGTTTGCTTTGCAGGAGAAGATGGGAGTTAGCTAGTTTTAGGTTTGGTTTGGAGCGTTAAAGTCTACTATTTTGCTACACGAAGGTAAACGAGACCAGGACTTACGGAATAAAGTCAATTACGAACGGCTACTAACATCCATGCCTTTATTGGGATTCGAACACAACAACTCAGGTACCGAAGAGGGGCGCCCTACCCATTAGGCCATAGTCTGACATTTTAATCATGAAAGTGCTAAATGCTTTTGAACTGGCGTATTCTTTCCTATTTCGGGATAGTTAATTACCGCTGTTTCATCATAGTTCTACTTTTTACTTTCTCGTATACAGAGTATAGGACAGGGGGGGGGGTGAGAATACTAACTATTTTAGAGGATATGTACTGCTTTATGCATTAGTAAATTTCGTTGCGAAATGAGACTAGTTGCAACTAGTAGAACAATTATAAAAGCTATGTTGAAAGTAACAGTCTCCATGATTATAGACACACTCATATATACTATATACAATATTCATCGGGATGGGGTGGGGGATTTCTTTAAGCTGTAGCTATGCGTCAGATATATTTCCGCGTTATTAAATTGTGGCTGTCTAATTTCGCGAGTTCTCGGATCTCTCTCATTAGCATGTCGGGTGCACCTGAAAAGAAGAAATCTTAAATAGATTAGTATTGATTCGTGTTTATTATTTCATTTATGCTAATATTTCCATTCTTTCACTTAACGCTTTTCATTCTACTTTCAAACCAACTTAAATCGTTTTGTTTCGCATCAGCTGCTGCCAACGGCGAGAACCGAAATAAAAAAGTAAATCGGAATGATTCGCAGATGTCCTCAAAAACTCACATCAGAGGAAAATCGTTTGGACTTCTAATTTGCAGCTGCGCTCACCAGAGGGAGCATGTGGCATTTCATTACGATTCGCTAAACTCGTCTAAAAACCCGGAGTTTTACTAATCAGTTTATTCTGCGAGCAGGAGAGGAAGCCGGATATAAAAAGTTCTGCGGGGATGGAAAAAGGAGCTCCCCAAGCTTTGTTTTCCAGATGCTACCCTCGCACACGTGTGACCATCTGACACATTCCATACGCAGGGGAAGGGGGAAAGCTATTCTAGATCCCTGGACCGAGTGATATCGAGCGACAGAACGTGCGTTCTCTTCCCTCCTCTCTCTCTCTCTGCATCCTCCCTCACCCCTTGTCCCTTTTGGTGACTCTGGACGGTTTAATTACAAACATTTAATTTCCTGTTACTTAACTTCACTTCAAAGCAGAAATTCTGGAATGCATGAAAAATATTTTAGGATCATGCGGGAAAAAAATGTTAATAAAATTATATTTTTTTTCTTAATTAAACGCCTCATAATTAAAAAAAATTTTGATAGAGATTAAAGGGAAACATTGCCTTTAAAACTTCAAAAATTCGATTTTTAAAAAAATCTCTGTTTTTCTGAATCTTTTAAAATAAACCCCATTGAAACATTCGAATAAGAGCCAGTAAAACTATGATATCTTTGCATCGAATATCGTAGGGTTTTAAGGAAATTATAAAAACTAAATATATATTTTACTGAAAATGGTTTTTTTCAACTTTCGTGCACTGTAAATGAAAATATTATTGGACATATTGATTTCAAATTTTTACAGTCATTATAGACCTACGATGAAATTCTATCTAATATTTCCATTGTTGTTTATTTCATTTAGTTTTAACAGGATTTGAAATGAAATTTTTTTAAACATTATCTTTGCATCGAATATCGTAGGGTTTTAAGGAAGTTATAAAAACTTTAAATGTATTTTACTGAAAATGGTTTTTTTCAACTTTCATGCACTGTAAATGAAAATATTATTGGACATATTGATTTCAAATTTTTACAGTCAATAATACATTATAGACCTACGATGAAATTCTATCTAATATTTTCGTTGTTGTTTATTGTATTTAGTTTTAACAGTATTTGAAATACAATTTTTTTTAACATTATTTTTGCTCTCTTGAAATTCAATCCCCTGGTGTCATATTTTCGATACTTTTTAAAAATTTAAATTGGCGGAGTATTATGTCTAATAAATATTATTTTAAAAAAAGCAAAAATTGTTAATAAAACGCACTTAGTGTTGTAAATCTGCGTATAATGTGTCAAAAAACTTTTTAAATTTTTTGGAACGAACTCTCACCTTTCAAAAAAATTCTTATTTTTTAGAAACAAAGGCGAATACGAATAGAATACTGATTGAATAAAGTATAATGGTCGAATAATAGAGCGCTGTTCTTCGGTACCGAAGTTCGTGGGTTTGAAACCCACTGCTGGTATATTCGTAACCGTTCGGAATCGGCTTTAAGCAGTAGATCCGTCCTTATTAACGCTTGTGAGCAAAGCAGTAGACCGTAGCGATCCAAACCAAACCAATTAAATAAAAATAGAGAACAAATACCAAAAATCTCATGTTTTTACGATAATAATTAAAAAAGATACGATCGGGCAAAAAATAAGAAAAAGAATCTTAAAGTTGCTTAAAGGTGATATGTTCTCTTAATATGCTATAAATTGAATACTTGTACCTTTTTATAGAAATTGTTATGCATTTTTGTACATGTTTAAAACCAGGAGAAATATATATCTATAATTTTTAAAATTTAACGTATTCTGTACGTACATCTGCTATAACATTGACTTTATTTATTTACTCATCTACTTTTTAATGTTTAAAAAATATCATAATTCTTAAAATATTCAAGCATCAGGATTTATAACAATTTTATTAAAAAGACTTGTAGCCCATTAAATCTATTCGACACTTTTAATTTTAGAATAGACCGATTAGCTCAACGAAATGTCGCCAGACAGTGTCTCAGAGATGGGTGAAAATTAAAACAGTTAAATGTATTTAAAGTCGGGTTATAATTAATTACTTCTTACCACTGTAAGCCAAGTAACGAGAAAAGTGGTTAGTCGTGGAAAGAAAATGTTTTGAAACTGACACATGTAAAAAACAGAGTAGAATTCTGAAACTAAAAGACGTCTTAAATAAACACCGTAACCAAAATATTTTTGTTAATGTTGGCTCGCGTTAAAAATGTCTAGAAGCTTCGTGTGCAACAGCTCAAAAAGAAACACGCTGAAAAGTAAAAAGAAATCTATTTTGTTTGAAACTGACGTCCCGGCGCTATAGTTAAGTAAGTATCAAAATGACCATTATTAAAAGAAACAAAGCCTTTTTTAAAATCAAAACGTAAACAATATGTAAAATACGCGAAATGAAGTGCTTATCAAAGATTGTCTTTCAGCGTTTTTTTTTATTTACCCACTTATTGACCCATTGATTGATATACAGTGATTATCTTTTTTATGCCAATCTTTGTTAATAGACTCATTGCACTGATAGGTTAAAATTTGCTCTAATAGCATGTAATGCTTGCCTGTGAGCACAGGAATTTCTCAAAGGAATATAAAAGTTACAGACAGATTAAGCACCACATATTTATATTGTAATGTCGAATTTAAATCAGTAGCAGTACCCGTTGCTAGGACACCGTGAAAAAAAATATCTTTCAGATATGCATTTTTTTTTCTCTAGACTAAAAATACTTTATTTCATGCTGGACAAATGTTAATGATGATAATTTACCATGATGAATTGTTTACATGAAATTCCCAGTTCTCAGAAAGAAAATACATGTGTTACATAAAGTTTTCAATTTCACTCAGATGAAATCTCTAAAACGCAGGCCGACATGGTATCTGCTTTCTCTGCAAATGGACGATCTGTTCAGAACCTTGTTCGGACCAACAGTTCGGGAAGTTGTTCGTTTCGGAAGCACATCGCTTTTTCAAAACAAACTAGGGAAACAATTCTGAGACAGGGTGCACTTAAACTGATATGTTCTTAGATATCTCGTTGAATTATTAGAAGATTCCTGTTTCTACCACGTGGCTTTGTCTATTTTAGTACGTACAGGAAAATGTGCACGTGATAAGTGAAAAAACTTGAGCTTCTTTACGTACAAACATTGCCTGCTATTCTACCATTTTCAACTACTAGTACTTCTAAGGTAACTTCTTTCTCTGACTCCAGATGGCATGAAACAGTCTCGACACTCAAAGATATGAGACAACTCGTGAGTGTTATCTCTAACTTAACACATAAAGCATACTCGACAAGGGGGATCACTCACATCAGACTCGATACTCCTGAACAGAGATTGTACAGCAACGAGTTTGTGTTAGACGAGCGTTAATCATATGGTCCAAATACTTGATAGGCACGGTGCAATATCATACATTTTTGGAAATACATAAACATTAGAAATTGAGGAAACAGAGCATACTCGACAGGCGGGATCACTGACATCAGACTCAATACATCTTGAATAGCTGTTGTAGAGCAACGAGTTTTCATTAGATGGGCTTTAGCAATATAGTCGAAATACTCGATAGGCACGATGAAGGCTCATAGAGTTTAAGAAATACATAAACAAAAGAAATTGATGATAAGGTTAGAAGAGAGACAAACCGTTCTAGCACCGTATAAAGTTATATAATATGAGCGGTTGAGAACTTTTTGCTGCAACGAAGAAGAGCGAAATTCCATGAAGGAGTACAGATTGTTTGCAGTGTTGTATTTTGCATACCAAGGTCTCCAAATCATTTTCCTGAGGGAGGATGAAGAGAGTTCATTTGATTAAGTCTGTTGGAATTCCGTTTTTATCTAGACTAGGATTAGCTTTAAGAGTAGGTTTAGGTGAATGATTATAACCATTATCATTCATAATCGTTCAAATATGAACATTTGTTCGTGCTTGCTAAATACTGTTTGTTTGGTTCTGTCTTTGCTACAATAGAGCTATCTTCCAGAGTAACAGAGTTGCTGAAAAGTGTCATTGTGATGGTCGATTTTTTCTACTTGACCACTTTTCATCTTCTTTGTGATTTATCCAAAAAACATACATTATTAAGAAAAAAATCAAACAATTTCCATTTAGTATTCGATTGTGTAGATTTTCTAAACTTTACTCCATCACTTTTATTTATTTATTAACAGAGTACGTATTGTAAAGTATGTTCAGTGGATATGACACTACTTAAAAATACTTTTTCACAAAAAGATTGATCAGAGTTTAATATTAACAAAAAAAGATAAATCCAATCAAAGTCTATTATTTCAAAGCATAATGAGCATCTTAGTTTGAAACGTTTGAAAAGAAGCTTCATTAAAAGCTTCTTTAGCATTTTGTAACAGAAAGCTTTATCACAGGGATTTCTTTCTTAGATTTGAAATGCTTAAGGAAGAAGGAACTACAAGGATATAAACTTTGGTTTCCCGTTGAAATTTCCTAGAGGTTTTATAATGAAAGGGTCTTTCGGTACTACACTGCGAGGATTTGAATGCTTAAACTCGCCTCGTTGTTTGTGTAGCCTTTAAGAATCCCCATCTTTAATTAGTATGTAAAATCAATAATGGGGAAGAAAAATGATGTAGTACCTAAAAGAAACCACCACCTTATATGAGGAGCTAAATCCTTTTATGTTGAAGAAACTCCGAGAAGGCTATAGAACTAGTATTTTCTATAATGTACTACGTCTATCCTATAAATGATAAAATGACTCTCCTTTCAGTTGCAACTAGTAGAAATTGAGTTGTGAAACAGAGCAGATCTCGTTTCGAGCGATAAGTTATTGCTTATGTAGCGCAGATTGAAGGCTACTATTTGGTGACTATAAACCAAATCTTTTTGCAATTTCTTGTGGTTTGGAATTCGAGTATTCCATTTTCCGGGCAGTTGTACAATGTTAAGAAATGTTGTTACATAAAGTTGGTTGCTAATTACGAGTGATTTCTCCAAATCTTGTTGCTTGAATTCGTACCCCACTACAATACATTGGTCTTGCCCCTCATTATTTGTGATTAAAGGTTTTCTGTTTTAAATTTTATAAGTTTTTGTGAATGTTATTTTAAATAAATTTACATTCTTTTTTTTTAATTACAGTAAAAATTCATTGATTCAAAGGGATTTAATTATAGTCGACAATCGCATTTCTTTCGCACTGCGTAGAATTTATTTTCTTCTCCAGAAAAGAAGGATTGCTTTTAGTTCAATGCAGAATGACGTAAAATCATATTTAGATAATGTTTTTTTCAATTAAGTTAAATTTGTATTTAATTCATTACCACAAATTTCCAGAATGGAATTCTACGTATACTTAAGAACAATTCAGTCAGTCACAGAATTGAAAAGTTGTTTTTGATGCGAAATTTTCGTTTTTATATTGACAGTTAAACCTCAGATTATTACACGAGAATAAACAAAACAACAAACAAGTATTGCAGATGATACTGACTCCGTGTTCCATTGAGTCGAGTTGAATTCTTATTTTGGGGACTAGAATGTTTTATTTTGGGACCTCGTGAACGAAATTCTCCTTCACGATACGAACTGCCGTCGCGACCGAGTTTGGTTCATATGTCATGGTAAGACTACACACACAAAAAAAAAAATTCGAAACCTCAGACGTTGACAGATGGTGTTGAGTAAATACGGATGCCTTCAGATAGTTCTAGACATTCATATTTCACACACACACACAAATGTAATAACTTAATAAAGGCATGGCATACACGGATGTGTATGTAAAACCTTTATTATTATATTCTTTTTTCAGCCGTTATTAGATTATCCAACTGAATAGTTAATATTTCTCACACGTGCCGTGCATTCAGGTCCTGTGTTATGTAGCCAAACGATAGCCGAATGGGTAAGGCACTGTTCTTCTCTATCGGATTTCGCGGGTTCGAATCCCGCTGGTGGAGTGGATGTTTGTAGCTGTTTGGAATGGGCTTTAAGCATTACGTCTCATGTAACAAGATAGTAGACCATAGCACATCGAAACAATCAACCAAATCAAGCCGGTATTTTTGGATCCAGGTAATTAACTTTCAAGTTACACTTGATGTCTTAGGCCCTTAAAAAAATTACTAGCAGTAATTGGAAGCAATTAAGATGTTGTCAATAAAGATTTTTTTCTGCAAAAGTTCCACCTTAGAAAATAAGGTAAAATATTTAGACCGTGATAGTCATCACAAACTTGCTCACACTCACTGTGTAGGGATAATCACGTCTGTGAGATTTTCAAAAAATGAATCTAAACTGCTGTGACTGTTTATAACACACATAATGCATAGTTTGAAGGAATACATTTTATTTTTCAAATTCGCCAGTTAATAGTTTATAGCGTATTGCTTTTTAAATCGGTAGACCTGAGTTTGCTTCCCGAGTAAGACTTGGTGTGTGTTGTATTTTCATAGGTAGTAAAAGTTGGTCGCTTATATGGTGCTTCCATAATAAAGTAGTCAACAAAATCTGCAGAAGGGACTTTTATATAAAGCCCTTCGCATTGGTGGAAAAATGTATATTTATAACGCACCGTGGTACTATGCGAAAATTTGTTTTTATTTGTAGAGAAAAAAATAAACAGGAAAATACATATTAAAATTTGTATACTTATGATGCAATGCATCCATTTTGAACTCGAAACAGAAAATAGATAAGAATATTATTTATCTGAAGAAAAGGAGAGGTTAGTTGGCTGTGAGCGCTACAGTCTACTCTTTATAACTGCTTTGTACCTGCTATTTGGTTTCCCCTCACTTCATGTTAACCAACAGGAAAAAGTAAAATAACCTCTGATCGCCTCGTATTTTAAGAATTCCTTAAACAAATTATACCACGCGATGGAACAGCCAAATCGCTAAGATGCTATTTTTCAATTATTGGGGCATATGCCAGTTATTTTATTTGCTGCTGTTGTTTCTTATACCACTTAGACAAACGAAGCACGATTTAAGGCCTATGCTACTCCTATTAAGGCAAAGGGCTACGCCTTTCGTTTAATGAGCATCGCTAAGGTGAAAGAACGATTTTAGTCACGTGGGTCATTGTCATTTAGAAACAGAGACCCATAGGCTTGGCCTCCACCCCCAGAGGTATTGTTGGAGAACTTGGAGGACATTGTGACTATGAACCTATTTTGCGTGCCCCAGCCATTTTTAACTAACACAGTGGATCTTAGGCCGACTCGAGTTTCGAACCGGCAACCTTCTAGCTACGAGATCGTTGCCTCTGTCGACTGAGTCGAGCGGTTCATACAAAATGAGGGTAAGACAGTATTAAGGAATATCAAGCGATAGGACTCTAGTGTTGGGCATATCACTGAGAAATCCAGAAACTGATTAATAAAAGAAAAATCTGTAGAGTTTTCAGGAGAAGAGGCAATGAATACAAAGACGGGGTAATAAAAATGTATTTTCCTGTTTATACTTAAGTATTACAGTATTAAGGAAGTAAGGCAGTATTAAGGAATATCAAGCTATAGGACTCTAGTGTTGGGCATATCACTGAGAAATCCAGAAACTGATTAACAGGAGAAAAATCTATAGCGTTTTTAGGAGAAGAGGCAATGAATACAAAGACGGGGTAATAAAAATGTATTTTCCTGTGTATACTTAATTTTTTAATCCTATTGTAGCATTAAATTATTTTTCCTACTCTATGTTTCACTAATTTGTTTGATTATATCGAAGTCACATTGGGACGAATCTGTAGAACACCTCCATCTATTGTTCATCGAATGTTGTCATTTTGGCCCAAAATATATTTAGTAATATGTTGTTGTTGGTGGAAACTTTCAAAATAATGGATTCAGATGAGGACCGAATAGGCTGAGTTCAGTGAGACTCAAGCCCGGTACTAGGGCGTGGTAAAGGAGGCGTTTACCACGGGCCCAGTAGTAGTAGTCGCCACACTGGGGACAAAATACTTACTAAAGGCGATCTGTGATGGAAACGGGATCCGAACAAGGACAATTTGCCTCTGCATAAGAGTAACAAAAACTTTAAAAATTAGTTTCCCTAATTCCCCAATTCTATTTAAAGGGTGGAATTTAGCGAAAATGAATTAGGATAATTAAGATAAGTATGTGTGGATATTTACATTTATGCATATCAGAATAGATAACAATAATTTTAAAACTTAGAAAGTCCATAAAGACATTTTATTACCCAGAACTAGAGAATATATAATCCACATTTAGTAACTGTATTGGGAATCTTTCTATGCCTGCTTCTAACGACATAGTATAAACGTTTTTCACCCAAATGAAAATTACAAAATCATATCTACCATTCTCTTCAAGACAGGAACAACTAGGGATTATACCTATACTGTGCATTGAAACGGCAAACAGCTTAAAATAGGATAAAATCATCGAATTATTCTCGGATGCTATAGGAATAGTATTGCTGTAAAGGAAATAGGAAAGATAGATAATAGGAAAGTATTGCTGTAAATATCTATCTTTTTATGTAATACATAAGTACAAAGTTGTTACCTGCTAAATTTGTGAGTTAGCGTGATATGAAGCGTTGCGGTCTACTGTTTTGCTATACGAGAACTAATGAGACCAGGATCCAAAGCCAACAAATGGAAACAAAAGCCAACAAGTGGCAACAAATATCCATGCTATCAGTGGGATTCGAGCCCGTGAACTCCTGTACCGAAGTTCAGCGCCCTATCCATTTAGCCATCACTCAGCATTTGTGAGTTGTGAGTTCATTCTGAATATACTATATAGAGAGGAAATACGTTTATATATTTTCCCTGCTACATTTGGTGGTAGAGGCACAAGCCAGTTTTTTTGCCACGGGCGCTAAAGGACATAGTTCCGGTCCTAGTGAGGTGTGTGGTGTGTTTAGAGTGCTACGGTCTACTTTTTGCAACACGAGGGCTAATGAGACCGGGACCTACAGCTTAAAGTCGATTCGAACGGCTACGAACATCCATGCCACAATGGGATTCGAACCCACGAACTCTGGTACCGAAGGCCAGCACCATAACCTATCTGCCATCGTTCGGCCCGGTCCTAGTGAGAGTTCATGCAATCGAATTCCGCTTCCAGCATGCATATGTGGGAATTGATAGGGAGTTTGATAACAATCAGTTGATATCTTGGAATAAATAAGGTCGCAAGGACTATATAAAAACTACACTGAGATTGCATCGACATCGACAGGCTTTGCTTCCTCTCACAGCGATCATCTGTTTGCACCTGCGGAACCGTAGATGGCGCCCAGTGCGAGACCTCAGCAGTTATGCCAACATCATCTTGCGAATGGTTTTCAGCAGTAAGTTTCAGTGTAATGATCCCCCAAATACCAAACAATTTAACACGGCGATGCCTACAAACCAACATTGTAAATTTCTTGGCGCAGCCCCATATGGAAGTGTAACAAAATCATCCATAAATCTAGCTTAATCTGGAGCAAAGTTTCATCACTTGTTTCCACAAACCGTAGGTAACAACATAAAAAAAAGGTATTAAACTTAGAGCTATATCGATGATCTATACATGCGCATCACTGTCGGCATCAATAGGGTATTGATAATGTACTTCATGAAGAAGCCATATTATCAATCCTAAGCAATTCGGGTTGGCGCGATTATCGGTTCTCATCGCCAGCAGTAATCCAAAATTATCTCGATCTAATATAAGTATTGATGTGGGATTCGTATTTTACCTATAAAGAAATGAGATTATCTGTTAATCAGTGTTACGAATGATTAATTAATTAATTAAAGGTGTATAACTTATCTACGCCTATAATCTATACATAAGGATGTATCGATATTCATTTAATCAATCACTTAATCAAACTATACATTTTTATTTTCTCTTATGTGAAAGATAAAGTATTGTAAAAGACTTTTTCTACAATATATAGTATATAATAGTTGAAGCATTGTAAAATGTATCGTCCGAAATTTGCTCTCGAAATTCAGAGGTGCCCACTTGTATAGGCTCGAGGACCATATTGTAAACCTTATGCATAATTAAGAGCCCCACTTTCAAAATTGGCCGATTTTTATAAAAAATTACGTAAGAAGTGAACTGTTTAGATAAAAACTGTATTTGAACTGGTACTGCCCATTTTGGGCAAGAAGTTCGACACTATGTGGACGTCGCTTTTACAGATCGATTGCTTGGCCACCACAATCGCCTGGTATGCCTTGTCTTGATTTTCTTTTATGAGGTAAACTGTAGAGCCTGGTTTAGAAGATTCGATTTGACTCTGCAAAGGATCTAATTGCAAGATTATCGGAGGCTGTTTGAGAAACTTGCGACATATTTGGAATATACCAAAGTATTCGCCATCTCTCATTCACTGTCTTTCTTCTTGCGTTACCATTGGCTGTCGTTATTATGAGCAGTTATTGTAAATTATCCATTAAAATTGTGTTTTTCTAAAGGCTCTTATACAGTATGGTCCACTGCAAGAGCCATTTACCATTGTGTGGAGGGTTACGTTTAACAGAAGATCGGTTAACAGAGCTCTTATAATCGAGGTTCTCTTTAATCGTAGTTTCACTGCAATTATGGTCGCTCTACCGTGAAAAACGAAGTACAGGCGCTACGTATTTATAAGTTTTTTTTAGTATAAAGTGCAATGGCTAATTCTGTAATTTGACAATGTTTGGCGAAATATCGCCAAGTTGGCAATCGTTTCGGGCGCTTAATTTTTGTCCCCTAGTTGGCGATGTTTCATTAAAGGTGTAAATTGAATAAGTTTGAGAACAAAAGTTTTAAGATCGTCCGGAATGCAAAATTCTATTTTATTTATTTATGCATATTTTACATTTTCTTCCTTAAACGTAGGCTTATACAGTAATCTATTTATCTAAGAACACTTTTGAAATTTTTGATTTTTTTTTTAATTTAAAAATTTAAACATACTTAAATTTAAATATGCCTTTTCAATCAATTCCTTATAACTAACAGTCTCGGAAACCATTTTTTAATAGTTTAAAAAAAATCTGTACAAAAATTTAGACTTGTATTTTGAATAGAATTTGATGTAAATTAATTTGAGTCCGCATAGAAGGCGGAGCATGTGTAATCAGTTGAACAGGAAAAAATAATCTATAAAAAGGAAATTAATATCTAATAATGGAGTCATAGCAGAAACAAGCGGGTTGTTTTGCATGATTTCTAAAAACTTTGTTATATTAATTAAGATACATAGAAAAAATAAAAATATCATTTGTTTTATTTTTTATTAAAAGTATGAATAATACAACGTTCTTTATCATAACTAAATTTTACTGCTCCAAATCGGCCATTTTGTTGACTTGTTTTTTGCTGTAACTTTAAATTTAAGAAAAATGTAAGAAAGAAATAGTGTAATCTTCAAATCATATAAATTTCTATTATATTTCTTTAAAATTTATTAATTATTATATTTTAATTATGATTATTACATGTTACCTTACTTCACAGTATTATATATATATATATATATATATATATATATATATATATATATATATATATATAATGTATACATACATATATCTTACATATATACATATAAATTTTATACATATCTATACATATATACATATATATATATATATATATATATATATATATATATATATATATTATATACATATATACACATATATATATACATATATATATATATATACATATACATATATATATATATATATATATATATATACATACATATATACATATACATATATACATATATAAATATTTATACATATCTATACATATATACATACATATATATACATATATATATATATACATATATATATTCCTTATAACTAAACTACATTCTCTCTCTCTCTCTAATATATATATATATATATATATATATATATATATATATATATATATATATATATATATATATATATATATATAATGTAATTTTATTTCACGGTGTACAGAGGCCCCAAGAAAGTTTTTCCAAGTTCAACTTTTGGAATTGAAAAGAGAGAAACCTTGTTATTGTATAAAAAGTAACAGGGCCGTAACTAACGTTATGAACACTGTGGGACACATGTCCGAAACGATTAGCAAGGTCGTATCTAGGGCGTTGCAAAGGTGGCTTTTGACATGGACACTTCAATCTTTAGGTGCACCTAGCCGTGCGTGAAATACTTTCGAAATAAAATACGCCCAAACGAAATCCGTACGAAGATGATTCACTCCCGAATAATAATAAGGCAAAATTGAAATATAATTTTTCAAAATTCCTGTCTCAAAAGTCTAGAGTAAATTGAAACCCTCAAAATAATGATTAAGAGTTAGTAGAACACAGGAAAAAAAGGAATTTGATTTTTCAGACACATTCGAACTTGGGTATATTTAAACCTCCATGTCTGGGTTTGATCCTAGGACCTTCATCTAGGACTTTGAAACTTTCTTGCACTTTATTTTTTTTTTCAAAAGTAGAACAGAGGAAAAGAGAGCTTTGAATTTTTTCTCACTTCAATTTTTCTAAAGCGTCAGAATTTAAAAATATTTACTCTACCAAATTGCAATTTGAAAGTGTCTCGGACATTTTATTTTTAATTATAAGAGTAGAAGAAAAAAAAAAAAAAAAAAAAAAAAAAAAAAATTTCACAGGTCTTTGGATTTTTTTTTTTTTACTTCGATTTTTGACCCCCTCTACCCTACCCCTTTCCCTACCCCCTACCTTCTGTCTACCCCAACTTAAACCATTTCCGTCGCCCTGCTCCACCAGTCTTTTATGCCACGAATGGCATTCTCAAAGGAGAGCCAAATGAATGCTATATTCAATTTATTATATTATTTTATGTGTTACGGGAGGAGTTGGCAGAAAGGTATCATGCTCTGGGCGCCTTTTTTTACGCCTCTGATGTCTATGCAATGATTTATCTGGTGGACTATTAATAATGGATTTTAAATTAATTAATCCAAAAGGAGAACATGGCAGAATATCAAATTAATAAAATCGTTATCTTGCTATGTGGGCCTTTATTTTAACAACAAAAAAAATTATATATATATATATATATATATATATATTTAACATTAGTTATATCTTGTGTACATCCTCTGACGTAAGACTTGGCAATAAAAAAGAAAACTGTGTGTGAAACTATTTTCGAGTGAGTTCGCTCAGAAATGAAATGACCCGGCACGTAGCGAAGGTTTAGGTCGAAGGCGCTATCCGTGGGTCGGGCAAGGGATATTTTCTGACCCTGTGTGTGCTAGAAATCTAGAGAATAGTTGGGAAGATGCGTGGAAAGTCATTTATCCTGAACGGGCAAGGTGAGCGCTTATTTTTAGAGAAAGAAACTCGAAATTCAATATTTCGAATACAGTAAGTAAAACTTACGATTTATAGATTTATCGATTTTTGAGGGAGCTAAACGTTCGTTTTCTGCCGACACCACTGAACAAAATATTTTCCTGTTATTGAATTTTACCTAGAACTAAGGTTTCCGAAATTCTTTATTTACCATTGAGTTAAAACCCTGCAGCGAATCTGAAATTCGATTGCTCCGAACTGCACAGACTTCGTACCATCTGTGCACGATGAGTAATTTCTCGCATATTTTTCCGAACTCCAAATCGTCTGCGCTCATTTTTTCACCCCCCTCCCAGGTCTAATGAGTTGGGGGAGACGAAAGAAAGCAGGTGCGTTCCAAATTTATTCCATCCGCTGGCATCAGCATTTTCCTAAATCCAGTTAGAATGTTCGTTTCCCCGTGGAACATCGACTAATGAAAAGAAAGTACGGGTACAGGCGCATGTGCTGCCACGCCACGCCTTAATGGAACTCCTGGCTAGTGGTGGCCGCCGATATTAGAAAAAGGGGGCTTCAACACGCAATTATAATTCGACTTTCATTCCAAAGATTCTCCAGGGAGATGTTCAGAGTGGAATCGATAAGATCACGTTAGACGCCTAAGAAAAAAAAATCCCGAAAAGGTCAGGATGTTTTATTAATAGCAATCTCTACGCATTTCGAATATATATATTTCGGACATTTTCGGGAAATGAAAAAAAAAATTGTAAAATTTAAGCAGGATATTTATATAAAGATGCTGACTGTGTAAAAGTGAAACCATGCATGCCTCCGCGCACCATCTGGGTTCGAAACAAGACTACTTAAGCGAAGATTGCATGACGTAGCAAAGAAACATTTCACCCTCCTTCAACACAATCTACAACTTATTAAGAATTTTTTTCCCGAGATCAGAGCAATTGTCTCACTCCTCACCCATCAACTCGAAAGTCTTTTGGATTAACAGCTTTTGCGAGTTCATACGCAGCTTGTAGTGAACCGTAGTGAGAGCATAACGAGCAGGTAATCTCAAGAAAGATCCGCTTACTGCGATATATATATATATATATATATATATATATATATATATATATATATATATATACATACAATTATTCAACAATTTTCAAACAATTATTCAACATTATTCAGCTAAATCAGGGGTCCTCAACGGAGGCGATACCGCCCACCGGGGAACGGTAGGACTATGCTGGTGGGCAGTGAACTTGTTTCGGGCGGTTGGGCGGCGATGTGAGCAGGTTTTGGCTTGCATACTTAATTTTAAAGTACTAAATAAATTTATTACATTAATTAAACAATTTACACGGTTTTTACCAGTAATAAAAAAAGCCTACGCGGTGGTGCCAGAACCAGTTATTTTCATTGACTATGTTCTGCGTGAAATTGGGCCGATTTAATTAACAACATTCATTTGGTTTGGTTTGGAGTGCTACGGTCTGCTCTTTTGCAATAAGAGGGCTATTGAGACCGGGACCTACTACTTAAAGCCGATTCCGAACAGCTACGAGTACCCATGCCTCAGTGGGATTCGAACCCTCGAACTCCAAAACTGAAGGTCAGCTCCCCAGCTATTCGGCCATAGCATTCGTTTCAGCTTTGCTTCACTTAAACATTTTGCCGTTTATAATTGAGCACCTCTCCTATCCTACACTTTAAATAACAGAATTTTTATAAAGGGAGGTATTGGATACATTTTGGCTTAATTCAGGGGCTTTGAACACATTTCGGCCCCCTCGGGGGTCGGTAGCTTAAAAAAGGTTGAGAATCACTGAGCTAAATGCTACTTCCCAGTCATCTTGCAGAATGTCCAACCAACTGTTGAATGATTTTCCAACTTTTTCCATTTAGTGATATTATTAAATTAACTTGTGGCTCTCGTTTCCCACATTTAGAAGATTTGGTTTTGGTTTTGGAGCGCTACGGTCTACTTTTTGCAACACGAGGGCTAATGAGACCGGGACCTACTGCTTAAAGCCGATTCCGAACGGCTACGAACATCCATGCCATAGTGGGAATCGAATCCATGAACTCCGGTTCCAACCCCATTTAGAAAAAGAGGTATGTTTTAGTCAACTTTAATACTTAGTTTCTATATGTGAAAATCAGAAGTGTTTCCTCCTTGACTTTCTGGTGTACTAAAATATTTCTTGAAATATTTCTCAGACCAGAGTACCGAAGGATTCCTACATGAAGAAATCACAACCGAAGAGAACCAAGTCCACTTTTTCTTTTACAAAATAAAATTGATTTTCTGGGTTAATAAACTGCAATTTCCCCATACATGTAATATGTACATGTTATAAAATACTATAGTTATTAAGGACTTTCTAAAATTGATTTAAATTTAAATCAATTAGTCATGATGGTCATGATTCAGAAATTTAAAGCTGTATAACTCTGAACTATTTCAAATGGATTTAATTCACTTTGGTGTTTGAACTCCATATATGAAAATATAAAATATTAATATATTTTAATTAACTAATGCCACTATTACTTTATATAAACCCCTATCATAAAGTGCATAATAACAGGGCAGCAAAGTTGTAAGCTTGAGTAATCCTCACCCATAATTCACCGTTACTTTCCGTCCCTACACTCTCGTGTCTATGAGTCAGGTGAATAAAAAATTCACGACTACTGACAAACGACGGCGGTTATAGGCGTGAGGTAGTGGAGGGCGTAAGCGCATTACAAAGCTCAACAAGAGGTATTAGCCACACCATGCGTATAACCCACATCAGTCTGAGACCAGTGTCACCATGAAAGACTATAGAACAGACAACCATCAACAAGAGTAGTTGTGTACCGACCGTATTGAGTTCTTTTATCTCCATGTTAACAAGAGAAAAATAATTCTACTTCCGGGCAGTTGTCGTTTCAACATCTTTTTTTAGACAAATTTTATTACGTGATAGAAACTTGAGGCCCCACGCCTTTCTTGAAATTTAAATTGGCAAAATGTTATTTGGTTTGGCTTGGATCCCAAACCCTTACAGCTTCATTCAACATTTTTAAATAATGAGGAGGCATTTGCCTGTTGAGCTATGTAACCCTGTGAGCCTGTTGACCCATGTAAGGCTACGGATTTTGTTGACAATTTTATTATAAGAATATTATGTAAGCGGCCAACATCACTAAGACAACACAAATAAAACCGAAGTATCTGGTACTGTGGAAACCTTCATTCCTGAATGAATTCAAGAAATAGGGGAGTTTCGTGCTCAAGAACGTAAATACTTTTTTTAGGAGCCTTATTCGAGAAACATGGTTTTCAATCAACGTTGTTGTTGCCAATGCCAGTTGGCCGAGTGAAGCACGAATTAAGGCGAAGAGGTGAGCGTTTCGTTTGATGAGTGAAAAAAACGTCTTAGTCAAGCGGCATCTTGTAATTTAGGAACAGGACCAAGCAGAAGACCCTCCAGTCTTCGCCTGCACCTCCAGAGCTATCCTTTGGAAACTAGAGGGACATGGTGACCACGAATCTATTTTACGCTCCATTAACTAAAACGGCTGATATTTGGCCGACCTCAGAACCAGCAATCCTCTCGGTTACGAGATCACCGCCTTTTTCAAGTGAGCTACCGCGGCTCTTGCCACAGTCACTGTTAGTCAAGACATTTGTAACAGCCATAAAGGATGAGGAAAAATCCCAACTACCACTCGGCCAAAGCATGGATAGGGGGATTGAACAACGCTACACAATATTTATTAAGCTCCGCCAGAAGAGGTTCATTGTACAAAGACTATTACAAACTAATGTGCTCATGGGTATCGTTCCGCAAGAGAGTTAAATAAAAGAGTTAAGACAAAATAACAAAATCAAATATAAAAACAGCAAAAAGGTATGAGATCAGAATTAAAAACTAAAAGTTACACAAAAATTAAACACTTAAAAAATTTTAAATTATTTAAAGTACACTTGAATAAAGATGAGAGAATTCATTGTCATAAAAAACACCTTTACAACTCTTAAAATAAATATTAACCAAATTGTTAGAAACATACATTTAGTTCAAAATTATGTTTTTAACAAAATACCTTTTTACTCAAAATTTTAATTAACAAACCCATACAAAAAAAATCCCTACAAAAAATATATATTTTAGTAAGACAGTCATAAAATTACATGCCAAGAGCATATTAAAACTTAAAAACTGCAAACAAATATAGAATAAGTTTTATTTAATTTATTATAGATTGCATTAAGGTTAGTGAGGAAATAATAGTCAATGCTATCGATTCTCCAATAGTAATTCAGAAAAGATTCTGAAATACCATGTTTTATTCATCGCTATGGCCTATTGTTTTGCTAAACGAAGGCTAATGAAACTGGCTCCTACTGCTTAAAACTCATTTCGAGTGAACAGTCACGCCATAATTGGTTTCGAACTAATGAACTCCAGTACCGAAAAGCAGCGTCCTACTCATTCGGCCACCGTTCTGCAGATAAAATGGTATTATTCGTATTCAGAGAAAACTATATAAAATGTTTTCAAAGATTATTTGAATTATATTTTTTCCCGTTCTTTTTTTTTTTTTTTTAATTTAGTCATGCATTACCAAGGAGATTTTCATGTGGAAAAATTTGTTTAAAGAAATATTTCAATGCAAACCATCCAGAAGTATAACCATTTTCTCCATAGGTTAATATTCATATTAACTAGAGAAAACCAGTATGGCTAGTACCCAACCACCTTAAACGGACAGATTCAGTGATATTTTGATAAGCCATCACAGGCTGTTTGCTAGGCTAGGCTCCGCTTCACAAGATGAGCAGCGAATTGGATTCTAGCGTCGTGAAATTCAGTGCAGCAAAGTGAATATGAGAGGGGGTGGCAACCAAATACGGAGTCCAGTGGAATAGAGTCAGTTCCGTTGCGATGTTTAAAACACTGCGACCTAGCAGGTGTTTGTGAGGGAAAGTGGACAAGGCATGCGGAGTCAGCTTTCAAAATCGAACCGCGGTCGAGGCAAAGCAGAATGAAGTTGAACCTTGTGACATTATTACGCAAGAGTGAAATTCTCCCCATATCCGGTGGCCACATCTCAACTGGAGACCAAGGTTTACAAATCATAAAGCCTGTCCAATAAGCTCAAATTCAATCCACTTTGCATCTGGTGGCCGCTCTAGCCTTAAACATAAACGTTAACTTCAGGCACTCTCGAGCGATACTTTCAGATGCAGTTCCTTACCATTATCTCCTCGGTGACGCGATGGCATCTGCACCTGCATAGATTTACGGTAATTTTAAAAACATGTTGCACTCTCATTTAACACTAATTGCCCTACCGAAAAAGTACGTTGCATTTCTGTCGGAAACATTTCAAGCTTGAATTATAAATATACGTTCGTTAGTTCTTTAGTACCACCTGGTATAAATCAAGTCACGTACATCAATGAAAAGGTGCTGAACTACCGTGTTAATCCGAAAATAAGACCCGGTCATATACTAATTTTTGCTGCAAAAGATACGCTAGGACTTATTTTCAGGAAATGTTTTATTTTTCTTACGCAATAATTAACATATCCTCATGTTCAAAATACATTTACTCAAGGAAAACATTTATTGACGTTCAAAAAATATTCAAAATGAACAAAATCACTTATTCTAATACAACCATGTCCTCTTCTGGAACATCGTTATAAAGCCCCAAATCCTGAATTCCGCTCTAAATGTTTTGCGACTTCCATTTCTCTATGTGATTGGCCCTAGCCTCGCGTTGAGCAATAGAGCTCTCCGTAAGTGAGCTCTTTTAGCTTAAGGGCATATTTGCTACACAGCTGTCAATTATTTTATTCAATGATTTCTTCACCTAAGTAACGACTTCTTGTAGCTTGGGCTTACTAACGTTTTCGCGTCGATGTCTAGCCGTTCTATTTTGAATGTAGTCATTGACATCCGTGTGCAAATTGTTCTTAAATAGCTTGTTTATTGCCATATCAATAATATCAATAGCTCATCTCGCTGTAATCTTTGTTAAGGCTTATATTAGAGCACAATTAAAAATAATGCTAAGGTTTATTTTTTGATTTGGTTTCTCGCCCATTTGGTTAAGATTTTAACTAGGGCTTGTATTAGGATACCCTTAAAAATCATGTTAGTTCTTATTTATGATTAGGTCCCTCGCCCATTTGGATGAGATCTTAACTGCGGTTTATATTAGGAATACCTTTAAAAACCTTTAGTTATGGCTTATTTGTTGATTAGTTCTAGTTTTTCTGGAAAACATAGTATATTTTCCCAGCATGTCACAGGGTAGATATCTGTAGGGTGATCGGTTGGTTCTATCGAAATCGCATCGTGTAGCGAAGGGCTGAAAACGTTTGTACACCAGTAACATTAGAGCGACCCTTAATGAGTTATTGAGTCAAGAGACCTTTCCCATTTACGAGTCGCACCCCTTCCAAATAAACAATTAAAAGGGAGAAGTCCCTCGTATCACCATGTCTGATTCGCAAGATGTTGAACGGGTGATAATGACCTGTACTTTATTTCCCAAAATACAGAAAAATCTCGAAAAGATCTCACTCCGACACCCTTTCTCCCCTTCTTTTACCAAAGGGGTGGAGAAGAAAAACAATAGGGGCAATAATAATAAATAGATATGCAATGACGCACTGGCACCCACGATGGGCTGTTTCTTTCGAAAAAAAGTATTTTCTCAAACTTCTTTGTTTCTAAATAAATGGCTATTCTCCTTTCGCGCCGCACATCTGCGGATTTTCTCGGGGGAAGAGCAGAGTTCCTTTCAGAATTTGGGAACAGACTGTTTGTCGGCAAAGTACTCATTTGCTCATTCATACACAGAAAGAATAAGAGGAAAAAATATGTCGATTATTAAAGGATGAGTAGTGTCGTGATTTACGTAAGCTTATCCCATATATCTGAGCAGTTATTTTTGGTTACTGTTTATTAAGTTATCTCACTCGTTCTCTTTTTAATGTCTACTTCCTTGTACAGAGAAGTAAGCAAATTTTATTTTCGAGAAGGGTCCCAAGTCTTAATCCAAAATACAGTGAATTCTCAATCTCTTAAAAAAATTTCATTACACACACGTCTTAAATATTTCACATTACACATAAGTCTTAAACATACATCCATAGTTTTGCATGCATACATAAATGCGCCATAAAAAGGATAACCGTGCTATACTCCATTTCATTGTGTATTTTAATTTACGCTCTTAGTTTTTACCAGGTTTAGATTTACATGGTAAATACGAGAGTATATTTAATTTATGCTCCCGTACTATCCAGATGAATTTAAACTAAAGTAATTTTATGAATATCTAGGAAAATTAAAAAAAAATATTGAGAAAGGAATCATCACATCCTTTTATTTTTCTTTTACAAAATTATACACCTTATACAACAACAAAATTTGAAAACTGTTAGATCCGACTTCTATATCTATGAATAACGTGAAGAATGGATCACAGTCAAGCTAATTGAAATTTACTTTTATCTTGATTAACTACACTATTTACAAGGGGATTCAAATTAAATCAGGTAGAATAAAGGATGGTTGTCTGTATAATTTCCTCACGACGATCACAGTCGAAAGAAAAATAGATTTAATAATTTCATACAAGTGAGGAGGCTTTTCAGGGTGCAATCAAACCCAATTTATGTTCGTATCAGAGATCTGCCGCTCCCTATAGGAGCGGACTTTACGAATTCCCGACTAGAAAGCTTTATTAAAAAACGCGAAAGTCCACGAGGTCAACATATATAAGAAAAATGTCGAAAAAGAGTAGCAAAATTGTAGGCTTTTTATACATTTCAGTTTATGATCTCCGTTTACTTAGAACTCCAGCTAAAGTACAGTTAGATTTTTTTTTGAATTCTCATTCTGGCTGTTTTCCGGAATTCTTTCATTAAATAATGATCCATATAATATCTATTATCCGATTGTCAAGATCAATATGCTACGCCACGCTATTGTCCTGGTAAAATGGGATCCGATCAGCTGTTTTTATGTGCTCGGACAAAATCTTTAATGGCATAATCAGAAATTTATAAACTATAATTTTATTATAGCAAATTAAGTCTTCTTTCAAACATCACATACATCACCTTTATATATAAAATTCATCTGTCCGTGTGTTTGTAATAGAACTCCTAGTAAACAGCTGGACTGATTTGGACGAAATTTTGTGTATGTAATTAAGTTGATTCGAGAATGGTTTAGATTCACAATTGGATCCAATAGAAAATGTTTCTTTTTATTAAAAGTCCAGAATTCCGTGCTTATTGAGATTGTTATAATACTGCTTGAAACCCTTCTCTGCCGACGTATCTTAGTGGTCGGCGCAAACTTCACTACGAGAAGTAAGTAATACTCGTACAGGAAATGTGGGAATTTTAATTTAATCTAATTACGTTTGTAATGGCAGTACGCTTGGCGGCTTCAAGTATTTTTAAAATATTTTTTTCCTTATTTTTTCATCAAAACGGTCCAATTTATAATTTATTTAAAAACATTTTACAATTTTTGGATTTACAAAGTTAAAACAGAACAACGTCTATCGGGTCGTCTGGTCTGATTATAAAATCATTATAAAATCAATATAAAATCAGACCTACATGCGCTAAAAATAATGCTAAATTTATCAACCCTTGTGACCAGTTCTGTTGTGATAAAATGTTTTGACTCTTTTCGTGGTTGAAAACGATCTTTCAACACTTGCAGTGGAAACTAGTAATGTACATACATTTTAATAAGTTTTAAAATTTTTGCAATGCATACATGAAAATATTTTGAGGAAGGTCCAAAGCCCCCAGACACCCCTATGAGTACGTTCTCATACCATATAATACTTAAAAAAACTAGATTAATAAGTATGAAAATTAAATTTTGGGAAAATCAGGATTTGGAACTATTTTATTGATTGATAAATTATAACAATCATATATCTATATGGCTATATTTTTATTGTGAGACATTGTGTGTTTTATACTTTATGTTTTTCATTTTCAAAAACGGTCCAATTTGATACTATTTATTTACTTTTACAATTTTTATTTACAAAAAACTTAAAACAGGATAAGCTACGTACTGGTCTATGCAACCAAGTTGTGGCTTTTAATTTATACTTCTTAAGTTTTTACCAGGTGTAAGTTTGCCTGGTAAATACGAAAACATTTTAATTTAAGCTCCACTACTTTCCAGAAGATTTTAAACTAAAGTAATTTTATGAATAACTAGCGAAAAATATTGATTAAGGAACTATAACATACCTTTTTATTTATTTATTTTTACAAAATTACATACTTTGTATGACAACAAAATTCGGAAACAGAATGGAATAATCAGTAATACTGACGTATATTCTTGTAAGAATTCAGCCAGGCATGGTAAAAAAAAAAAAAAAAAAAAAAAAAGTATTTTCGTTGAAATCAAAGCACTGAAATTTATCTCGATTGCAAATTTTCCTTTATTTTGTACAAGGGTAAGGACGTATTTTTAGAAGGGACTGGGCGGAGGAAAGGGGGGGGGGTCTGGACCATCCGCAAAATATTTCCAGCATATGCATTGCAAGATTTTTAAAACTTGTTAAAATATATGTACACGACTAGTTATTACTAAAAATGTTGGAAGATCGTTTTTTTTAAACATGAAAAGCCGAAATATTTCTTTGCAATAGAACTTGGTTACAAGAGGTTGAGCGTTTTACTTTCGGTACATATAGGAATGATTATAAATGTAGCTGAAAGTTTGAACTAATTGGCCTTAAAAAGCTAGAAGAATTGATTTACTACTATAAAGCAATGCCGCCTGGATCGTATAGTGGAGGGCTCTCCACCGATGGGTTTCGACGTAAAGCTCTTGCCTTGTAAAGACAGTCTGTAGACCGGTGTGGTTTATAAACCCAATAAGTTTGAAGTTCCGCAATGCTGGACTTGTTTTACTGATGACGACACGACTGCAAATTACTTAGGAATTCTATTTGCCCAGTAAGCTCGGGCAATTCAAACAATAGGGGTTAATTTCTTGTGTAATTGGCGAAAGATGATTTCACTGGTTACACACACACACACGTCATAGACGTATCAGGAAATCGTGTAGTGTCCACATCAAATTTTTTTTTGTTATGTTGGTTTCACATTGACACTACTCTTAATGGATCGAAGAGAACAGTCGTATAAGCGAAAGATCACCCATTCTAACAAATTACAGTATGGGCCATATCAATATCATATATTAAACTTCCTAACAATTAAATTGGAACTGCATAGAATATAATATACTGCCATAAATAATATAAAGAAAATTTTACTCGCCTTTTTAACAAATCTGTTCCTGCTGTATTATATTCCTCTGGTTCAGTGTTAATCAATGGGTAAAATAAAACTCCTTCTGGCCGGCTGGCACTTTAAGGATTCTTTAAACAAATTATACTAGACGATAGAACAGTAAATTCTTTAGGAGGTTATCTTTTTCTTTTGGTTTATGTCTGTTAAATGTTCTGAAAAAAAATTATGATGAAATTTCTCCCAAATAATTTATAATTAAATATTTTTCTTAGATAATTTTTAAAAAGGTACAAAACACGTCCGACGGCTACAAGAATGGCCTACTTGTAGCTGTCGGACGTATTTATACGGAGTACCTGGTACTATGGAGACATTTGAATGAATTCAACAAACAGGGGAGCTTGGTGCTTTAGACTCTGGACTTTTTTGGAGCCTTATGCGAGAGACGTGGTTTTCTGTCAACGTTGTTGCCAATGCCACTTGGCCGAGGCAAGCAAATGGACCAGAGACTATACCAATTAAAGCGAAGAGGTGCGCTTTTTTTTTTTTTTTTTTTTTTTTTTTTTTGACGAGCACTGCTACGGTGAAAGAACGTCTTAGAGAAAGTGGGTCCTCGAACTTTAGAAGCAGGGATCAAGCAAAAGATCCGTCTCCCAAAAATAAGGCTTGAATAAATGCTAATTTTCTTTCTACTGGCCATACTTTTTAGCTGTTCCAGGGAATTAGTTTTCCTCCTCTAATGACTCCCCAGTCATCATTAACGAACACGGCGGACCTTAGTCCGGCTCGAGCCCCGAACCAGCAACCGTCCAGTTATGAGATCGTTGCCCTTGCCGATTGATCTACCACGGTTCTATAGATCTACCTAATTTTAGATATCATCTTATCTCGTCCGCAATAAAGTAGAGGTCTTAGGTAAGCTTCCACCATAGATCGTTAAAGGTAATGAGCATTAATTGTTATGTAATTGTATAGTACTCAATCGGAAATGAAGTGACATACAACTGCATGGTACCTATCGATTAGTTCTAACTGATAGTGTAAAATCGTTCTTCGACATTCAATAATGAACATCTTTTTCCTTGTCTTGAAGTGTTTTGTAACAGATAATGACTAAGGAATTTTACTTGGTATTGAATTTTCCTTGTCATCTACTACTTTAAAACAGTAAATACACTATGCAAAATATATCTTTGATTTAAAGGTTTTCAGAAACATTATCTTTGAAGAAAATAGTATTATTTTATTTATTTGTTGGATCGAATTGAACACAGTAAAACTTCAGTAGATAGAATGAAAGATGCATGCATCATTTTAAATATAAAATGTAAAGGAAATTTACAAAGATGTTGCTCAAGCGTGGATAATCTCAGCTTCGCCATTATACAAACAAAAAAGCATTTTTTTAATGTTTTGTTAGTTTCTGAAAACGTTAAAGATATCTCTGTCGCTTAATATATCTGTTCTGCTACAAAATAAAATCTAAAAGGCTAAGTTTAGAAAAGTAATGATTTAAAAGTTTGATTTCTCTATACTTTTAATGTTGGCACATCTTGTATAACTAAGATAATTAAAAATACATCATGTCTACTTATGACAGATCTCTTAAGGTGGGTCTGTGTCTGCCATATTGGGTTCCTCTCCTTCAATGTTGTCCCCCAGAGAAAACAAAATTCCTTCTAACCAGCTATCATTTTAAGAAATCTTAATTTTATTAACAATTCATCAAACTTTATTATTTTAAGAATTCTTAATTTTATTTCTATTCTTCCTTTTAAGAAAAAAATATACTACATCGATAAAATGGTAAATTCTTTAGGATGGTATACTTTATTTTATTTTTAATTTATGTCTATTAAAATGCATATTTGCGTTTGAAAAACAGTATGTCGAAATTTATTACAAATAATTTACAATTAAATATATTTTTCTCGGTGTTTTTTTTAAAGGGAAAGATACTATCTCGGAGAATTAGCTGTTCTATCAAGTGGTATATTTTGTTTAAGAATTATTTAAATACAAGTCAGCCAGAGGGGGTGTTATTTTCCCCGTAGGTTAACATGAAGCGAGAGGAAACCAAATGGCAGGTACAAACCCACCTTAACTGTCACATTATATATATATATATATATATATATATATATATATATATATATATATATATATATATATATATATATATATTTATTAATTTTTATGAATCCCGATCATTAAGTTTAACTCACTACAGTTTGTTTCGCTATGTCGACGATATCTTAATTTGTATTTATGACAAAGACTTCTCAATTCAAAATCTAAATTTTTATCCTTCTTCTTTAAGCTTTACTGAAACCGTAAAAGATAAACAAGGTTACCTCCCATTCCTAGATATTAATTTAAAAATTGAAAATAATAAAATCTTATATAATCTTTATGATAAAAAATCTAACTACAACTTTACTATTAATAAAATTTGTAACTGGAATACATGCTTATCCACCCATATTAAACGTAATATATTATTAAATTATTTACAGCGCAGTGAACGTCTCCATAGTAATACAGTTATATTTCATTCTAATATTAATCTTTATTTAGAATTAGCTTTAAATGCTAACTATCCCCTACCTTTTATTTATAAACAATTAAATAATTATTTTCAAGTAGATATTAATAGGATTAAGTTAATGTTTCCAATTCTCAAACTGTAATTTTAACTGCAATTTTAACTGACACTGTGGCAACATAAATTCTGGATGAGTTGGCTTTTTGTATAGCTTTATGGATGCTTTGTTCTTCTGATTCGTATTCTCATTTCATATTCTTCAGGTCTTTTGGGTGTACGGGAACGTTCAGGCCTGTTCAAACAATTGTTTTAACCGTGTATGGAAGTCGTAAACCTTTATATATATACATATATATATAATATATATATATATATATATATATATATATATATATATATATATACATATACATATACGTTCGAGGCAGTTAAGGGGTTAAAAGAATTGTCTTAAATTAACTTTTATGGTTGACTGTTCTTGGTTGCTTAAAACTCATTGCTTAAGAAAATTATTTTAATCTAGCAACCTGTTTACAATTTTTCTTAATTTAAAATTTTTGTCATAAAACTGAAATGATTTCAGAAAGTTTTATGGCCTTGTCTTCCCTTAGTTAATTAAAATTAATCAGTAATTAACTACTGTATAGTAATACTGCAACTGAGTCATTCATTAATTTTTAATAACTGTTACGAGTACAGATCTAAAATATTTAGTAGTAAGTGTTTCACGCCTAGCCTTCGTTTTAGGAATACATAACCAGTGTGCATTCAAAAAAAAAAAAAAAATTTTTTTTTTTTCATTTTAGATAAATTGTAGCTTATTTAATGTTTAATTGTAACGCATGCAAGTGGTCAGAGATCATAAAAAGGGTGATAAATGATGTAGGAAAAGTTACAAATATTTTTTTATGTAAACAAAGATTTAAAAATTATGTTAGTACTGAACAACGATATATGTCGGAGGTTCTCAAACTATTTCGAATAATGATGCCTTTTCTAAAAATCTTATGGCATCCTGTACTGCTTACTGTATTATCACACTATACAGTTTAACAATAGAAATACTGCATTGAGAAAAGTTAGCAGTTTTATAAGAATAAAGATGAGCAGTTAGCAAAGGAATTACTTAGGTTCCAGTTTTATATTGCATGTTTTTTATGTTTTGAAAAGACTGCAAGTTGAACCAATGCTACAAATTTTTTTTTTTACACATTAATAATACTACTACATACTTTATACATAACTTCACTCTCCCTATGTTTGCTCACCCAATCAGAAACAAAATGTCTTTTCTCATCTTCTTTCCCTAACTAATCTTTTTTAAATGAACACTTCTCTCATTAAAAATTTAGCATTTAATAACCTTAATATACAATTACATGTTCTTGGTGAGAAGCTCATTTAATGGATAAAATCTGAAACAGAACTGAATATTTAGAGCTAATGCTAAAAATAACAAAATTTTCGGGTTTGGCAATTAGAAATTGGGACGATCTTCTAACAAAAACAAAAAACCTTTAGTGTAAATTAAAAAAAAAGGACAAAGTAATTAATTCTGAAACAAAAAAGTGACTAAAAACGAGAAAAGGACTCGCTAATATGCCTGTGTTCGTGATCAGATATAAAAATAAAATTTCATCTCCCGTATCCAAAAATGACTATATTTTAGATTTTTTTTAAAAGTTTGATTACATGCTTAATACAGTTATAAAAATGTTACAAAGGCAAATTTCTAAGCTTTCATCTGACACGTAGATTGGGATTTACGAATAAAACTGTGTTAACACGAGAAATATCGTATACGTAGTAATTACGAAAACACTAAATCGAAATTTTGGGGAAAAATAATCCATGTCAATCTTCGAACTATTACGAAAGAAAAATACTGTTTCTCAATACAGTAGTGAGTGAGTATTTTATTTTGTGCTATACTCGAATTAGCACGATCGGATCTATATTATTTATAGGGATTACCGACTGAGTTTCGACAACCGCTGTACGCATTTATTTCGTCTAAAAAGATGGCAACCTACAAAATTGCTCATCAGAGATTATAAAATGTCTGGTTCTGATTTCGGGAGCACTGGTAGTCTCAGTTGATCCCAGATGGATTACACAGATTTAAGAACTCCGTTTTTCAATACTTTCACTAGTTTTTATGATATGCGCATGCAGACATGTACCAAACTACACTTTATTTAGAATAAATTTATCATCGAATAACTTGACCATCTTATTGCATCCCCTAAAATGTCACGGTATCAAAGATTGCGAACCTGAAAATTCTTTATACAATAACTGTAAAAACATTAATTTTAATTACTAGGAAAGGCTCTATAATTGATCAGGAAGCAAATGTGAAAAACTACAAAAACTTACATTTCCTTCTCATACAATAGGTTTTGAGAACTGACGCAAATATTGTTATAAATTTGTTTATGTAAAGACAAAGTTTCTTTTAGAGATATTCAAACGAACATTATTCACTAAAATATGCCTGTATAGCATACAAGAAATAAAATACAGCTATAAACAATTGTAAATTTTTGAAGAATGATGTAAAAGTAGTAGTATTTAAATTATAAGACAGAAACACACCTTTTTAAGGCTCCAGTATTACAAAACATCTTTCTTTTAACTTTAGAAATTTGCGACTGGTGTAATTTTAAGTTATTGTAAAATAATATTTGATACTTATAGAACTTAAGGATGTGCTTTCAATGTATTCTATAATTTCATTGAAAATAAATAAAAAATACTTTTGGTGCTAATATATTTTCTGATACGTTATTGCTACAATAAAATTAAAAAGTTAAGACTATTAGTTATTTTAATTTCAGATAAATGTATGATATATTAAATTAAGATCCACTTATTTTTACCGTCTGAGATAATAAAGATCAATTTTCTTTTTTAAACATAAATAGATTTTAAAGTGTTGCCAAATATTTCCCGACTCTGATGCAGTAAATTAAGATCGACGTATCTTATCGTCTGCGATTTATGCAGATTATCAGAGCATACTTTTGTATTCTTTAATGTCACCTAAAAAGTCGCAAACCTAAAATATCCATAAAACATTAATTAATATATATATATATATATATATATATATATATATATATATATATACATATATAGGGAGTGATATTAATTCGACAGATGCATTTAGGTAACCTTTTTTCTGAAACTGATTGCTCTGATCTCACTTGTCTATGAAATCGAATTTGAAATAGTGAGGAGCACAGCGATCAGTGATGGAAAGAAATCCGGCTGAATGACTCTGTAAATTTCTTATTTGGAAATCATCTGTAGCATACAATTTACTCAACTTCATCGCTGTTGCTATGGTGATATCGCAGTAACAAATATTCAACGGAATTATTATTTTGCTTGTTTCAAACGAAAGATTATTGTGATATGTGTGAATTTTCGTTGCTTTAATTTAAGATCACACTTCTCTAAAGTGGGATTTTCCTTTAACAGAAAGATAGTGGAGTTCAACTTGGACACAAAGACACTTGTCTCTTCAGTGAATTTAATATTTGTTTACTTTGTTCAAATAAAGTTTACTTTTCATTTCACGAGATGATTAATTGTAAGTTTGTAAACTGGCATTTTAATGAGAAATAAATCACGTTTATTTGTTTGCATAATTAGGAGAAAAAGTTACTCTAATCTTTTACCCGTTTATTTTTAACACATTTATACTATTTCAGTAATAATTTTTTATAAAAACTTTTATACATGTAATTTATTAATTTTTTATCGTGTTTAATAAGAATATTTACTTCTTAAATATTAGGTTTTAGATAAAGATGGCCTCAAAACCAGAAAGTCAAATAGAAACTACTGTTGAGGTACTTGTGTTTTATTATTTTCATTTATAGAATTTAATTAAGAAATATTGTCTTAAAACAAGTAGTTTTTTTATTACTAAAATGTTCTTTTTTGTTATGTATATCTTTTTATGTAGGTTATATCGGAGATACCTGAAAGTGTAAAACAAGAGCTTAAAAGAAAGCGAAAAAAGTTAAAAGAGGTATGAGGGTTTATACATTCTTCAATGAATTAACTCTGTAGCTGATAAATTAAACCAATACAGTAACGTTTTTGAAAATTTCCTATTTTCTTTTTATAAAGTAGATTTAAAAGATTAAAAGAACTTATCCTCTGTAAATGAAGCTTTGGGCATAGAAACATTGTATAATTTTACTGTTTGAATTATTTACAGTACTTGCTTTGCATAAATTGAAAAGTGAGTTTGTGGATTTAAACGGGCATGATTTCTTTTAGTTCTTTTTATTCAGTTTGAAAATTATTTAATTTATATTACATATGAGTAAAATTTTTTCTTGTCATGTTTTAACCATCTAAAAGAATTTCATGCTGTAAACTTTTGTAAACTGTAAAAAATCAGAAAAAAGATTTCCAAAGCAATTATTGCTGTTTGGTTTTGTCATGAAAATATTTTTTATAATATTTTATTTCATGGAAAAGTTTATTTCATCCGGTAATCAATATTATTTCAGAAATCAAAGTCATCTATTGAAGAGAAGCATTATGATTTAGATGCCATTGAACCAGATGCAGATGATGAAATATATACAAAAGAGAAGAAACTGCCCCCATTAAATTTACCAAAGCATATCAGTTCATCTAAGTCTGCTGATTCCTGGTTTAGTTCTGAGGATGATTTATCAAGTTTTGGCCAGCCTTATAATCAGTGTTTGTTTTGATGCTTAATATATTTTAAAATATTTATATATGGTAGTATAATAAATTTACTTTATTTGCATTAAAGATATCTTATAATAAATATTTATATTACACCAAATTATGACTTTGTTATCCACTATTGTGAATTTTGTGTGTGAAGACAATACTCTGAACTTCTTTGATGTATTTAATGTTACCGAAAGTAGATTATAGGAGTGGTTCACATTAATATTCCTTAACTGTTTAGTAACTACACACTAAAATTTCAAATGTCCTCTGGTTCCCAGCCCAATAGCCCAAAGTTTGCATGTTTTCCTTCCCCCAGTCATTTTTTCATCTGTCAATATAAGTAAATAAGTTCAAAATCAAATGGAGTAGCAATGAAATGTTTCGCATTATCCAACAACAAGTAGTATTTCTCAACTTGTTATAACAACCTCAGAGGAAAACACCTACAAATATCGGATATTTACAATAAGTCTTCTATTCACCCCTATCAGCATTACCATGGATATTAGCAGTCACGTCTGTAGGGGAGGAAGGAAATTTCTCAGATGGCTTTGGCTATTCAAGACCCAGGTGTCTTGGCTATTAAGGGCTTTTGTAAGAATTAAAGGGTTAAGACAAATTTTTTTTTCCTTTCTGTTTCATATTTTAAATGTATATGTTACAACTGAAATTCTTTAGTTATGATGATATCATACCCAGGAATACTTATTTACTTTTATTTATTTATATGGGGGGATGCATATTACCCCTGTCAAGGAAGAAGAAATTTATTTAGTTTAGAATTTCAATTTGACACACTAAAGAATATGCTATGCCAATGTTATTTTTCCCTATTTAAAACTGTTCACGGGATTGATATTCATTTTATCAAGCTGTATAAATTACAAAAAAATTATTTAAGAAAAATAATAAAGGTGAAAAATTGATTAAAATTACTTTACAATTGAGAAGCTGTGTAAAGAAAAGAACACTTTCTGTAATTATTTCCCTGGAGAGTATTAGAAAAAGAGGGAGCATATTTTATAGGAATGCACCTCCTCACTTTGTCTAAATCGTTGAAAAGTGCCCCGAGGCACTTTTTCAGACATAGCAAAAATTTTTCTACTCTTTTCTAAGAAATTGGTTTAGATTTAATAATTTTTTCTCTTCGTGACAAAAACAAATATAAACTTGAGGAGAGAAAAAAGTTAAATTTTTTAAAGTTTAAGATGCATATGATTGTATGGTAAAAAAATTATCGTGAAACATTTCAAGTTTGAGTTAAAAATTCTTTGGGGGTGATTGCCCCCTTCTCCTGGTTATACCCCTGGTTGGGATATAAACTTAAAAATCAAATAATAAAATGGATTTCTTTATATTTTATTATGCATATTACTTTTTGTCATTTTTTTAAATCTATATTATGTAAAAATAATTTTATTCTTAAAAAAGCCTTGAACTGAAAGAGAATCACACTTTAATATTTACAAAAATATTTTTTTACATGGATGATATGTATATTCTCTAGTTTTTCACTTCTATTATATTATTTAGATACTAATGGAAGGCCCATACCTCCACCTAGAAGGAATAAAAAAAGTTTTGAATTACAAGAAATGAAACCTTTTCACAGCAAGGTAACCAAATATGCAATTTAAAAAATCTTCCAAAACTTTAGTTCTACATTTTTAAGGCTTTTAACATAATTTATCAAATTTATTAGTTCTTGAAAACTTCAATGTATTCTGTATTAAATTACTTGTTGCTTTTTTTTAGTTCTATTTATTTTAAACTGTTCTTTTGTTTATGAAATGGTTTTATTTTGCTTTTTAAATTTCACAACTAAATTTTAAATAGTGGATACTACTTGAAAAGTTAAATACATTAATTATAAATCATAAAAGAACACGATATACAGGTGTTTCATTTAATTTATATCATCTTTTGTGAAACTAACAAACAGAAACTTATTTTTAGTGATTGTATTAGAATTTCATTATCACCGTACTTTAAAACAATAAATTATAAACTGACAAAATTACACTGCAATAAAAGAAATGTTTATTTTGGTATGCAATTTTATTCTTCAATTTTGTTCATAGTTAAGTAAACATTGTTATTTATATTCGAAGAATTCTTATCTTGCTTATAAAGTGTTTCCTTAAATATCTTTGAAGAAAACAAATCTATTGATTTATGATTGGTAAAATCTATTTTATATCCTTGAAACAAAAAGGATAATTAGTATCAAACTAATTTAGACATGAAAGGCACTTGAGTAAGCACTTTTAAAATCTTATAGTTTTATTATTTGTTGATATAGTATTTATTAATGGGATTTCTGATTACTGAAATTAAAATATTTCTTAGCCAGTCTACTATTTTTGCAGTTGATTATTTTTGTCTTTTCTAACAAGCCAGTCATGATGATGTACATACGTTTATTATTATGATATGCAATTAGTAGAAATAATTTTTTTGTTTATTTCTTAGAGTAATTTTATAGTATAAAAAATGCATAATTTATGAGAAATAATTTGTCACATTTGAATAAATTAAGATTTTAATTTTTTAGATACTAACCAAAATCCTTAAAAAAAAAAAAATAAATAAAAAAATAATGCATTAGATAACTATGATTAATATAATGTAAAATAAAGAAAATAATCCAAATTATTCTGAAGCAAATTTTATTATCTCATTAAATTTGGTTCAAGAAAGTGCTTTTATTGTTTGGAAATTTTTAATATAAGTGGTGCTGTTAAAATATCTTTCATAGTATGTATAATTCTCTAAACAGGCGGTTTACTCAGTGAATTTAAAAGGCTGAAAAGCTGTGTAGCTTGTTGTTGAGAAATCAATATGTCTAGTTTCAAAATTGTATGGAAATAATTGATAATTTGAGTTATATCAAACATTTTAAATTAAAATAATTAGGAATACTTTTTATTACTGAAAATATTAAAAAGTATAGAAAAAAAGGTATGCAATTAGAATGATATTAACCTTATTAATCAAAAATAATTATTAAGTGTATTTATTTTTATTTACACAGCTTTAAAATAAAATTTTACTCAGAATATTACAATTCTATAGAGTTGTATGAATTATGAGATAGTAAGAATGTTATGATTAATGCTTCATGTGATTTGAAATTACTAATTTTTTTAATGTTCTCTAGTCTGCAGAATTATCAACAGTAGCTGATGAAGAAATAGGTGATACTACATCAGTTGAAGTTCAAAATGAGGTAATTTATGATAACTTTGTGATTGTTTTGGTTTTTGTCCAAATATATGTATCAAAAACATGCTTTATAGGTAAGCTAGGAAGAAACTGCCTACATTGCTTACCTAGATGGCCTTAAATATATTAGAAGCCAGATTTTTCTTCAAACAGTGTTACAGATGTGATAGCCTCCTCTTGTCTTCTTGTGATATTGTCATGCTCTTTTTTGATTTTAGTGTTATAAATTTGATTTATGACCTATTGTTTTATTGGCAACACCTTGGTGTAATATTTTTTTGAGCATGTCAATTTAATTTTATTTCTATGCAAACGAACAAATGTTTGGTCACCAATGGCAAAAATGTGCCTAGAAGTAGCTATGTCATATCTGATTTATTTAGTTTGTGAATTTGAGAAAATCCACTCTTTCAGAAATGATTAATAATTAAGTCTTATTATCCAGTAGCTATACATATAACTAAATACTTTCATTGAGCTTCATAATAAAACTTTTTGTGTGTATTACCTCATTTTATCATTATCAATTTTATTTTGCTATGTTTTCATAAGAAAAAATTAGAGAATTGTTTGTTATTTAAAAATTTGTATTGATGTACTATATGCCTTGTTATACCTTTGCATTTTATGACAGCATAGCATATTTTTCAAACTTGGCAAAATTTTCGTTTCTTTTTTGTTTTTGCTTATTGTTTAATTTGTTATGCTTTAATTTGAAGTAAAGTTTTTTACTTCTGAATTTGTCACATACACAAATAAGCATTTCTTCTTCAAAATTGTTTGTTTTCTATTTAAAATAATCATCTTAATATTAAAGTCTTAAATGCATTATAAATCATCTTAATATTCTAGAGGTAAGAATTATATGCATTTATTTCCAAGGTGAAAAATTTAAAATTTTTATAATTCATGAAGCCTAGAGATGTTTATAGAAAAAGGATACCTGCTTTCTGCCCCTTTCCTCAGTGTTTATTTATGCAAAGTGCAAAAAAGCTGGGTTTATAGCTATTTCTTTATGGTCATTATTTTATGATCTTTCCAAGATCAAGTATCCATACAAATCTCACATATATGAAAATTCAAAATAATATTTAAAGGACCATAATGTAAATATTGTGTTTCACTCTATTTAAAGTGGTATAAAAATGTTAAATATACCAGTATTTTGTTTTCAAAGTTGTATAAAAATGTTCAGTATATGACCATTTTTCTGGCAATGAAAAGTCTCTAATGTGGGTGTATAATTTGTTCCAATTTTTTTTGTTACCAATTTTATTTTGCTATTTTTTCACAGTGAAAAAATTAGATAAGCAATTTTGTAAAAATTATTTCTTGGATTATTTGGATTAAAATGATCTTGAAATATAAAAATTAGTTCATATTGATAGCTTTATCCAATTTACGTTCCTCTGCAGACTTTTCTATGTTCTAGTCTTATATTCAATATATTTACGCCTATTCAATCATATATAACTGCATTTAATCATATTTTAATCTCATATGATCCCTATTTAATAGTATGCAATCTCGTATTAATCACATTTAACCATTATTTACTACAATATTATTTTTAAATTATATAATTCATTTACATATTATAGTTTTATTCTGTATTATTTTATTTTATCATTTCTGAACTGGCATCTTGATATTTGTACTATCTGAATGAACCTTTCCCTCTCACAACGGGATATCTTACTAACTGGAGATTTGCCCCTCTGGGTCAGGAACTCCAAAAAATATTGTTCAATGGAGAACGATGATGATGATTGATAGCTTTTAACTATTTTCACTCCAAAATTGATTACCTCATTCTGAGTAGTCTGGTCCAAGTTAATGTTTGAGTTCTATGAATGTATTCCCTATCTAGCAATTTTAATTGAGCTAAACAAGTGTGAACTGTAATTCTTAAATTTAAATACTGTGTCAAGGCACACTCAACATTGCTCTTGCTGCAAAAGAAAGATGTTGTTGAGCCAGATTCAACATTGTAGCTCAACGGGTGAAAAATGCTGAAAATAAAACTTTTTTATGAGGTGCATAGAGAAAGATCATTGTTAAGGCATGGATATTTCTGAAGCACAGAGGAAACAAAGAGAAAGGCAGGTGAGTGTAATGAATGATAGTATAGAAGCTGTAGCAACACATATAATTGAATCTAAAAGACTTTTTTTTATTGGTATTATTTATTTATTTAATTTCTTTAGGGGGGGGGGGAGAATTTTCATGGTAGAAATTAACAAATGTTTTGTTATTAACATATTTCAGAATTTTCTTTTCTTATTTGATACATTTTTTTTACACAGAAATTTAAATAAAAGAAATTCTAATTGGTATGATATTTTTAATCAATATTTTTACCACTCTGAAATATGGTGATTATTTTAAAGATTCCTTTGTATAATTATGGATTTCTTTTGTTGTATAATTGATGGATTTTATCATAGTATTGGTGGTTAATATAATAAAAGAACCCCAATTTTTAGTATTTAGGAAAATGTATTTCTGTTATTTTAGGTTACCTGTGAAATGGAGGGAAAAGTTATAGATACTAGTTCAAAGAAGCTACCAAAGAAAAATGCCAAAAAAGGCACAGCAGTTTCAAAATCTAAAAATCAGGTATCCATTTAGAAATTTTAAGGCTCATCCCAAAATTTATAAAACTTATTTAGTCTCTTCATACATAAATTTGTTTATTTATTCATACAAGAAAGTTAAGTTTCATATTTGATACTGACTTTATATTGATTAGTTAGTATGAATTAACACTTCATACACAATGTTAGATCATTAAAAGTATTAAATTGTAAGGAAATCTAATTTCAGTCATTTCAGTTAATGAACCTTTCATGTGATAAAAATATAATCAGAAATTGATACTTACAGAAGTCATTAATAATCATATAAAATCCATCATCTTTATCTGATAATTTGATGGGAAAAATAGTGTATTATTTTTCTATGGTAATATACACATTGTTTTTTATTTCTGTCATATACTATGGTTATTTTGAAGATTGTTCCTTAAATGATGACAATAAAGTAATCTGATTTATTGTTGTTATATGAGCTTTCAGGTATACGTTTTCTGGTTCATATAACTTATTTATTAATTATTACATGTATAAAACTTTATAACAAATCATGACAATATTTTGATCATTTTATATTTTCTGTTGTATATTTAGTCAACAAATCTATTCTATTTAAAAATGATCTACAAGAATTTTTTATATGGAAAATGTAATGATATGAAAACATTCATATTTAACAGTAAAAATATGTATTTATAACTGACAACAAACAAATCAATATCAATCCTCTATCAGGGTCTGAGTCAAAAAAAGTTTATAAGCTGTCTTTTTAGTCACACTAAACATGTCAACTTCTTTCCTAAGAGAAATTGAGCCTAGGATGTTGAAGAACTAACATAGAAATAAAATGTGCAATTGTGCAATTCAGAATTACAATCTATAAGCTGAACTTGTCTGTTGTTATCTACAGGAGTGACATTGAGAAATTTTGAATATATATGTATTCACCAGTCAGAAAGTTAACAGCTATAATTTACAATATAATATACATAAGGATAAATTTATAGGTAGAATAAATTTTATACAGATATCTGGGTTATTTCATAGAAACAACAAAGGTTTTACAGTACTCATACATAGTTCCCATTTCTTTCTCAATGCTAAATATATGCTCACGTATATAATCAATCCTAATACTAAAATTTGGGAAAACACATGCTACTAATTTTGTTATAACAGTTTACTTGAAAATGTGATCAAGCTATTAAATTATTTAAAACATATTTAGTTCAGATTCTTTAAACATATTTTAGTTCAGATATTCCGAGTATATACTAGTGTAAACAGCACTAAAAAATTTTCACTTCAGATTAATGGCTCTAAATGTCAGTTTATAGTGTTGCTTATTTAAGAATTTTTTCAATGTCCTTCTACTGAAGGTATCTAAATTTTATAGTAACCTTTCTATGTTTCATTTATTTTAATTATTAATGATATATTTATCCACACCTTATATATAATGAAAAAAAATTTAAAGTTTTTCACATTTAAAAAATTCTTTTATAGGAAATTTTTCGAGACATAGAAATAAAACACTTTTATATAACTTTTTCTAGCATATAGAACAGGATATATTAGCTACTCATTTAGGTGAAATTTCAGAAGCAGATGCTGTAGATTTTTTCACTAAAGTGTGGGATGAATCTCCTGAGCTAGAGGTTCGGGAAGAAGCCACTGAGGATACATCCCAAGATGATGCTGGTAAGTACTCTGTGGGTTTTAATTATAAATCATAATCATTTTTAGATTTTTATATATGGTAATCAGAGTCGTCAAGGTATTGGGAAGCAAGAGAACTTATGGGGTGATAACCTTTGATTATTTGAATTGTTTTGATGCTACTTTTTTGCTTTTTTACAATGTTATTGGTGCTGTCATTTATTTTAATTGTTTTTGTTCTTGTTCATGATCCCAGCCGTTGGAAATATAAAAATATTTTTATTTTTAGTTTTCAAAAATTAATTTCTTATAAAAAACTATTTACTATGATATTTGTCAGTGCTTTCATAAAAGGATATTATCTTGCTGTAAAGTTTATTGTTACATTGTATTTTAGATTCAGTTCAACTCATTCGTAAAGAATTGCAAGATAAAATTACTGGCTCAGATATTGTTAAGTATGAACGGGCGTCATATGTACCATTCCATGTCAAGATGGAAAATGAAAAGAATATTTTATTTTATCCTTCTTCTAGTCCAGGTACTAAAGTTTCTTGTTTGTTTCTACATTAAACAATCATTGGTTAAAATATATAATATCTGTAACAAATGGTGGCATAGTGCATAAAACTGTAATAGTTATTTAAGGTTATTCATTTATTATTATACTTAGAAAATTATTATGAATTGATTGAAATTTTATTCAAATCAAAGAGTAGTATTTAGGTGTGCATATAATCATTTACTTGTGTTTAGTAGAAGATTGTTTCTTGTTATAATTCTTTGGTTATATTTCAGACATATAATGGTAACTATGTATTAGTCAGTGCCGGATTTAAGATTGAGTAGACTGGGCTGCAGCTCACAGGCTCACACTAAGTCTAAAACTTTGTGGAACAATGTGTTAATTTTTAGAAATATGTGCAGTTTGATAAAATTTATATTAATAGATATACTCAGTATTTAAAATATTTGTTAAACTATTTTACTTATCAATAATTAATTATAAAAGAAGTAATAATAGACTTTCCATTTTTTTTGCATTATATAATCTGATATAAATTGTTGCTATTATACTTTTAATTGAATATTTTGTGAAGCAAATAAAATTACAATATAGATTTTTTTTTTCTTATAATAACTCTCCGTGTTTTTCTGATAGCTTAAAATAATGTATTATTTCCCTATTTATTGGATGTAAATTTTTTCCAATATTTTAAGTTTATTTTATATTATGAAACATATTTTGTATAGTTCTACTTTATTACTTGTAGTTGTATATGTTACAGTGATTTATCAACTATGGTATATCAGTTTATAAGATTTATTATAAATAAGTAAAATAGTAGATGATAATATAGTTGCATTTTATTATTCACAAAATGCTTTCATATAAATTTTCAGTTGTTATATGCTTATAAAAAGGGTCCCCTACTAATTTCTTATCGGCACTAACCAAGTTCCACAGCTTTGATTTTTGTCTTTGATTAAATATTGTATTTAAAATATCTAAAAATTTCATTAAAACGTCTATTTAGTTGAATTAAATGCGTCCTTATGTTTTTAATAGAATGTAGATAAAATATTATTCTTAAAATCAAGCAAATGATGAAAAGGCACTACAGGAATATCTGATTTAGTCCTCTTAATTGTTTACTCTAAACTATCACATTAAAGGAATCCGCTCTGCATGAAACATTATTTCTAAAGGAAAATAAACAACTCATTCCTATTAAATTTTGCTTTAAATATTTGTATATTTGCCTGTAATTGATGAAAAGTTAGGATAAAAATAATAATTTAAAAAGTAAAAACGGTGCATGACTTTTATTGCTTGGTGTTTACAACATAAAAACATTATTTTTTAACTAAAAAAAAAACAGCCATCAGTTTTTTTTGTCTTTCTGCTTTATGTGATAACAAAGAATGTAATTTTTTAATATTTGTCTTGTTTCTGAGTTTCTCTTTTTTTGTTTGAATCATTTTCTTCAGCAATTTCTTTTCATCTAATAGTATTCAATAATTCTTCCAATTCAATAAGAAGATTTTTGTATTTTTTCTTCAATTTCGCTTTCCTCTTCATAACCCTATTTTTCTTCTGTGCTAATGAGAGACTTATTTTCAAAAATCTGCTTAAATACAGTCCACGGCATTGGCATCCAATGAATTGAAATCTAAATCGCATCCAAGTTTCATAATGTCTGAGATAGTAATTATTTGAGGATCAAAGCTGAAAAAGTCTTTAATGCTATGAGGCAAATTATATTTCCACATGGTTTTCATATTATTAATTTCATTTTATGTATATCTGATGTTCTCTAGAATTTCTATTCTTGTAATTTTTCCAGAATGCAATTAAAAATAAGCATTTTCACCAGTGTTGCTTTAGATTGCCTGTGAAAGTGTCTGTTTCAAAATAATATAAACAATGAATCAATCAATACTAATTGAAATTTATTTCTCAAATTAACTAACTCTCCTATAGCAGGGTGATCCCTGAGTGAAACAAACCTAAGCAAGGTATTCCTGTGTAGCATTAAGATATATGTATACACATACATACATACATATATATATATACATACATATATATATATATATACCTGTATATATACATATATATATATATAAATACTGTAATTTTGCACGTATAGTCTGCAGGCTCTATGTTTTATTTAAAAAATTTCAGAAATCATCAGATAGTCCACACCACTAGGTAATCCATGGACTATATGTGCAAAAATATGTATTTTAGTATGACAATATTAAATCATTTTAAGAATAAAAACCTAAGTACAGTAAAGGGCTGAAAGGTCTGGATTAGACTCAATTAATTCCACCTTTAAAATTGGAAATAATTTCTTCTGCCATAACCTTGGAGACAAATTTTAATGGAAGAAACAGAGTGGCCTACTTTTCTCTGTCAGAGAACCCAACTATGTATATCATCTTCTAATGCAGGCCATTCTATTTTTCCAAGACAATTGGATCGTTTTCTTCTGATATTTTTAATGTTTCCTTTTCTTGCACCAATTTCTTGTCGACCTTCTGAATTACTTTCAACTTGAAATAAGCAGTAAAACTGTGATGATGCTTTAAAGACATAATGAATGACCAATATTACCTCAAATCAAAACTTTGAAAACAAAACACTCTGTTACGAGTAATCCTCGTGGGGAAATGAACTATGAACTTTGACCCTCAACCTTTGATCTTGAACCCATCACTCGAGTGTTGTCCATCGGAGCTGTAGATAGTAACTATCAATATTTTATAGCCAGCACATAATTAAGATTGTGTTACTTGCTACTACTAATTTGTTCTGCTTTATGGGTTATATTTTTTTCATGGTTTATTACCAATACGATGTTTTCTCGGCATCTCATGACTTGTTATTTTGTTTACATTTGATCATTGGCCTTTCGCACAACATGCTTTTTTACCTCCCCTTCTTCTGATTTTGATGATTTGAGCAATGAACAACCAACGGATTGTCCTCACCAGCAGATAGTCTGCGGCTGAAGAAATTTGCTTTTTAAACTCAGATAGTCTGTGGACTATACATGTGAAATTACGGTATATATATATTCCAATGCAAGGGTACTTGCTTTTATTAACATTTGCCTCTACATCACCATAGATTTGGTTGGTCATTTTATTTTGGGAGCATCATGTAGATGGGGAATATTACTCCCTACAAGGGGACAACACAAATACATCCAAGCCTTACTCAAGAATTGAACCCAAGCCTGTCTGGTGAAAGTAATATATGCTAAACACTATATATCTGGGAAGTCACAATTAAGATATTAAGAAATATGTTTGAAATATATTATGTATTTGAAATGATAATTTGAAATCTTTTACCTAAAATTAAGGAGAAGAGACTTATTTAATTTTACTACAAAAGGAGCTATTTTTAGATTATTGACCAATTTTAGATATATATTTTTATCTCTTCACTACTATAGTGCCTATGCATTTGAAGTTGCTCGATGGGGTTGAAGCAAGAAATCCAGCAGATGAAGGATTTTATGTTCCTAAGAAGCCATTTATATCAAAATCAAATATCAATAGAATGGAAAATCGTTTTGTTACCCACAAGGTAAAGAGATTTAGTATTTTGAATATTGTTTTCAAATGTAATAATTTTATTTGCAATTCAGTAACATAAGTATTTCAGCAAAGTTCATACAAGGAAATACATGCAGTTTGGGCATGCTCATACTGAAACACAATCTAGACTTATAAAAATAACCTTAAGTCAAACATTTTATTGTTTCAAACCCTCCAAAAATTTAACAGTACTTTGAAATCAAAAACAGCAAGGTGAACAACAAGATGATGCCCTTGCTTGACTCTGTTTCATTTTGGCCTTGGAATGGTCAATCCAAGATTTTAGCATTAATAACAGAGGAACTACATTCACCAAGTTAGTTCAAACCCTTGCTTATGCTGAAGACATAATTATTATTGCCTAAACTAAAAAAGATAATTATAGAGGCATCTATTGCTATTGAAAGATTAGCAGCAAAAAAAGATTAGCTTAAGTGTTCGCGATAAAGTAAATCAAAATTGCTTAGAAATTAGATAGCACAAATTTGAACTTATTGATGGCTTCAATTACCTTGGCTCAAATGGGAATTGTCAAAACAATCTAAATACTTAGATTAAGTGACACACTATTGTGGCTGGGGCATAATGAACAAACCAAGTGATTATTTTTATTTTTATTTTACTTTAACAGGTAAATATGCATTAATACATTATATATAGACTAAGCACAGAGGGCATTGCTAGAATAAACATAAATCAGACCTTCATTCATGCAGAAGTGAACACAGGGAATTCATTCTCTCCTTTGTCAAAGGGCCTGTGAACCATCTGAAAAAACAACCTCCTCAGATGAAAACTTTTGAACAAATCTGCCCCCCTAGCCTTGCATCTCACCTGTTAGGTGCTTATCTTAACATTTACTCTTTCCCTAAGGAGATGGGGGGGGAATTCCCCTGCATTTCAGAGAGGTCAAACACAAGTTGTATATCTACCTATGTTTTATTATATAATTGTTACACCAAATAGCTTTGCAGCCCAATCTTTCTTTTAAAAAAATATATACTCATATCTTACACATTCTATTTGCATTGGTTTGCATTGCAATCAAATCTGACTAAAACAAATATTAAAAATAATTATGTTCTAAGCTTACAAGTTATAAAGAAATACAGTTTATAGAATATTTTTATATAACCTTTATCTGTAATAAAATATTCTACCAAAATGAGATAAAATGCCACCCCTAAAATATGCTGTCCCAGACAGGGGTCCAGTTTGCTAGGTACTATACTCATCCCTGTGTGATTGTTTGCAAAGTTAAAGAATTTTAAATTTAATTTGTGTCTTGGCCCTAGTATTTTTATTTTTATACATACCTTGGTTTTCTTTAAAGTATAGGTAATATTATATTAGATGAGTGAAAGTATAGAAAGTATAGTTCTTAGAAGTCTAACCTCTTGACACAATGGCAACCATCTTTCCATCAGAAGTTATTATGACTTCTAAATGGTTGCAACATCAACTAACCAATTACTAAATGCCCAATCCAAAGGCTATGCATGAAGGGTCAAGTTCATATCTATTTCTTCTTTGTATGTAATATTCTTCTTGATCTCTTAAAACAGTTGTTGGGTTTTTCTTACATACTTTCACATAGGAGTTTCAATGGTTTGGAGAAGATGGTTGCATTAAAATATCACCTGATCCCATCTGTGATAATCCTGTTCGACATTTATATGAAGGTTTTGGAGAAACACCTGCAGAAGTAGAGTATATCAAGGTACTTCAACAATTTTTTAAAATGAAGCTCTTTTGTATAAATATCATATCAGTTGAAAATAGTTTGTTTCATTGAAATTTAATTTGAAATAATAAATGATCTTTTCGCTAAATTAAAATACATGTAAAGTTTCATATTTTTTTTTATATTGGTTTCTTATATTAACTTTAGGTATCTTCAAAGTTTATTTGTAAAGTAAATATTTAATTTTAATCTTTGGTTTGTAAGAAGGTATGGGACGAGTTATTAGCAAATTATTTTTATATATGACCAGGCTTTAACAGATTTTTTTTATATCAATTACAAAGTATGCGTAAATGAAATTTTAGTAGCAACAAATTGTTAAACATTATAAAATTATATATTTATCAGTGCTTAGCTCAAAAAGACTTACTGAATTTTTTAAAAGAGATTTACAAATATTATGCATATTCATTTGATAAAATCTTATTGTTTTGTTAGCAAAAAAATCAGTTATTCAGTATTACAATTTACTACAAAGAAAATTTTATACTATATTTTTTGTTTGTTTTCTCTAAATGATACTATGCATTTAAGCATAGTATCATTTGTAAAAAACTGAATTCAAGATAGACATGTTACATTTAGAATTAGCAAGAATAAGAAAAAAAAATCCTTTATTAAGGTTGTATCTCTTATCTTAGGTTAACTTTATTTATTCCTTATTTTAATATAATTATATAACCAACTTTTTTCTTAGATTATTGATTGTCATTTCATATTTGTAGCACATACTACTTTTTCAAGATATTGTTTTCTTATTTTAGGCTATGGTTGAAGATGATAAATTGAAAATTAAAGGGGACAAAGATAAAAAATACCAACTCGATTTAGATGTATCATCTATAACATTTTTGCACCATCCACTTTTTAGTTCAGAACATGTCATTGAATCACGACTGATTCAAATGTATCAAAAATATGTATCCATTGAAAAAAAAGATGTAATTAATACATTGAAGCAAAGGGTTTGTATTTTCTTTTTTAATTTACTAAATCATATTTATTGACTGTACGTTAAATTTTATATTGATTCTGAGGTTGCCAGATGGTCCGAGAAGAAAATTTCTAAGAGATGTTTGATACCAGTAAAAATTTGACTACCTATTGTTAATTAGGAAGTTCTATAAAAATTATGTTTATCCCTCTAGTGTATAAAACATCCTGTATCCTTTCATTTACACATACTTTACAATTTACTTTGGAATTTACATTAGAACTTAGAGTGCAAGGAAATGGTTTTTCCAAAATATATTCAACCAATGACATAGCCAGGAGGTTTGAAAAAAATTTATTTTTATTATTTATTTATTTATTTATTTTGGTAGGAGGGGTCCAAAGTTTTAATCCAAAGTACGTTCAATTTTCAATCTCATAAAAAAAATTTATTACACACACATGCAATGTTCAGACTTACACATAAATCTCACACATATATACATTTTTATTATACATTTTTATTGTGATACATAGGTGGTATACCTTTATGAGATAATGCTGATAGGTTACATACTAATGATGCATATGTACTTTACCATAAGTTCAACGAATGTAAAATTTAACTTATGTTTTAAGAATTTTTATTAAGTAAAATACTCACCTAAATACAGGGATGGGCCTCAAAAATTGTAAACAAACAAAACTAATTCATAATGTATATGTGACAACATTTGAGGGGGGGGGGTTCTACAATAATCATATAATTGTATAAGGGATTGAATAAAGTTTAAAAAATCTATAAGAATAAATAAAGTTCTTCTAATTCTTTATGGATTGACCCAAAGTATCTATACTGTATTTCATATTTTGTTATTAAACGTTTTATGTAGGGAGTGTCGCATTTTAAAGTAAGATTTATGTTAATTGTTGATTAATCTTTTATGAAATTTAAACTATGTAGAGGGTTATAGTTTAGGAGAAATAAGTATGTCCTGCAAAGTAAATTGGTACCATTAATTTAACTTTTTTATAAAATGTATCTTCCAGGTTTGTTTTATTTATTTTTGTGTGTGTTCTAGAGATTCAGGAAATTGTTTAACTGCATGTAAATATATACTGTAAATACTATTTTAGGCTTTATGTTGGGTGTGTTATGCTTATTTTTTCCTCTTCTTATTTGCAGCTAAGAGCTTTGAGAACAGCAGCATCAAATTTGAAACAATCCATGCAAATTGGGATGGAAGAAAGTTCAATAAATAATGAAAGACTCTCTCGCTTGAAACAATATCAAAATGATATAAGGTAGGTTATATAAAGTTATAAAGTATTATATTTTAATTATAATTTTATCTAAAAAAGATTTTGTTGTAATATAAGGAAGTTTCAATTTGTATGTTTGATTCATACTCCATTCTAAAATGATTTATTGTAGAATCCTTTTAATTATCTTAAAATACTTTAAGATTTCCCAGCTATAATCTGGGACGGAAAAGTATTAAAATTGAATTTGTCATAAAATTTGCGCAGACACACACACTTGAAATTCAAATTTGCAGTGAGCCAGATGGAATCTTCAGACAAGCAGGAGCTGGCTTGTATATTGTCAATTCCTGTGTTAGAATATAGGATTTAATGCAAAGCCAATATAAATAAGACTCAAATAGAAAGAGAAAGCATGCAGACAACTATTTTACATCTTCTTGGAAGCTGCTTTCTCAAAGCAAGTAAATTCATTGACTTAGAGAAGTAGAGAGTCATCTTTTATTTAAATAAAAAGATAAAGTAGGCAGGCTTGATTGCGCAGTTTTGAACAAGTTATATTCTCAATGCAAGCAAACTCACTGGTTTCTAAAAGCAGACTGAGGCATTTTCTTCAGTTTGCTTCATTAAAGCCCATTGCTTTGAATTTAATGCTAAGTTCAAATATATTAATTGTTATCAGTCATAAATTGTGGTAGTGGATATGCTTATTTATATATTCAAATAAACAGTTTAAACATGATAAAATATTTATATATGCATGTATAAGTGAATTCATTCATTTTAGAATCTGTTGTTTTTACAGACAGACAAAAAAACTGAGAGATCTTAAAGAGGAAGAGCTGAAAAATTTATGGAAATCCATATTGAATGCTTGGGAAGAATTGAAGACATCTCGTAAAAATCAAGGATTTACTTCAACTTCCTTAAATTTAATAATTCAAAAGTAAAATAGCTTTTACTTTAGAATTTAAAATTTTTTTATATCATGGGGAAATAAAGGTTATTTCCTAAGGGTTATTATTATTGAAAACAGTACATTTTTTGTACAGATATTTTCTATGTACTCAGAAATTTTTAGTAAATAACTTATTTTAATTTTTGTAATTAAGGTATGTATGAAATGTGTGTTAGGATAGGGGTGTATTCTAGACTTTTTATTTAATTCTAAAATCTAGAAAATTACATTTTGTGTCACCTTGTATATTTTCCAATATTTGCTTTCCAGTAGTTCAGATTCAGTTCCTAAGATTCAATTCTAATGTTTTAAAACCAACTATTTCTTCTGTAGTTCCTTTTTTTGTCAGTTCATTTCCCTATATATATTATAGGGTAGTAATAGATATAGTTAAATATTATATAGCACAGAAAAAGTGTTTAGAAATTATCTAAACTTGTTTGGAGCTTGATGCTTCATGAAAAATTTATATTTTGAATTGGTGGCATAATACGATAAGGAAGTTTTTAACATTGGGCGTTACCAAATTTCCAAAAAGTTTTTTTTTTTTTTGGTGATATTTAGTTGTATTTAATAATAATAATAATAAAAAAATTGCTTAATCTGCTACTTTTATTTAGTTTTATTTTTGCACTTAATAATTACTAATGGCTCCATAAATTAATATGAAACCTTGATTGATTGATAAAATAATTTCTATGTAAAATATCTTATAGCCATTTTTTTAATAACACTGCTTATTAAAATTAATCATACCACCAGAGAAAAGACTAATGAAAGAATTGAAAAAGAAGAATTTGAAAGAGAGCTACAAGATGAGTTAGAAGAAGAAATGGAGGATTATGAGGCTTGTTCAGAAACATTGTTTCAACAGTATGAAGAAGACATGAAAAAATGGAAAGAATGGAACAAAACAGTGGTAATAATTCTAAAATGTCATGAATATAGTTGCAGTGCAATATTTTTGTTATTGGACTTGTTCTACAAACTTATTTTTATGTATTAAATTGTCTGTTATTTAGTGTACTTACATTAACTAACACTTTTTCATAGCAGTTTCATGAGAAATGGTAATTTTCCAATCCTATAAACCCCAAAAGCGTTTTTATTGTAATTCTTATTATAATCTCTTGTAGAGTTCATACAAAATTGTCATGTATTTAATAGTAAAATATTTTTTAAAAATCATTTTGATGCTATTTTGGGGAATAAAAATTTAACTTTCATTTTCAATCAGTAAAGAATAAAAATACTGTTTCATATGATGGAAAAAGATATGATAGTAATGAAGAAGAGCATGTAGTACCAACTCTATTACAAAACTATGTTAATCTACAAAAAAAATTATTTTTACTCATTTTTCAATGAAATTGAATATTTCAAAATTGTTTTGCTTTCCTCTTGAAATTCAAATTAACCAAATTTGATGATTTTTTTAATACATTTAGCTACATTTCAGATGATAATTAAAAACACCCATCTAATATCACAATACAGTTTGAAAAGTGGAACTAATTAGCATCTTAATGTAAATAACAAATACAGAGTTGAATTTTTACTAACCCCACTTTTAATAAATACTTCTTAGAAATATTTTAAGTGCATATTTAAGAGTACTAATAATCTATTAAAATCTGATGAATAAAATCAGTTATATTTATCAGGTTAGTTATATTCATTAGTTTTGATACTGAACAAAGTTTTAGAATTTTTTTAAAAATAGGCTATTTGGTTTTTTAGTAATGAAAATATAATTTTTACTTGCTATTTCACACAGTTATCTGTAGATTTCCATTTTTATATTTTTATTCTTCCTTCTCTAGACTGAACGACTTAAAAATTATTTAATGCTGAAATTTGCTTCTCTATTCTTTATTTTTGGTTTACTGTTATCTTGTATGCCAAATATTTATTCTATTTGAAGAGTGGATGATATTTCCACTTATTATTCTTATTTAGAAACTTGCTAAAAAAAGAGAAAAGCTTAGGAAAAAAATTAAAGAAGAGGAACATAAAGCAGAAGAAAGTGAAGTAAAAGAACTTGCAGAAACCAAAATTGCTGATGAAAAAACTTTAGCTGAACCTGAAATGTCCAAACCTAAACCAGTGGCCAAATTCAATTCTGCTGCAACTTTAGAGAAACTGAGAAATAATGCCTTAAAAATGAGGAGAAAACCAGGTCTATGTTTATTTCTTATACTGATTACATTAACAAATATATTTTTAATATTATATAATATTATATTATTTCAAAGTACATGTCATAAAACCTTTATAGATTATTCATAAATTTACAGGTTTTGGTTTAATTTTATGAACACTAATTTAAATCAATGATTTAAAAAAAATCCAGTGATTTAAATTATAATTTATATCAAGGTGATATAAACCAACCTACCCAGATTCAGAGTTGATTATATTTCATAATTTTTGTTCCTTCCAGGAGTCCATAACAATTTAGTTTTAAGATATTTATCAATATACATTCAGCAAAAATGATTCAGTGTTTGGTTGACATACACTTATGATATTCATTCAAATACCTTTCTAAATAAGATCTTACATAAGTACTTAATATAAATGCCACTAATATGATGGGTGCTGCAACCTTTTAGAACTTTTGTTGTCATCTGAATATAAATGGTGTGGAAGTCAAGGTGTTAATAAAACTACCTCTTTACTATACAATCAGCATTTGAATATTCCTTTAAACAATAAATTTAATAAGATATTTATTGTTATTCCATGATATTTGTTCTAATCCCCAGTCTTAAGTGTTATAAAAACTTCACATTCTTGAATTTTACTAGTACAGCTAGTTTACATTTTCTCTTTTTGTCTTCCTTTAGAGTGATTCTGAAGACTTTGAAGTTTATACTAATGATAAGCACTTCAGCTGAAGTGATCCCTTCTTCAGCTCTCTCCAAATTATCAAGTATTTCATCTCTAAAAAAAATCAATATTAATACATTAGTCATACTTATCCATAAAATCCTGAAACTATTGAAAAAATGTTTTAAAATTAACTAAAATAAAGTTACTTGTCTTAAATCTTGAAATTCCCTCAATTTCCATAGATTTTTTGCACATCATCAATGTAGTATAATCTTTGAAAAATAGCCACTACTCTTCAAAGAGGTAAATTCATAGTCTTAAAAATTTTTACTGTGATAGTTTTATGTGTTCTTCTCTCACTTTAGTTATGTTTCTCCCCTGAGACATTAACAGGTTAATTTTTTAAATTGATTATAACATGCGAAACAATATACTTATCAGGAATGTTGTAAACATTTTTAAAAATCAATCTTCCACAGAATGTTTTATTTTTTTTCAGTTTTTTAAACTAAAATAGTGTTTATATTATTTTTTAGGAATTTATTATCTCTAACCATTTAAGTTTAACATTTTTACTATTTTTCTGTTTAAAATTACTGAATTTGTTCATTTTAAAAAATGTCATTACACACACACACAATGTACATACATACATACATATATAAATCTTATATATCCATAATACATAAATGCATTATAAAACAGATCAGGCTTATATGAACCAAAAGTAATACTAAGTTTGTCAAGCTATTTTGAAGAAATGTTTTTACCATTTTCATGGTTGAAAACAATCTCTCAACACTTTTAGTGGAAACAAGTAATTTATACAAATTTTAATACATTTAAAAATCTTGTAATGCATGCATTGAAAATATTTTGGAGGGTCCAGATCCTGTAGATTTCCCCCCTCCCATTTCCCATGAACTTATTCTGTTTAAGAGCAACAAATAAATAAAAGAAAGTAGATTTTCATGCCACAGCATGAAAATGCAACAGGGTTTTGAGTGACACTATTTTAACTACTTTAAATTATGGTTGATGCTTGCCAGGCCAGCCAAAATTGCCAGTTCTAAAGTTATCTGCATGTTATCTTTTTGTTTTTGAATAAATTTTGCTTTTAATTTAAGTGAGAAATGAGTTTAGATTTTGATGATTCAATTCATATCAGTTTTATACATTATATATATATATATATATATATATGTAGGGCAGGACGGCATCTAGGGATAATGAAGACTCTTTGTTGAAGACAAATCACATTTAATGAACAATATTTGACTTTACATTATTACATATAGACATAAAATAGAATTAAAGGGTTATCTCAGGTTGTTCAAACAGGTTCTCACTCGGTCTTATGGTCGACATACGCGTCGGACCTCCGGACCCTTTCTCCTCTCTCATCTCTATCTGATGCCTTTGCTAGCACTCAGTAGCGCCATCTATCATCTCTGTCATCTGTCTCTCGATAGTTTCCACCGATCCTACATATATATATATATATATTATTTATATGTGTAAAATTTCAATAATTGGGATCTATTTATCACGAATCCATCCTCATCGCACTTAACTCAAAGCAGTTGATATTTTTATTTTTAGGGGAACCCAAGGTGCTTATATCTATCAGCAATGATATTCAAATAACTCCATCTAATCAGTGTCCTAGGTAAGATACTGTTTCTACAAAGTTATATTTTATAATTGTTTTGTTTTGTCTGTGTAGTTTTAAAATGTTCATTTTCAATGCAGTTTTCAATTACAAGAAAATCTTTCCTTTGCACTGTATTGTAGTATTTTTGTTGATGTACAGACTATTTATGCCCATGAAATGATTTTAAGTCTTTACATTTCAAACTTTGTATATTTTTATTTTTTCTCTGATAGTATTAATTTGGTGTATGATTTGCCATAATCTAAAATATTATATATATATATATATATATATATATATATATATATATATATATATATATATATATATATATATATATATATATATATATATATATTATGTGTGTGTGTGTGTGTGTGTGTGTGTGCATACTTATTTTGGAGATTTAAATTTTTAAAAAGCAGTTTATCAGGACAGGAATTGAATATTTGCAGATTATTAATTGTTAAAAATTTATAGTGATTTTCTGAACTGTTATTCATTTTGATTAACATTATTTATGTTATTTTTCACCAGAAACATGATGAAAAATAACTTAGGTAATACCATTAGTGATGACTTCTAAAATTGTTGTATGCAAATTATTTATTTGAAAATGCTTAATATAGTTAAAAAATGTGAAAATAAACATTTTTTAAAATGTTAGAATTATAAAGGTATTCAGTCAGTGTAATAAATTTGTTTAGTTTGCATGTAAACAAAGCTTGAGTTTATAGTGAGTTTTTATTTTAAATATTCTTTCAGCAATGCTTGATTTAATGTTGTTGTTATTATTTAAAAATGTATTTTCTTTTTAAGAGCTGAACTGCAAAGAAGAAATGCTGTTTCAAAAACAAAAGTTTTTCTAAAAATCATGTTCAATGGCAAGAAAGTTGCAGAAACTTGTAAGAGGTGAGAGTTATCTTGTGTTTGAATACCACATTAGATTATAGTTTGAATAATAACAGTTGTTAAACATCTCTTAAGATATATAGACAAAATATAAATTAGATTAAAAAAAACTTGAAAATATTTTGTTTATTTAACCTTTTCGTGAAGGTGTATTTCTCTATGTTAGTGTAGATAAAGGCAGGAGTTTTAGGTTTAGCTCTTTTCCCCTTATAAGTTACTTCTTGTGAAATTGCCATTTTGTGCAACAATATAGTAGGGTAGAAATAAAAGTATTTTAGGGGTAAACCTACAACAATAGGACAGATAGTAGAAGGGATTGATAATGAGAGCTCTGACCTGCCCCTTAGAACAGTATATAGTGGGGAATGATAGGTTGAAGTGCTTGGTGCATATGTCAACCAAGCCCATATTTAAAGGCTTGCCCTACTTAAGTGAAATATCAACCACCCATCCCCAAAAGATAAAATTATAATATATAAGTAAGTGCTAAAATTTTAATATATTTATTCAAAAGTTTTTTGTCTTGTATATTGTCAAATAGCTACAGACTTTTTCAATACTGATATGCAAGTTAGTACAGTAAAAAAAACCTCATCATTTATCCATAAAGATGTGTTCTTAATGGTAATTACTAGTTTTAATACTTTTATAGTTTTTTCATTACTAAATTGAGGGTAGAAATATAAAAAAAAATTATTTTTTTAAGCATAATCTGCATTAAAATCACATGCTTGTATTTAAAATACAAACTTTTAATATATCTTTTTTTAAATAAAAAATATTATTGAAAAATTTTTAATTTCTGTCTGTAAATTTACACGTTATTAAAAAATTACAGTATTAAAGGTTATTATAGTATCTCTGTATATACCTATCTGCCTATCTATTTATTTATTTGTCTATCTATCTACCCATCTATCTATCCATATATATTTCAATTTGAATAGACTGTACTGGCTTCAGACATATTTTGATTAAATGGAGTTTTGCTGGTATTTCAAGCATAAATTATGCATGATATTGAAAATATTTATGTATGTAATTTCTTATTGAGGCCTGAATTGCATAGGATTATTAATCTTATTATACTTTTATATTCTTTATTAGAGTTATTTTTAATGTTTATGGAATGAATAGCAACTGACATTTTTTATCCCCTCTACAGGAGTTTGACTCAAGATTTTAAGGCTATTTGGGGTCAAATATTCAAACTTCAAATTCTTCATTATCCCCAGACATTTACAATTGAAGTATTTTTCTTTTTTGTTGCTACATACTTTCTTTAAAATGTGTTTTCATGATACAATGATGAACAATTATATTAACAAATGATGTTTTTATTTACAGAAGTGTGTTTGGTTACATAAAATTCCTGTTTTATATTTTTTGTATGCTTTAATACAATTTCTTAATCTTGCATTTAAGATGGTAAAAAGCAATGCAATTAATTTTAATTGACTGAGGGCTAATTTTATTATATTCTTATAAATTTAAATTATTTCATAAGTACTCTAAAAGGTTAAGATTTCACATCGGATATCATGAAAATCTGAACCAGAGAAATAGCCACATAAAAAAAAGTATGATTTTGATTAAATTTCCTTTTTTAGTTTTATCTAAAAGAAAGTGTGTTTCAGATGCCAAATCATATTTTTACTAGCTTCAAACTTCATAATAGTTTGGGAGAGTATAATTTAAATTCAAATTTAATAAACAAGTCACTAGGAAGTTTTAATGGTGTTTTATATGGTACAACACAGAGATGGATAATCTGTTTACTATTAGAGGTCATGTTTAAATTTGGCGGTGTTAAAGAAAGTCACATAAGTTGATATACCTATAAATGTGACTTTTACAAAGTTATCATAGATTTTGTATAGCTTTATCATTTTATTGCATTGTATGAAATTAATACAAAAGAGCATTAAGAAATTTATTATTAAACATAAAAAGTGGGAATATTAAATATTTCTAAATTCACATAAGGGTAATAACTTGCTTATCTTTATCATTATTATTAATCTTTAAATTCTCTAAATAAACTACATATGCAAACAAACTATCTATTCAAACAAAAAAATAAATAAATAAATAAATAAAAGTATGAGTATTTTTAAATAAAGTTATTATAAAAAAATACTGATTGTAAAATAACATTATATAGTTATAAAAGATAACGTAGTAACAATACAATTTTATTAATTTTCAAATTGTCCAGGATTTGTATGGTGCTTGAAGGTAAAGCATCCTATAAAAACTCCTTTTCTAAAACATTTTTTTTTCAATGTGGGGAAAAAAGTTATTAAAACTACTTTTTTTTTTAATGTGAAAGGTCTTTTATAGTTGCCTTTTCCTCCTTCATGCATAATTATTGTTGCACATTTTTATGTTATTATTAATACCAAAGTCATTTGATAATGAATAACAATTTATTTTCTATAATATCTGTTTATTGCAAACATAGTACGTTTTCACTTGATTGCTATTACAATCTTTATTTTGATATAATATTAATGGGTATCAACTTCATAGTATAGATCTTTAATTTTTTTTTGTTATTTTATCTTTTTAGTTTAAACAAATATATGCATAAACAGTAAAATTTGAAAATACAATAAGTGTATTCAAACGTTTGCTTAAGTAATGCATTTCATAAAAATGATATAGAATAAAAATAATATCAGATGTAATAGCTAAATTTAGACTGCTATAATTTCATGTCAGAAGGTGCTTTTTTTTACTTATAGTACTTTTTTCTTCTGCCAACTATGAACCCAGTTTTCATAATTTATATAATTAACATGGTTTGTATGGTTATTGAAATTATTTGAAAGCTGGTTTTTTTATGTGGAAGAAAGTCTTTAAAACTGTGAAAGATTTTTTTAAATAGGAAGCCTAGTAGCATTGAGGTAGCACCTAGTGTTCCCAAGACAAGGTTTGATCCCTGGGCTGGGTAAGGTTAACTCATCCTTTCATCCCTTCAGTGGGTAGACAAACTAAGGACCAAGCATGCTTAGGAACTAAACACTGAGGGTTCTGCATAAGATTGACCACCTAACCAGGACATATACTTAGCACCCCAGGGTCCTTTGTCTCAAAAACGGAGATTAGCACTGTAGACCATGACATAGTAGAGGAGTTTAAGGCATTCTCCATCTACAGTATAACATATTCAAAAATGGCCCAAGTGGTCAGAATCACAAGTTGTTCAAAATTGAAACACTACAAATCTGCTGTTACACCGAATGCTGTGCTCATAAACTCACTTTCCACCCAACCATGCTGTTTTCCCACTAATGACATAAAATTTTAAACATGGAGCCACAGGAATAGCAAATTAATCATTCCATTTTCTGTTCTTCATTCGACTTAGTGAATTTAATGATTACTATGGGAATGATAAAAATTTATATAACCTAAGAATTTTCTTCTAATTGGCAGATAATTGAAACTGGATTTTTGGAACGATATCAGATGGCTGAATTGTATATTCCCATTCCCCCTTCTTCATTGACAGCTTTCAATGCCAAACTCATAGACCATCAGTTTAGTTCAGAACATGTTATCTCACCTAAAAAGAATAATGCTGTTGGATGTGGTAAGAAGTGACATTGCATATGTGCATGTATTTGTTTATTGTTAACTCTATAAGGCTAATGTTTATAAGTAAAATTTAAATAGCATGTCTTCTGTAATAACTTAAAAATTACTATTTAAAAAAGAAATTCACTTCCTATTTATTAAATTGAATAATATAAAAGTATTACTTTTTGTTAGTTTAACTATTTTTGATGATTATAATTGTCAACTCAAAATACTAATTTGCACAGTAAAAGTATATTTGGATTTTTTGTTTTTATTAGTAAATCATTATTTACTTCCCACAAATGTATTTATTAATATTTTTCAACTTACTACTTTTGCATGGAAAAATCAACCAAATATACAGAAAATTGTTGGGTCAAATTTATTATGCCTTGCCTCTAATGCAGATTTGTGTTCAGAGATGGAAAACATCTATGAACACAAATCTGAAATAAAAAAAACAAATCTAAAGGGGTAATAATTATTTAAAAAAAATTAAATTAAATTAGAGAAAACTTTAAAAAAAAATTCCTCACTTTAGAGATATGGGAAGGTGCAGTATTTTTCTTATGGGAAATTAGATTTGAATATCTTTTAATTTTTTGGTAGCATGCCTGACTAAAGCATTTTAAAGATGTAAAGTTTGAATAACAATTAGTGTAGCTCATATTATATTATTTTAAAGGTATCCCTTTCAAGCTTAGTAATGGAAAGGAGACCTACCTGTTAATGAATGGAGTTCTAAAATGCAGTCTAGTGTGGGGTGTATCTGAAACTGGAGTGACACTTGTACCAGATGATATAGAATCTCCCACAAAGCAAGTGACTTTTTTTTTCATTCTTTTTCTTTTTAATCATTCCTCTGATTCTTGAATGAGCTAAATGATGGCTAATTGGTTAGGGTGCAGGCCTTCGGTACCAGAGTTCGTGGGTTCGAATCCCACTATGGCATGAATAATCATAGCCATTCAGAATCAGCTTTAGGCTGTAGGTCCCAGTTTCTTTAGCCCTCGTGTTGCAAAAAGTAGACCGTAGCTCTCCAAACCAAACCAAACCCGATTTTTGAATGCTTGATTTTATCCACATAATATACACTAGTACAAGGAGGTTTCCCTGTACCAGGGTTAGTAACGTACTTGTTTTAAAAAATCATATCAATTAGATATTATTTTAAATTTAAATGAGGGTTTTTAAAATTTAAATAAATTATTTTTTTGATTTTTAAAAAACTTTTTCACAAATTAAATTTGATTAATATTACCATTATTTCAGCTATGAATTAAATATTTTTATGATTAATGATTAAGTTTTCTTTATTTTCAGTTAACGTGTGCAGTATTATTTACATATGACAGATTGTATGTTTAATACATGAAATATGATTTTTTATCTATCCCACCTCAACGGTCTATTATCACCTATTAATGTTTTTTTTCTTATTAACAAATATAAAATTATTTATCTATCAAATCAGTTTTTAAATGACTATTTAAATATTAATTATCATTGAAATCAAAATCAAATAAATTTATTGATTTATTGACAAAAATTTCAAGCATCAACAAAAACATTACATCTCCCTCTTCTAAAATATTCACTTGAGATTTTGAAGAATTATAAAAAATTCAAGTAATAATATCATTAAAAAAGTTAATTTGTAGATTCAAAAGATATAAATCATCCTTATTGAATCTTTTAAGCCAAAACATAAGTTTGGACGGTTTTTCATTTCCCAGTTTACTTATAAAATGTTGACTGAACTAAGCCAAAGGTGAAGAAGTCTCTTACAACAGCAGCTGTAAATATATTTAATATTGAAAAAAGTATTCTTGAATTAAAAAAATGATTTAGAAATGATTAGTTTTTTAAATCAAGATTTATATCATCATGATTTACATTAAGTTATTATAAATCAACCAGCTCTGTACAATTATTCTTTTATGCTAGATTATTTTTTATTGTTGATGAATCGAGTAGTCAGAATAAACCTGTATGAGGTTTTAATATTTATAAATATAACAATTGAAACAGTGAATGACAGATAGGTATATGGGAGGAAAGTAAAATTTGTGTGAAACTAATATGGGTCTTATAGGAAATTTTAGAAGTTTATGTTTATATATTTTTAAAAATGGAATCCTGTATATATGTGTTGGTTGAAATGTGAAATATCTGTTTCTCTCTATCATTTGCACTTGTTACCTCTAATTCTCATTTTTGTCTTTTACACCTTTTGTTCTTTGGTGAATTGAATATGAGAGTGCTTCCCATCCTGTGGTATGCAAGTTGCTGGTTGGTGGATTGTGAAAAATAATCAATATTGGCAGACATAAAAATAAAAAAAATTTAATTAAAAAATATCATAGAAATGTGTTTTCCTATAGTTCATAAAAATTATTTTAGTTAATAATATTATGAAGTTTTTTTATATGTACAGTCAATGGTAAAAACTCTGGCTATCAATATTTTTTTTTAAGTGCATTTTTAAATTTTTCATTAGTAGCTTGAGATATCAATTTAATTTTAGTGCACGTATAAATTAGTCATTAGTAGCTTGAGCTGTCAATACCACTGTTGTGATGGTACTGCATTTGGGATTGTATAGTCTTTGTTTATTAAGATTCATTGATCCCTGTATTGATTAACCTTTTTTAAATAAACCATGGGTCAGTGGTTAATTAACTGTATGTGCTAACATCTCAAGCAAAACACGAACAATGATAAATTGCTGAGTTTTACAAATGACAGGTTTGAAAATTGTAGATAAATTTGAAACTTTGAACAAACACAAATATATATATGTATATATATATATATATATATATATATATATATATGTATATATATATATATATATATATATATATATATATATGCAGTGAGTTTATAATCTGGCAAGATGTTTAGGTGTGTCTCAATATAATTTGTCTAGTTGTGTGATGGGAATACATGGTCATCGTAATAACAAATTTTACAAAATATAATCATTTTTACAAAGTGGTTCAATTTAGCATGATGTACAATCAAGTGGTACATGAGCCAAAAAAGGTTAGGAAATGTTGTTCTATGAAATTAAAAATATTGTTTTCTTTATTCAAAGCACTTATAATACTACACCATTCTAGATTAAACTTTCTTAAGCTCATCATTGTAGGCATTACTCAGAAATTGTAGACAAAATAAACAAAAAATATATTCATATCAAAAGAATATGCCATAAAACTAGCTTGTTAACACCACAACCTTTTTATTTCTCTCAATGGAAAAACAACAAAAAGATTCTGAATAGAAAGTTACACTCAATGACATTTTACAATTACAATGGTGTAAAAAGTTGGTTTATCGTCTTGGTTAAAGAAAACCATTTTACAACAGCATATGACATATAAATTTCTACGTAAAATTTTTTTATGAAATATAAAGCACAAACAATCATTTCCAAACATGGTGCTTGATTTACGGCATTATTTCTAAATGAAATAATTATTATTTTCTTTTTCTAGCCACCAGAAATAGAATGGTTAAATATATTTTCTTGTTTATGTTTGAAATATTTTTACTGAGGTACTAATTGAAAGTAAAGTAATACCACCAAAGTCACTATTTTTAAATGTATATGGTAAGCTATTTTACCATCTCTCATTAGATATGCCATTTATTAATAACTTCAGAACTTACAAAGAAAATTATTAAACTTCCTAACCTCATAACATAGTTTTAAAAAGTAAGGTTAGCTTTGGATGAAAAAGGTTTGGTTTGGTTTGGTGTGCTACAGTCTACTTTTTGCAACACGAGGGCTAATGAGGTCGGGACCTACAGCTTAAAGCCAATTCCGAACGGTTACAAACATCCATGCCTCTGTGGGATTCAAACCGACGAACTCTGGTACCGAAGGCCAGCACACTAACCAATCGGCCATCGTTCGGCTTGGATGAAAAAGAGCAGACGACATTAGGAAGTAAATTTCTTGTGCTGATAACCTGTCATTTATTTTTATTCATACAAAAAAAAAATTCATTTTTACATTGTAGTATTTGCAAAATATGCTTTATAAATATGTTATATAGCATAAAAAGAAATAAGAAGCATAAAGTACACTACCTTTTAATGTTTTTATGCTTACCACCACCCACTGTATTAAAGTCAAATTAACTTAAGAAGACTTAAGTTACTAAGAGTTAAGTTAATTAAGGTAAGATGACTTATATTATTTTGACTTTAACTCAATTTAAATCAAATTAAATAAAGTGAAATTCATTTAATCCAATAAGCAAAATGAATTTATTTTCTTAAATGACTCTCAGTTCAAAAATTATTTTAATATACTATTGCTAGTAAAATGAGACTGTGTAAAGGGTTAACTAATATCCTTTATTTTAATATTATAATAGATAGGTTCAATAGTAACATAGATTTCTAATCTTATTTCAGAAGATGCAAAAAAACTTTACTTTCATCCCACTTAAAGTCTAGTAAATTCTCTGATATAGGAAAAATGAAAATGTGGATAAAAAAATCTAATCTGGATCCTCTAAATCCTGAAAATATTGGGTTATTTAAATTGTTTCAAGTAAGTGTATATTTCATTATTTCTTTTTAGAATTTGAATTATTATGAGTTATTATTTTTTAATATTTTACAACTTAGTGTAGTTTTGTCCTGGCATTTAATTGTTAGAAAAATTATACCTTTATATTAAGATTATTAAACATGATCTGCAGATCAGTGTTTTTATGAAAATCCTAGTGCAAATTATCTTTGCCTTATTTATCAATCATAAAATGTTAGTTTGTAATTGTCAAAGTAACAGAGGCTGATAAAATTCAGAACTCAGATATGGTATTTTATGCTGTCCTTATAAAATATTGGGAGAAGTAAAGTCTCAGAAATTAATATTCATAATATGGTATGGTAACAAGAAGAGTTCAGTAATATTTTGGAGCCCATATGTGAATTTTTTTCCTCCCCCTCTTAAAAAAAGGCATGTATGTGTGCATAATGGGTGTTTTAAAAACACCATAAATGAAAAATGGTATTCAAGCTGGATACAGTGTAGTCATGGAAGAAAACGTCAAAATTTGATATTAAAAATAATACAGATTTTGAGGCACCTTGTCTTTGGTACTTTTCTCCCCAAAACATGAACATTTGTTTTTATAGTGGTTTGGGGGTGCTAGTGAGGTCAGCCAATGAGTGTGTTAAGAATTATGATGCATAAGAAGCAAAAATAAGTTATATAAAGAAAGTATATAAGAATAGTTGAGCTATGTAGGAATTAATTTTGGTGTACACAAAGTCAAAGGTTCCCACAATCAAAAAAGAAACTAAGGTATCTCACTAAAAGTTGCAATTTTAGGGACAGAATCACCAGAAATTTATTTTAGAACTCAATTATTACATTACATTTTTATTTGCGTTATTTTTGAGTTAATATATCTTTATATGTATATCAATATATTATTTAATGTAGACATTTAAATTTAAACAAAAATTAGTTGTAATTATTCTGTTACTCAAGATCACATATTTATGTGAATTGACTTTTTTCAGTTTCAGTGCTTATCTCAATATCATTTGATTATGAAGATATTTTTTGCCCGGAGGTGTCAAATATTGCACTTATGTTGAAGTCCACTTATGTCAAAGTCTGCTTATGTCGAAGTTCCCTTATCTCGACTACTTTTTCAGAAAATTGTGTAGGATGTTCAGAAAATATTTTCTTACTTAGAATCACCCATGAATACATAATATAATTGGGTTGCAAAGAAGGTTTGATGATAAAAAGGGGTCATGAATAGAGATAGTTTGAGAATTGCTGATGTAAACTAATTTAATTTTTTAAATTTTACATTATAATTGTTTCCATTTATTGTCTTAGTGTGAGTGTCTGCTTTTTTTGTGGGGGGGGGAGGAGGTATAATATAATCCTACTTGACCAGCTCTGGTGATAATTGGGGTGGTATTGGGTCAGTTATCAGCTAACTCCAGTTTTTTTAACCATAATTAAAGTTCTATTAAGTTGTTCAATACAGTTTTTGGTACATTTTATTATAGGATGGGTGATTAAAAACAAGAAAGAAGTTATTAAAAATCATTTTTTTCCTGGATTATTAGTTTTTTCCCAGTAATAATATTGTATCTTTTTTTACTAAATTTACTTATTCATAGGTATACTGAGCTCTTATTCTGGAGGAAAGGGTGCTCAAATTAAATAACAAAGACACACATAATATAGTTGCATATATAACTTAGGGTACTTTAATCTCTTTAAATGATACTGTTAAATCATTTTAATCAGAAAATTAATTAAAAAATTTATATAAAAAGGTTTTATTTACAGAGGACAATAGGTCTGTTATGAACTTAACAGTAGTTGAATCAAAAGTTTTATTATTATTTTTCAAAAAAATTGCCCAAGTGATCCAATAAAATTATTTTAAAAGACCATATAACTCTGAAGTTTTTTTTAAAATTTGTTATAAATTGTAATTATTAATGTCAGTTTCACCCCTTGGTTTAAGTGTTAGCACATGATGCTTCCATACTGAAGGCTGTGGGTTCTAACACTGATAATAAGGTATTTGATATTAATAGCAAGGGAGCATGAGGGGCATCTGCCAAAGGAAAGCTGCCCTGTGTATAAGACTTCTTTATGGAATTTAACCTGTATTCATATAAGATCCCTAGCTACAAGTGCATTAAACTTAGATCAGTTCATTGGTAATCATGAACAGGGTGAAAACCCTGGCACTTCTCACCTTTAAAACTGTTTTTGCTCCATCATGATAACCACTTGGCTATTGCAGCTGTTTTGTTTGATGAAGAATTTATAGTTTCTGTGATGTATGTATGTGTGTGTGTGTGTGTGGGGGGGGAAGAACGAGGACAAGCACCCTCTGGCTATGCTTTATGTCATCACTCTAGTATAGTAGTATGTTATTGCCTTTCAATAAATGCTTATAGAGTACCATTGAAAGTAAACTTAAAAAAAAAAAAAGAAATATGTTTCTGTAATCCAGGTGAAGTATTTGGATGAATGTGAATCTTATTTAAAATGACATTCATTTATGTAACAGGAGATGGGTTTGAACAGTAGCAACACTGTAGATGAATCAAGCAATCAAGAAACATCAAGAGATCCATTTATTTTCTGTTCCGATGAAGAGATAGAGAACAACAAACGTTTTCAGTTGCTTTGGCTGAGACATCAAGATCTTTCTCAATTCAAAAACCTTGTGATGATTCCTCCTGATGAAGAAGACTTGTCCGAGCATATGCTTCAGGTACTATTCTTTTGCACAGTCATATTAATTTTAACTATTGCTGTTTTTGTAAATGTATTTAAAATAAAGAAAAGTGATCTGACCTCTTATGTCTGTAAGATCTTGTTTATGGAAATATAGATAAACTGAACATAGTAAGAAGTATTAGGAATTACTCCCTCTCAACTTTCTTGAATTCTCACAAAAATGAAAAGAAACTATTTTTTAAGCTATGTTTAAGTTTTTACTTTTACAAAACATATGAACTTTATCATATAAATAATATCTGTCTTTTAGCTAGGCTAACACATTATTTTATGAACTTAAATAAAAATGCACATTGTCCAGGAATCATGTCGGTGAATAGCAGGTAAACTGCTACTTACAGTTACCAGAAATAATTTAGAAATTGAAAGAAAATTACAATTTTGCTATAATGTTTCAAAATTTGGTTTGTCCTAGTCAAAACATACTTGAGTAAAAAATGGCAAAGGAAATTTTCAAACATATCTTATGGGCTTAATTGAACATATCTTATGGGAAATTGTCTTCTGAGGTAATGAATTTAAATATACAACTAGGTGTGGGCTGTCAATGCTGCTCTTGTATTTTGGAACAATTGCATTCATAAGACAGGATTTTTAATCACCATGGAAACATGTGCCTGTGTAGAAATTAATTTTTAAACACTTGTCTGACAAATTTTAGTAAATATTCTTTTAGAACCTTTGTTTTTCTCTAATGCTTAGGAAAGGTGGAGCTTAGGGTAAATGGAACTGAAAACTTTTTGTTTTCATCTTATCTGTATGGTAACTTGTACAGCTGTGTTGAATTTTGTTGTACTTCTTATAATTATGATGTATGTGTTTTTAACCTGTTTCGTAATATCTGAATTTGAAACATATAGCTGTTGTCAACACTTTTTATTTTTTCAGTGTTTAGAGCAGAAAGCAGAAATTGTGACTTTAAAGGATATAGAAGACAGTCAACATGCTCAGAGAGAAAAAGCTAAAATGGTTATGCAGAAAGTAAGTTTGTATGAAACACATTTTTATTTTTACCTTAAAAAGTGCTTCATGTGAATCAGGGTTTAAGTTATGATCTCATTTTTCACAAAATGTGAAAGGAACTTATACCAAATACAAAATAAATTATAATCTATTCCACAAAAATGAATTTTGAAGTCGTTTTATTCTTTTATGGCAAATAATTTATAAATGGGCTTTGTTTAAATCATACACAAAAGGTTAAAACAAATAAACTGAAAACAGCTGCTTGATTTTATGTTTGTAAATGAAATATCCTCTGAATATCCAGCTTTGTTATGAAGTATGCCATAACTATTTCTTTGCATACAGCATGTTGTGAAAAGTTTACTAAAACAGACATTTAAAATTGAAAGTAATTATATTATGTTAGCAACATCTTGATGATTAAAATTAGAAATTCTGAAAGTAAAAATCTTTATTTTGGAAGAAAAGCCTCTAAGAAGTGGGAAGGTTGAATGATAGAAAAGCTTTAAATTTTAAACCTGTTTTTTTAATTGATCATTTATTTCAAAATTGTGTTTTGTTATTTATGGTATTTCTCTCAAGTATTATTGTTTTAAGCAGTTTCAAAAATTTGGTTATCATTAACTTTTGATGTAAATTTTAGCTTTTTTACTAAAACTTTTATATCTTATTTGGCTAAATAATTTTTTTTTCTTTTAAATTCTAGTTTAAACTTTGGTGGGATAGATGATAACTTTAAAATTTCTTCTGTTAAAAGAATTTTAATAAGTTCAGTTTGGAGTGCTTCAGTCAACTTTTTCCCTACATGATGGCTAATTAGAACAATTTCGTAAAGTTGATTCGGAATGGCTACAATGTCATGTCAGCAGTAGGGTTTTGAATTCATGGGTACTCAAAAGGTATTTCCCTTCACATTCAGCTAAATAAAATGCGGAGTTTCTGCTAGATTGAAATATTTGTTTTTATAAATGAAAATATTCCAATTTGAGTATAGTTTGAACTTTGATGGTTTCTTATAAATATTTAACTTTCTGTACTGTTTTATTTTATAACCTTAGAAAACTAATATGAAAATTCTACTCTAAAGAAAATTCAAATATAATCACAAATATATGCTACATTTTTTCCTTTTAAATATTTGATTAATAAGCTGTAGTGTGTCATATGTTATAGTATATTTGTTTTGTGACTATCCTCATCATAAAATATAGTGTATTTAAGATAACTTATTAAAATAAGCCATAGCAGTTCTCGAAAGAGCAAAATTTATTTATTAATTACAGCATTCTTTTTGATGTGCAAGTTACATATCTCTATATTCTTGCTCTGTTGCTCTTGCCCATCCAAATATACAAATGTTGATATCTACACTTATGTATTAAAATTAAAACTTTAAATATTATGTCAGAAATGTTTTACAAGTTTGAAGTATAGGGGAGACCGGGGCACCTTGGGACACTTTTCAGTTAAACATTTTTATGAATTTTTTTTAAAGCTAATTGAAAAAAAATAAGTATGCATGTATATGTTGTCATCATATCTGCTTCTTTTAAACATTAAACCTACTTAATATCTCATTTAGTTAAAGAGTAATGAAAGAAATAAAATACCTTTCCAATGTCCCAACCAGCCCCACTGTATGGGGTAGGTTGGGACACTAAACAACAAATACAAAATACTATTCAAATTATTTTTATTAACTGTTATAAAAGAGAAATAGCTGAAAATTGTTCAAGTTAATACATTTTTTAACAAATCTTATATTTACAGCTGATTCAAGCATATTAGCATTTACAGCAGAATACTTTCTGTTTGTTTTTCTTGTTCTCACCATTTTTTTCTGAAAAAAAAAAGATTAATAAATTAATATTTTGACATGTTAAATCAATTAAAAAGTAGGCACCAAAATATTAATTATTTTGCTTGAATTGATATTTGTTTACACTTTTTAAAATGTCCCAAGGTGCCCCATCTATGTGCGTCCCAACCTGCCCCATTTTACATAGTATCCTTTGGGAACTACTATACAGTTAGGCTTAACAATACAATTTATTTATTAGCATAGAAATAATAATAAATGAATTTTCTTTCATAACAATACACTTTTTTTAAAATATTTAAATTTTTTTCAAAAAAATTACTTTTTAAAATGCACATTGATGTAATTTTGGGTTATTCAAAACAAAGAAAATGAAATTGTTCCTTACCTATAAGCACTATTTTCATCAAAATTCTTTGAGAAGTGAAGAGGAAGGTCATCTATCAATACACATGAGAACTAATTCCTGGTTACAAATTAAAGCCTGAAAATAAAGGTGTCCCAAGGTGCCCCACTCTCCCCTATAGTAAAATTATGAGTGACATGATTTAAGGTTGGCTGAAATGTATAAGAAATAGAATAAAAATGAAAATAAGCACAGAGAGAGCTGATATGTACCAATATATATCATTATCTTATTTGGAAACTTAAATTTTAAATTAAAAGATGTGATACTAGTATATGAGTAGCAATAATTTAACAATAGAAAAACTTATTTAAAGGTTAGAGAAGAAGTTGCCAAGCGATTTTATGTATCTCAACATCAAAAAATATTTGAAGATGTAGTGATGGAGGAAAAGGTTCCTAGCATTGGGTAAGTAGTTAAAATAACAAGCAATAATGTTTGACTTCCAAATAATCATTATAGTAGTATGCAATAAAAACTGTTTTGAAGATGCCAAACAGTTAAGAATTTTTTTTTATTGATTTAGTACACTTGTGTACTGCTAATTCCAAATATTGTGTTTTTGTGTCATGTAAGAAAATATAGTTGTAATTGAAGGTAGTAAAATTCATTTTGGTTAGCTAGTACTTAAAATTGACTAAATTTAATTTAATCTTTTACATCACAATAAGTAATGTTTTTTTTCTAATTTAGACTTAAGCATGATGGAAATGTTTTATGATTTTTTTTTTTAAACTGAAGAATATTTTCTTTGAAAATTAAGGAGAATTTAAGAAATTTTGTATTAAATTTTTTTTAAAATTTTAAATAATTTTATTTAATGAAGGACTTTTTAAATGTGTAATTTTAGGAATTTTGCCCAAAATTATAAATAAGAACACAATTTATTCTAAAACAGGAATTTGCATGTTTGGAAATTGTGAATTACACAAAAGTTGATATGTTGTTGTTTTTACTTCATCGATTCCCTGCATTTTAGTTTGTGTGATGTACATTAGCAGAGTTATCTATGGATATATGCTAAGAATAACAACATTAAATAACTCCCATTTCATTGTTTATGTTTACTTACTTATGCATGGAAGAATTATTATCACATTGTCAATCCTTTAAAAGTAACTAATCATTAGTTTTAAGTATTACACTATTTGTGAGATGTGCTTATTTAGATATTGTGATACTTTTCAAAAACTTAAGAAACCTTTTAATGACGTTGAGTTGTTGGTTCTTCCCGTTAACTACAAATCTAGACTGCACATTTCTATGTATTATGTCTACTGTCGGAAAGAGAGGGATTTCCATAAAGCTAGAAGTCAAACTCAGCCTGAAATCTTATATATCATTATAATTTTGATCATCTGTGGTAGGAAAAATAACTGGACACTCTTAATTTGTCTACTACCTGACAACAGAAATTTAGGACCTATCAATAAAGGATGTATGCATTCTGCCTAAAGAAGTTCTGAACAACTGGCAGTTGCCACCCTGGTACTGGCCTGTTGGACTAGAATTCAGCAGTGTCAGGTTAAGCAAGCTGGTGTGTCCAGAGAATTTAATTTGTGGATTCTAGATATTCTCTCTGTGAGATTAGAAGGAGACATGTACAGAATCAGGAGCAGAAATCTCACCTTCTGAGGATTATCAAAATTAAGGAGGATTTCCAGTGAGGCAGATAAACTTCTTACACTCATCTGGGTAGATGATTCAGTGTAAGTTATCAAAAGGCACTTTCAGATATAATCTCAGCTCAGCAATATAAATTGATATTTAGCCTTAACAACTGAAATAACCTCTTGGGTTGTGTGGCAGTGCCATATATAAGCTATATGGTATGTATGTTAGCTTGAATAAAATACAATGGGATGTGAATTCCTCATTGGTTCTTCTTTTGGAACTTCATCAAGTATACAGTCAATCATTGTTTCAAACATAGGGTACAAAAAGTTTTCCAACTGGTGTTCCTTTTAAGTTGTCAAACAGGCATTTGACTGTACTTCCATTTATTGCATGGACTTTATTATAGATATGTAGTTATTATTGACTAAATATTCAATTATAAAATGAACTTTGAAATTGTTTTTTTTATAAATGTACATATTCTATTAAAATGTATCCAAAAAATTGTCAAATCATACATTTTCTTCTCTGAAGTAAAAGTCTTACAATATACATTTTATTATTTGTCTTATTATCTCTGGAACACATTATTATTATAATTTTTTTGCAGGACTATAGGATTCAGCATTTTAAAACTCTTCCAACCTCGACGGCCGCTTTATCCATCTCGCAAGGAGAGAAAAAAAGTGGCTTGTACCAGTACCACTATGGATGTTCGAATCATCATCAAAGTTCAGCATGCTTCGAATGTTCCAGTCCGTGTGGATGCAGATCCTATGACCAAAGGAGATGCACGTGAGTTTCCAAATCCTATTGTCCACTGAAATCAACATCTGATCTTCTTTTTCCAATTCTCTTAAAGGCAAAAGAGATACTATAATCACTTTTGCTCACTCTTGCTTCTGAACTTAATTATCATCTAAAGAACTTCATAACATCTAAAGAATCCTTCACTCTAAGAGGTGGGAAAAGATGCGTCACTAATTGTCTGTAGAAATTCTGTGTTGTTTTAAATCCATATTGTATTTCAATTTTTATTCTAAAACATGTCTCCAAAATGCAGTATCAAACTGTATTTTGGATTGATAATCATTCCAGACTTTGAAACTTCATCCCGGCTTCACACTTTTAAAGGTTTGTGTTTTCTTTATGTGTGTATGCTTGCATGAACATTCAATAAAAATAAAATATTCAGTAAAAATATATTGTTATAGAAACTTTAAAATGCTTATCTTTGGCTTTAGCCTTTTCAGACATAGGTAAATGAAAGAAGTGAAAGTCTGCAGATGTACTATACAAAGGTTGGTGTTTATTAAACAATCAGTGTAAGTTAATCAGAGAGCATCATGATTATTTCAGTCACTTGAATGAGTGATTAAAGAGAAACTTTTGTTGCATTATTTTCTCTTTTGATGACTTTGCATACTTTCCATACCTCTTCTCATAATCATTGCTGTACAAAGCTGTAGATGCCGTTCACAAAGTATAGTTCTATGTGAAATGAGTACCCACAAATGGGCTTAAGAAAAGTGTGTTTGTACTGCCCCTCTGCCTGACTTTTAAATGTCATGCTGGATGCTTTTATTGGTATATAAGTCCTTATAAGATATAAAATGGTCATATCTGTAGTATGATGCAATAGGGAGATGTCAGAGGATAAAATGCCTGCTGTATTATAGAAAATATGGAAGTAATAGATATTTTGGTAAAAATAGCATCATTTTCAGATGGCTCAGTTTTATAATTAAAATTAAATTTTTTAAATAGTTAAGGAGGTGCAATGATTCCCTTACTCCATTCTACTGAGACAGCATACATCCTGTAGTTTTGAATCTTAACAGAAACAGAGATAGAGTGAAAGGAAATTAGTTGGAGAGAATAACAAGGGAATTGGATATGTATGTCCTGACTCCTTGAACGTCAATGCCATTGTCTAAATTCTCTTTCTGTTTCTTCTGCAATAACTTAACATGGACATATCTTACAGACACAGCTATTCCCATCGACAGCCAAGTTCGACCTTTCGTTGAAGTGATGTTTCAGAGGATGGCAGTGAAAACAGGAATCGCAGACGGCCCACATCCCACTTGGAACCAGGAACTTGAGTTACCATTCCGGTAAGAGACATGATCCACACACTGCATACCCGTCCTTTCATATTCATTCACTTTTTCATCAATAGGAATTGAAGTTTTTCTTTTAATAATGTATGACAAAATTTAAATAAGTAAATATATTTGTCAAGGAACAGTTTTTACAAAGTTGATATTTATTGTTCCCAAAAGATAAATTAGTACTGAACCTGCAATAATCCGAAAGCCGATGATCGTAAATATATAAATATGACATTTTTGTTTCATTGTATAAATGGTAAAATATGACTATAAGTAGCACATTCATTATTTCAGAATAAGTTCATTTTTGTCATATTGTGATATCATCATATATTGTACCAATAGAGCAGCCTGAATACTTGTCTAGTGAAGGATGCCTAGTATCCAAACCATACTTTTAGTTGTGAACTCTATAATTCGAGTAATCACGTGGCATACCAGTGGTGTATGCAGACTTCATTTATGGGTGGAGGGTTGGGTGTCTGTCATTTTGTCAAATTGTAATATGATACAAGTGTGTATTATATTATAATTTGATAAAAAAAATATATAGTAGGAGTTTCAAATTCAATACAAATGCTTAAGCCTGTGTGTTATCTCTGTGTCAAAAATTAAAAATTTATACTTTTTTTCAGTCTTATGGTCTATGGGGGAGGTTTGAACCCTCAATCCCACCCTTTTCTGTATATCATTGAAGGTTACTGTACTCAAGTCTACTAATTCATAGTTAGGAGGCTGATTAGTTTTTTTTAGTTTTTCAAATAGATACTAACATAATAAAACAAAATAGTATTTTTCCTGTTGCCAACTAGTAATCAGTTATTTTTATTAAGAAAATGCAAAATTATTTTTTTCTTAATTTTATATATTGTACATTCAGAAGTTTGATAAAAAAAAAAAAAGTGAAACAGGAAGAAACTTAAGCTCACTTAGCTTCCTCGGCCACTGTATTATATTGAGACAAATGGGACATTTTCTTCCAGATAATAGAAATTCAATTATAAATGTGTAAATTCAAATGAACAAACACTTGTTTCATGCGATGAGTTAGTGTATTCCTGTTTGAAGAAGTTAGATCTGTGAGTGAGTTAAATAAGATACAACTACAAAATGTCCCGACGAGACCTATCGGAGAAACTTATTAGCTTACTGGGTTTCCAAATTCGATTTAGAGATGGTTAATTCATATGCTTTTATTTCTCAAAAAATGCTTTTCAGCTCAGGATAAATATGTAAAAGGGAAGTATTGTTCAGTTGTGTAGTATCTCAGTGAAGGTGATGCCCAAATTCACGACTGCTACTTATCATACATGATATGAAAATACTTCAAACATTCTTTTCTTTGTAAATTTGCCAAATTTTACATTCTAGTGCCCCTAATGACAACTATAGCCCTTCGAGCCTAGAGACGGTCAAAGACGTCATCTACATCAATCTGTTCGACGAAGTGACCGTGAATTTACTGCAAGATGACGTACCCCAAGATACAGTGGTCTACGAGAGGCTCGAAAGGAGGTGGCTCGGAAACTTGAAAATTCCATTTACCACCCTGTATTTGAACTCGAAAGTATGTAGCTCAATAATGAATGATGACTCCCTCAACTTTTAGGACAGTTTGTCAACAATTTTTTTTCTGTTGCTTTTCCAGATCGAAGGTGCCTTTCGTATTAATGTCCCTCCCGTGTTACTCAGCTACCACAACGAACCCAGACCCTGGTTGTCCGGCCTGTCGAGTGTCTCTGAAAACCGAACCTACTTGTCGTTCTTCATGACCGTCGAGCCATGTTTGCAGTTGCCAGAAGTCTTCAGAGACCAGGTAAGTCTTGGACTGAGGAGGATCCATATGAAACAGGGGAATTTAAAATGAAGAGAATAGGGGAGTAGTTACCTGTTATCGTTTTTTTTCTCTTTTTAGAATTTTCAAGTTTGTTTATTTAGTGCAGCGTTTTTCATTCTTTGGTACGTGTACCATTGGTGGTACGCGAAAAATCCCCTATATAATAATAGCCTAAGTTATCTGTCCGTCTGTCCTCAAATTTATGAAGCGCTTACACCTGGAATGGATAGAGGCATCCATATTGGATTCTTGATGAGTTAGGGTTAGCAAAATTCAAGGGGAGTAAAGTTTATCTTTTCCTAAACTATCGATCCGATTCTAAAATAAATTGGTATAAATAGGCTTCATACCACAGCAAAAATACTGTAATTTTAAAACGTTCGAAATTCCCCCCTTCCCCCCCTTTTGAGCTCTTAATGCCATTATTTCGAGCCCTATTTTCCCCGGTTAAGAGCAGGCAATTAAATTTATCAATTTATCACATAATGAATAAGTAAAAATACCATTTTTTCTATCATTATGACATCATTCCTTTAACCATCTCATTTAATCAATTTTTATTTTAAATTATTTCATCTGAATTATTTTCATACGTTTTATCACTGAATTTAGATATTGCGTAAATAATTTTCTTTTATATTTGGCTTAAATAATAGATTAGGTACACGTGATAATTTTAAATTAATCATACCCTATTTTTAGTAGTAAAATAATTCTCAGTCAAAAAACAAACCATTTTTTTACCTGCATGATAGGGTACTTCACAATTCTGGAAAATTAAAAATTTTACTGATCCTGTCATATGACGGGCTATATGCTAGTAATCAATAATGACACACATAAATTTTAAAAAATAAATAAAAAATATCAGAAAAGTTTTTTTTCAATCTATATATATAAAAATGAATTTGTGTATGTCTGTCTGTCTGTATGTATGTACTCAATAGACTCAAAAACCATGCATCCAATCGCCGTGAAAATTTGGGAAATGTTTAGGTATATCCCTGGGAAGGTTTTTGTAAATTTTTAACGTTCGAAATCCATTCCTTCCCCCATTTTCAAGCATTTCATGTCACTATTCTAAGCATTATTTTCCCCAGTTAAAAGCAAACGATTAAATTTTTAATTTATCGCGTGATAACTAAGTGAAAGAAGCATTATTTCTAGCAATGTGACGTCATCCGAAGTAATTGTTTTAAACGCAGTTTTCCTCGGTTAAAAGTAGATTAAAATTTTTAATTTATTACATAATACATAGGTGAAAATGATATTTTTCTATCATTATGACATCATTCCTTTAAATATTTCATTTATTCATTTCTTATTTTATAATCGTCTGCGTAGTATCAATTCGATTTGACCTGGAAATTGAAATATAAAGTGATTCACTTTCATTTCTATGTGACGCAAATTATAGCATTGTTATATGAGAACTCATTTTAAATTTAATTCTTGGTTAATTTTTAAGTTGCAATGAAATGTTTATCAATAATATTTTAACAACAAAAAGTACAAATTTCAGTGACTCTCAAAGGCAAACCCAAACAATACACCGATATCTATCAGACGTCTATAATACGTCACCTCATACAAACGCCTTCCTCTATAAGACATCGAAAAATATCGAGATCGCGTCTTATGGAGCTCTATAGGAGTTCCGAGGTGTGCTCTCCTTGAGATCTATAAGACGTCGATGAAATCTACGCGCTCTATAGCACGTCTATAAGAGCGACAATTTCGACTTGGAGGGTACGCGATTTAGATGTTTTTAGATCTTAAAAGGACGTGCTATTCTCCTGCAAAACGTTTATTTGTTCTTAATAAATTAGCTTAATTTAGTTTGAATAATTTGCAGTCTATTAGAACACTTACGCAAAAATAACTGCTACGGTGATTTTAAAAATAAAAGTAAATTTACGGAAGTATAACAAAATGTATAAAAAATTACGGTATTTATATTAAGGTAATAATCAGGGTGCTAACTCATTTCAATATTCTCCGATTTTTTCGAGGCAAGAAACTAAATATTTCTCCAAGCTTCAATTGCAGTTTTCTTTATGATACAAACCATAAATACATGTATATTTACATATATATATGTGTGTGTTTGTTTTGTATCATGAAAAGAACTGTAATGGAAACCTGGAAAGTTTTAACTGTTTCGCCTAGAAAAACCCCCGAAAATTTGAGTTTGCCTCCCGATTATTACTAAAATAATATATATACCTTTATTTTTATACATTTTATTATACTTCCATAAATTTACTTTTAAAATCACTGTAGCAGTTATTTTCGCCTAAGTGTCCTAGTCCAATGCAAATTGTTAAAAATAAATCAAGCTTATTATTAAAAGCAAATATACATATGTACTATAAATGTATAAAGAACACATAATTTTTATCTAATTCAATAGTTTAACGATGGCCATTTTAGCATAAATGAATTGGAAGCTTTTAAAAGCACATCAAATATTGGGATAGCAGATAATTGGAATAACACATAATATAATGTATATCTACTTAGTTTAAAAATAAATTTAATTAACTTTCAGAAAGAAATTTGAATACTGAATTAAATAAACTTATAAAGCTTATCTAAAAAAATATTTAAAAATTTTTTTGAGAGTAAAAACTCATGTTTTTCTTTACTTTACCTAAATTATCTAAATATATGCTTTTATTTATTAAAAAGTTAATAAATTTTTCAATTAATAAAGTCCAACAATATATATGTACTAATTTATTATTAAACTAAGATTTTTTTTTTTTTACTTCCCTTTTGCAGATAGACATAAGTAAGAATTAAAACATTAAACCAAAGGATAAACATTTTAACTTCTCAAATTATTCTATTTTAACTATTTGTTTTTATTTGAATTTTATACTTGTAACATTTTTTTTTCTCATTTGATAGCCCTTTCCTATCTTTTATTTCAATTATTTGTGATTTTTCTTGTTTCTTCTGCTTTTAAAGATCAGTAAAATACAAAGAGTCATACAGCACTTTAATATTTAGAATAATTTTTAAATATTCTACTAGAAAAATTTAACAATATATTATACAACATCATAAACTTGTTTTAAAGTGGCTACACTTCCTTCTGATTTCTTTATGCATTCTTCATCATTATAAAAACTCGTTACAAATTTGTGGTACCTTGTGTAGTACAATTAGAAGCATTTGGGAAAAAAATTAAGCTCCTGTAATGCATTCAACTTTGACATCTACCCAATACTGACCTAATTTGTTGTTTCCTTAATTGTAAATTTCCTTTTTGCAATACCAAGTACACTGGTAAACATTATTTTAGTCTATCAATTTTATCTGCATCATCATAACAAATCATCATAAACCATCTGTTTTTCAACAAGAATCTCAAAGCATAAAAGTAAATATTTAAAAATTAATGCTTTATCAACAATAAAAAAAGGTCTATAATGGAAATTCCCTTAGTTGATTTAAACTTGAATAGTGATCTTTAACATAGTTCCTGTACTAATTTTATGAAAAAATGATTTACAATAAATTTAAGTAATATAATTATAGTAACTCAAGCATAAAAAATATTAGATTTTCCAGATGAGTTTTTTTAATGTAATTGTTCTAATTAATGAATATACATTTTAAAACTGAAAATTAATTTGAATATTAAAATACCATTTATATTTGCTTGAAAATAAATTTCTCTCTTTAAAGGTAATGTGATATCTAAAATATGATATTATTCGTCATAAGTTTTTGACAGTTCAAACCAGTTTTTGATGTTCTGTCATGCCAAAAACCCAAAACTGCAACTGAATACTGTTTGAATACAGATCATATCTTTCTGTTTTTAACAAAAAAACATATTTTTACTACTGCAAGAAAGTATAAATATTTTACTAAAATTCTTTATTGAATACAAAATATTTTAACAATTTTTACACCAGCCTTTAGCAATGCCTTCAATTTCTTGGTTCGTCAGATGCTTCCATAACACATTTCACCTACCTGCACCTAAAATATAATAAATAATTTTCTTTTTTTAGAAAATATTGCTAGGTTTACCTTAATATTGTTTATATTTTATAAGAATGGTTCATATTTATATTAAATATATGCTTTACATGCACATATTTAATATAAATAAAATATTGCACTCACACAATACCCAAAATATCCACACATATCCCACAATACCCATATATGCACACACACAATGACCATGTGCCTATATCTTCTCTCTCTCTCTCTCTCTCTCTCTCTCTCTATATATATATATATATATATATATATATATATATATAGAGAGAGAGAGAGAGAGAGAGAGAGAGAAATAACCAAAACCATGTGCCTATAAACACACACACACATACATATACACACACAATTATATATAAATCTTTAAAAAAGTACCGAACTTTAGGTTGGTAAAGTACATTTGTACCTTCAAATCATTTCTCTTGGTATATACATATAACAGTGGTATGACTATTCCTAGATATACTTCTACAAGTAATTAATTTATTATTAATAATTATTATACAGAAATACAAGTGCTAATGAAATAAAAACTATAATTTAATTGATACAATTTTAGATTTTAATAAAAGTAGAACATCATTTTCTTTTGCCCTCAACCAGCTAAATTTTGCTGTTAATTCATTTGACATTTTTGATAACATAATTGTCATACCAAGTCACTGAGGCTTATGCCACTGGTCTGAGAAAGTACTTAATAATAAAAACAATTTATATGTAGAATATAAATTCAGACAACATACAACCTAAATAGTGCTGAAAATATGAGAAAAATCAAAGCAAACAAATTATGAAATAATTCATTGATACAAATGGAAACATTATAATTAAAAGTAAATTAAAATGCAAATTATACAACAAACACTTGCTACTAACAATACAATATATTTACCAGACTATAATTCACAACATTCCAATACTTATCAGAGTACACAAATATACTAACCTACAGTTCTTTAGTGTTGATATTTAGTTTAAAATTTCTTCTATCATTTGAATTTCTTCCCTTGTCGACTAGTCCTTTCTTTAAAAGACGTTGAAAATAAATACAATTCCTCTGGATATATAAAAAAAAGGATTTAAGCTACCTGGATCAAGGTTGATAAATCCCAATAAAAAAACTAATTTTTTCACTTTAACTGCAAAATATCAAACATAATCGAATAAACACAAGCATCAATTTAAAGTTTTATTTATTATATATAAAATTTGAAAGACTTTTAAAACATTTTGCCTATAGCATATTTGGCACCTTGATTTACTACAAAACTTTTTATATCTATTCTAGAACAATCATAAAATTTGCACATTATTTAATTTAGAAGTGTAATATTTGTTTCTTAAAATTAAAATTTAGTACTCTTCTTGTGTGTTAAGTTCACCAGGCCATTTAGTGTGTTCTTCTTTTAATTTAAAACTATTAACAAAAAGTGTTTCATTAGTGTCTGAAAAATTTTGTGGATTCAAATACTTTATCAACTAGCTGTTGTAAACATCACAATCAAAAGCTTTCAAGTCAATTTTTATTGACTTGTCTATTCAATTATAAAACATTCAATTTCATACCACTTTGAATAAATTTATTAATTTCAACAATAAAATCTGCTAAATATTCTGACACATCTGATGGCTTTTGAAAAATATGAAAGATGTCTATTTGAAAAAATTCATAGTATACTTCTAGAAGCATTTTAAATTTTTCTAAATCTATAAAAAAGAAACTTTATAAGAAAATATTCTAACAGACAGAACAATATATTAAAGACAACTCTAGATAGAGGCAGTATAAGGAAATACAATATAATTTGTGTGTAGTTTACAATGTGAATTATTATTTAGTACTTACAGGAATTTATAAACAAATGAAGATTACGCTCCACACTCAATAATAATATACAGCGTAGTAGTTTGTTCACCAGACTATAGATGGCGCTTTGGGAGGAGGTGATCTAAAAGAGCTCTATAAGACGTCTATATCAAAATATGGTACAGACACTGACCCTACAGGCTACGTCTATTAAAGGTCGAAACCTGGAGGACTTATAGATGTACATAACACGTCTTAGATATCTATCAGACGTCGAAATCACACACGACCATTAGACATCTATTTTTTTAATCTTATAGAGTTCTATAGCACGTCCTGGATGTCATAGATGAATTTCGATCTCTATTAGACGGCTATAAGCTCTATGTGGTTGTGTGGGAATAAATTCCTATCATTTATATTCACATCTTTATATTCACGTATTTGACAATATGAATGTGTATATGACAATATATATAGTTATCTTTATATTCACATATTTGACAATATGAATGTGTGCTTCTGTTTCATACTAAACTATGTGGTTTGTCATAAATTTCCTTAATTTTGGAAACATTTATTACTACGAACAAAATTAGCACTTTTGCTTTCAAAACCTCTGCTTTCTATTCTATCACGTAATTTGGCAACGTATATTAACGTTGCTAATCAACGTACAGTAGTAATACAGTTTAGGGTTAAACTTATATTTTACTATACAGTTTTGAGCAAATTTAATATAAGACACACATTTGATGCAGATTTAATCGTTAGCGTGTAAACATATATTTTGTTATTTTTATTTATAGATATTAAGAACAGTTTTCATTTTTATGCTTTTTTAACAAATCTAATCGATAAGTCATAGAGTATCTTCTTTGGACAGAAATCCTTGATACCGCCAAATGAACATATTCCACATTAATACATCTTGAATTCCCAGATTAAAATCTGACTGTGAGATCCAGGGATGTTATTTCGCCCATTCGTGTTCCGATATACCAATTAGTTCGAAAGATATTAACGAAAAACCAAACAAAATGGCAGTTTAATTTTGCGACATGAGCTTTCCGTTATTGAGTTGGCGTCTAAATATGGCAGTGTTATTCATTGTTGGCATTATCTCCAGATATTTGGTATTCGGGAAACATAAAAACGTATCTACGCGATTTTAAATTCCAGTGTAAGTATAGAAATATATGATGGCATTTATGTATATAAGACTATTCTTATCTGATAAACGATAAACTCATTTTTGTTTAGGAAATCACTTCTTTTTTCTATTTTATTAGCTTGGCGAGATTTTTATTTTCAATAATTAAAAACTTGCCATGTTCTATCAAATTTGTTTTCATTTCGCAGTTGCCATTTATTAAATAAAAACTATCATATGGTTATAGGTTTTGTTATCTAAAACTCAACTACACTAGAGATAAAAGAAATTGGCAAGTGATATACAGGGAACAAATAAATTTGAAACTATGAAATGTTGATATATTGTAGTCACTTTTGAATAAAGTTTAAAATGTGATTTCAAATAATATAATTGTTTTCGGTGTTTTAATCTTATATACTTATTTTGTTTTATCAATATTAATTTGGTATATTTTTTTCATTTTAAATTCAATTGCGCCATTTTTATTAATCCAATTTTAAGACGTCACTCTGTACTTCACCTATTCTTAAATAAGCTTGGCGACTTTATGGTATATGTTTCGTGTTATAAAAATTGAAATCCTTTATGTAACTTCATTCTTATGATAACGCTTTAAGTTCTTGGCTTTTCACCTTATGTGCTTAGTTTATTTTATCATCAAAATATCGTAATTAGAATCAGTTAAAAATATATTAATTAAAATATGTAATGAGTGGTGCCATTTATTGCCTATAGTTACAACTGTTTTTCATACGCAATAACTTTTTCTCTTTGAAATATCCCAGTATCAAAATCATTTTATTTTTTATAGCTAAATTTTGTATTTCATCAAAATATGTAAATCTTTATTTTACTTTCTCAAATTTTTTAAGAAGTTAACATTTTTTCTGTTATATGTTTTCGAGATTTTTATATTCAGTACTTACAAATTCACCATGTTCTATCATATTTGTTTTTATTTCACAATTGCCATTTTTTAAAGAAAAAGTTTTCATTTTAGGTTTTGTTGTTTAAAATTTAATTTTTATGTATGTAAAACAGTACTAAAAGATGGTTGGGAATGATTTATCCCATTCAGAACAGTACATATATATGTTACTCTCCACAGTATTTTGAAATTTGATTCCTACATTAAAAAAAAGTCCTGGAATTGGGAATTATTATGCAGCGGCTCACGGGCAACACAGTGCACTTACTGGACATTTGGCTATTAATAAACTGTTATAATCGTCAACAATCTAAAACATACGAAATTTATTCAGCATATCTATCAATACATCTTATTATCTTTAATAGTGGTTCTAAATCTTTCATCGAAATATTTGAAAACCCAGACCGAAGGCTGGGTGCGAAGCAGCTAGTAATTCATAAAAGTTATTTTAATTAATAATATTATACAGTATGCACAATTAAGTTGTTTTTTTATAATTTTTTTTTATAAAAAATATATTAGTAATCGAAATATGCCAAAATAATAAATAAATATGAAACTTTGAGCAAACACATACATATATCTATATGTATGTGTGTGAACAAACACATACATATATCTATATATGTTACTGTGAGTTTACAATCCGGCATGACGTTTAGGCGTGTTTCAATGTCATTTGTCGCATTATATGATGTGAATACATAGACACCCTATAAAATATATAATAAATAAATAAATAAGTAAACAGACTCGCAATAACAAATTTCTCGAAATGCAATCATTTTTATAAAGTGGTACAATTTAGCTTGATGTACAACCAAGTGGTACGTGCGCCAAAAAAAGATTGGAAAATGCTGATCTAGTGTATAGTATTGAAAAAGCATATCCTCCTTTAAAGTTATTTGCCCTTGAAATTTGTCTCTCTCTCACACATACTTTTTTTTTTCGAAAAGAACTTCGAAGAGAATAAAATTGTTTAAATATCAGAAAAAGTGGATCATTTAGCAAGAAAGTCAACTACTTCATTTCCAAAAATACCCCAGTTCTCTTTTATCTAGTAGAAGTTAATGACTAAGTTAGAATTAGAAGATAAGATTATTGAAGGTAATTGATCTAAAAACTAAATTATTAATTTTAAAGAGTTTGGTTACCCGAAAGACTATATGATGAAAGACCTGTGTCCACAGAGCAGCGAATAGCTTCAAGGATTACATATTTCAACTTGAAAGATTGAACTGTCTGGGTGGCGTATATTACTTAGAGAATGGACGAAATTATATATTATATAATAAAAATATAAAACTAGAACTAGTATATTTTTTATCATTTGTAATACTTCTTCTATACTCCGTATGCTGAACGATGGCTGTATCGTAGGACGCTACTCTTCGGAACCATGAACTCGAATCCCACTGCAGGCTTGGAGGTTCGTAGTTGGCTTTAAGCAATAGATCCCGGTTTCTTTAGTCCTCGTATTGCGAAAGAGAAGATGGCAGCCTCCCAAACCAACTCTAAATCTATACTCCGTATACAAAAAAGTAAAATGTAGTCCAATTGGGATATGGGATGCGCATAGTTCAGAAAGTACACTACAATGAAATGGTGCTAATTAACAATCCTGAAACAGGAAAGATACACCAGTATAGAAGCATTTAGTGTATACTTTCATGATTAAAAAGTCGGATGATGGTTGAATGGTAAGTAGTGCCTATCGTTTCCGGACCCTGTGTGTTTGAATCTCACCGCCAGCATGGATGTTCATAGCAGTTCAGAATCGAACTAAGTAGTAAGTTTTGGTCTTTTTAGCCCTCGTATAGCAAGAAAGGTAGACAGTAGGGCTTCAAACAAATCATGATTAAAAAAAAATGAGATAGAGAAATACCAAAAAATGTTGCAAGTATTTATTTAGTAACAGTTTCATTCCCTTTCTCTTTCCTAGGGTGACAGTGGAGAGAGCGACAAAATCTTGTACGAGGTGGAAAAATGGCAACAGTCTGTGATTCCCCGGTACCCCGATCGTGTCATCAAATTGATGTCCATCGATTTGAGTGGTCAGTGGATTTTTATTTCGCGTTTCCTTCATCCGTTGGCGCCTCCAGAAGAATTGCTTACTTCTGGCAAAGAATCCCCTGAAACACTTGTAAGTACATCAAAGGGACTAATTGAATTTATAGAACACTACCCCAGTTGATAAGATGCACTGTTTTTTGTATAAATGGTAAAGGATTTATCCAAACACTGAGTAATTGTCCTTAATAAATGAATAAACAAAATTTTATCCCAAACTAGGTAGTTGAATTCTGTTTTTAACAATGCTTGTGTCAAGCTGTTTGTGTTTTAAATGTCTTAACTTTTTCGATTAAAGAACATTTTAACCATTTTTTAAGGTCATGGAAAACACAACTTATTTGTAATGCCTATACAAAAATAAGAGTCCATTTCAAAATGTAGTCAGCCGAACGATGGCCGAATGGTTAGGGTGCTGGCCTTTGGAACCGGAGTTCGTGGGTTCGAATCCCACTATGGCATGGATGTTCCTAGCCGTTCGGAATCGGCTTTAAGCAGTAGGTCCCGGTCTCATTAGCCCTCATGTTGCAAAAAGTAGACCGTAGCGCTCCAAAACCAAACAAACAAACAAAATGTAGTCAAAAGTATCGGTTGTGTTTTTTTCCCTCGATTTTTTTGTGTGTTCCCATAATAAAAATTTCAGTTATAATCCAAATATTTTGACAAACTTTTTTTTTCTATACTGCTATTTTAAATCATTATGAAACTATTAGAGGCTAGAATTCATAGCATTTGAAGCTATTTTAAGGGGTTGATAACTTACCTACTAAACTTTGTCCTATATCGACTGTTTTAAGCAGAAAATATTCTACAATATCTGTTCTAATCAACTGATTAAGTCTAAACTGGGTACATATTTACTGTTTTGGTGTAAAATCGGCATTCAAAATTTCATCCAAGATTCGACAGTCACATATAGCTTCGGAATTTTTTTTTTTTTTTCTTACGGATTCCGACAGGTTTGGAACGTTGATATTCATCAAAATTTCGAGGTCGAATTTTTTGGTTATTCAAATATTTTCACTGTTAACATTTTATGCTAGAAAGTTAATGAACATAACAGCTCAAATTTTAAAACGATTGTACATACAGATATTTCTTTCTAATATGCGTCAATATCGTTTCAGGAAACTTTGGCCAGGTTCGTGTCTCTCGTCCCTACCGTCGCCGACAGTATCACATTTCCTGGACTCTGTGACATCTGGAGCACTTCTGACGTAAGCACTGCTTGTTTTCTGCTTTTCACTTAGAGATGTAATAAACCCGGAATTTGGGGAACTTTGGGAAAAAATTATTTTAACAATGTTTACATTTATATTTTCAATGGTGGATATTTAAGAACTAGTATATTATATCTAAGAGATTTTTTTTTTACTTTTACTTGAATATATATATATATATATATATATATATATATATATATATATATAATAATCAAGAAATGATAGCAATGAGCATTTAAATGATTTTATAGTAGTATTTATGTAATTAATTACCCTGTTAGTCTTATCAAACACATAATTTTTGCGTCAATTTTAATTGCTAATATAATAATTATATACATTATTTTTTATCATTATTTATTATGTAAATTGCTTTATGCTAAACTTTTTCCCCTCCTTTCATAATATAAAAATAAATCCCTTTAAATTTAAAATAACAGTTTATTATTTTTTGTAATGCATATATCATTTAAAGGTGTAATCAAATGACACTTTTGCATTATAAAATGGACAAAATTTGTACTAATGTAAAGAAAGTTTCCTCAGAGACAATATTTTATCACACTAGATATCCAAGTTAGTAATTCCTATCATTAACAATGCTTGTAGATCAGGGATGTCAAACTAGCGGCCCTTCTAGTAATGCAATATGGACTGCATAGTTTCCATACAATATAGTCATGGAAACGGTCTTATGCACATGTACCACACATGTACAGTTAAGACCTGAAGCGTTAGTTACGTTTTAGCTGCCCGTTTGTTGTGCATAAGACATTTACTCGTCGGTGCTTATTCGCCGATTTCAAAAATTACTAGAGTGAATTTTTGCTCTTTACAAATCATTTGCAGCCAACGGTGAAAAAGTAGAAGGTAATGGAACTCATTGAACTGTAATGTGGTAGCGTTCATAAAGAAATGTTTGTTGATGTTGGCATTCCAAAATTTTACACATTTTTCTTGGGATGTATTCGAAATTAAAAACAATCGCACGACAAAACTCTTGCTTGCTTTGAATCACATACTTCTGCGAACAAGTGTTTTCTTGGATGAACATTAACAAATCGAAACTCAGCAATGCGCAATTAAATACTGCATTGAAAGTTGCTGTTGCACAATCGTTTTCTCCAACATTGAAGGGCTCGTACTATTAAATAGATGTCACATTTCCGTCTCTAACGCAGAAAGAACAACAATTAGTGATGAGTTTTGTTTTGCTTTTTGTTGTCCAAACTTCATAAATTGATAAACTCTGTAATAAAGCCAAAATTTTTGAAAATTTGAGTCCAGTCCTTTGTCTTACTTCCAATGGATACTTAACCTTTTTTACGTAAGTGAGTTTGACACTCCTGTTGTAGATGGTCTTTAGTAATAATGACTTGTATTGTGATTTTAAGTAGAGAGCTGTGAAATACTATAAGATTGACGTTCTGCTCTTTTCAAAACTAACAATATATAAGTAGAGCCATATGCGATCGACATTCATTCTGCACTTGCATAAGATTGGCCATGTTATTCTCATTCGTGGGTCAGATTTGGCACTCTGGCCATAGCTTGCACAAACCCTGTTCTAGAGAACAAAAATATCACTGACATGTTTTAATTGATCGATTGTCTTTCCGTCATAGACATTCAAACGAGAATCTCTCATTTGAAATTAAGAGTTGAAAAATTGTGAAAGAATAAATATTTGAAACTTTGAAACTTTTCTTTATGGGGCTGTTAAGAATTGACTCATTATCAATATCGCTAGAGTTGTTTCTGCGTTTTAAGTATTACAAGAGATTGAGTACGTTTATAAGAAGAATAAGATTAATAAGATATATTGTTACGGTAGTCGATCCAATACTCGATCATTACTTTTGCTATCAACAAAAATTGAAGCTTTTGTGTGAAACAGCAGTTTTGTCTGTCCACCATAAAAGTAATTAAAAATAGAGGACTATTTGCATTGTGGGTTTATAAGACACGTTGTTCCTCGAAATTGATTGCAATTACAGGCACGTCTCGAACAATGGTAACATATATGCATGGTAGTAGGGAATCGTTTCCTATTCTCTTAAATTAAGACTGCGTTTTCACATCTGGACTCCCAAAAGGAAATTAAGGGCAAAAAGAAGGAGGTCGAATGTTCATGGAAGTTCATCAAGGATTCACCTCTTTCATCCTACCTATACTCATTTTTGCGGCTCGTATGATTGCAGAAGCCAAAATTAATTAAAGTGCGGTGCTTGTCTTTCGGTGCCCAGTGCAATTTCAGAGGGTTTTAAACCTACGAATTCTCAAAAAGGAGAGATATCATCTCTGACCAATAATCTTTCCATTTCGGAATGAAATCCAGTACGTCTTTTCCATCTTGATAAGAATTTTCATTGATTACAAATATTTGTGCTAAAGAGCCACTTCTTATAATGGAATTGTATGCACGAGTTTCTGCGGCTGTTAACTGAGGTTATTCCTTAACAATCCTGGAGATTGGGTAGATGACTTCAGCTGTCATCACAGATCTGACCTATCTTAGTGACCAGGGTCCACTGGATCATTGATCTTTTAGCATTGATCCAATTCTTTGATGTATTCGTTTTTGATTGTCTGTTGGAAGGGACAGCAATTGATTTCAGAGAGATGTTACTCACGCTGTCTGTCAAGAAGATGTGCTCACAGAACTGTCTGATAATATGTCATTGTGTAAAATAGCGTGTATAATAAACTCATGAGGCTTTCTATTAAAGAGTAGTGTCTTCGAATGATTTGTACGATTAACGATTAGCTCATTCTACTAGGCGAAGCTACCATGTGTGACGTCCCACCTCTGCTTATTTCTTTTGTGTATGAGTATTCTTTCCTTTCTGCAGCAATTTCTGCAAATGCTGACCGGCGACGAAGAAGAACATGCCATTCTGCTATGCAACTACTTTCTTCATCTGGGCAAGCGGGCGATGCTTCTTCTTGGATCTGGCATCCCCGAGGGCCCGACTGCTTATGTGGTCACGTGGGAGGCCGGAAGGGACGTCTGGGTGTGGAACGCGTCCTCTGGGGACCATTTCAGCGTGCAAGATAACCGGAATCCTCTGCAGAGCGTCGGATGTTTGGTCAGCCCCGAAAATGTAAGATGTTCAAGATTTATAATATTTATTTTCATGCCACAAACTCATCCCAATAGCTTAAGAACAAATGAGAGGTTTAAAAGTAGCTGCGGAAAAAATGTTCACGTCTATTTTCTGAAATTTCTTTTGAACATGGCGAAAGACTTCACTTTATAGATCTTATTGAAATTTGTGGTAGAAGCTCCTATCTTTCAGGGTTTTTTTTAAATATACTTTTACTTTCCCGTTCTTGGAGTAAACTAGAAAAGAAATCTAGAAAAACCTTTGTGCAGATGATTTTGTTTAGCTGATCAGTAAACAATATTGCTGTAGGCCTAAAGAACAAATGAGAGGTTTAAAAATAGCTGTGAAAAAAAGGTTAACGTCGTAGGCCTAACCTGTTCGATGTTAAAAATATTGTAAATCTCTGTTGAGATTTATTATTTCTTACACTTTCATTAAATCTAAACTAAGCCAAAGGGTAAAGTTCTTATTATATATTTAGCTGGTTTCATACTACGTTACATCCCAAATGCCGACCTTGAGAGTCCACCTTTTCATTTCCACCCTCTTTTTCCTATGCAATTCTCATTTTTAACAATGTTCTTTACCTTCTCTCCAAGTTTGTCCCTAGAGTTTTGGACAGCCTGTATCTATGGATTTTATCTCTTATAATTTCACTGGTAACCATAGGAACAACATCCGTACTTGTCTCTTAATATAATACATATAAAGGTAAAATTTATGAAATTTTACTTTTTACTTTTGTGTATAATGACATTTTTTTTTACAAAATTGCCCTCTCACATTCTTTTTCTAATCCCCTTTCCTAATGCACATGAGACTATAAATAGCATAGTTATTAGTGCACACTCACATGCGCATTGCATCCTGCCGAAATCAAATGCATTCCTAAAGTTACAAGTTTGGGTTAGACAGGCCCCTATTAAATCATATAGAGAACCGCTTGCAGCTGATGAATTCGGCATTTTGATTTATTTGACGTTTAGCCTATAATTCTTCCATTCCGCTACATTCGCTTAGGAGGAACGAGGAAAATGTTGAATTTTGTCATCTTCTTTCTTGTAGGTGTGGGCGAATATTCAGAGGAACAGCCATCCTTCCAGAATCAATTTCGACGTATCAAAGACAAGTGAATGGAAGCCTTTTTTCTGCAGGGGCTTTTCCAATCCAGGTCTTAAAACCGTACAGGTAAGGAGATTGATATCATCCTTTTCTGTCACATTTGGTTGTCAAAATGTTCTCTTCCAATTCATTAGCTGTATTGCTATACTTTGCTATGATAAATTTGTGTTTATTAAGGTATTTGAAAGAATCATCTCTTGGCCATGCAGAAAATATCACTGATGTGATATATACATACGTGTATATATATATATATATATATATATATATATATATATACATACATACATACCTACATGCATACATACATACTGGGTGGCCATAATTAAACTGACAGTGCACAAAGTGTTCTATAGCGTGATCTATTTGAGAGAATGACGCCACATTTTGTAGGGAGATTAAACAAGACGGGGGACGGAGGATTCCGCGAAAAAACATATTAGTTCCAAAAGTCACCACTAGGGGAATATTTGGCGCTGTGTAATAGAAAATAGAGTGTTAACAAATGCAAATCAACACAGAAATTAATTTCTTAACTGTGCCAATGGATGTAACGTGGAATTTGAATAAAGAACTTCTTCTTCTGCTCAGCGTACGTGATATTGCAGATCACGAGACTTTATCAGTGCTTATGTAGACTTTACGCTTTTTTAAAAGTGTTGCCATATTGTACTTGAACTAAATCAGAAAATGTGCATAATAAAAGGTAATTTTATTCCGTATTAATTTGCATTTGTTAACACTATTTTCTATAACACATATTCCCTTAGCGGTGACTTTTGGAACTAATTTGTTTTTTCGCAGAATCCTTCGTCCCCTGTTTTGTTTAATCTTCCTACAAAATGTGGCATCATTCCCGCAAATAGATCGTGCTGCAGAACACTGGGAGCACTGTCAGTTTAATTATGGCCACCTGATATATATATATATATATATATATATATATATATATATATATATATATATATATATGTATATATATTTATCATTTATGTAACCTGCTTATAACTACAATACTATAAGAAAAGTTTATATATCTATATAGTAGAAGTTTGCAGTGGCTGAATGAATATTATATAACATCATTGATTTATTCTTAATATTGTTTTTTAAAATTCCTTTAGGTTTTTAGTTTTATAGTTTTAAAAATTTAAATGGACTGCAGCTAATATAATTCCTGAAAGAGGCACAAAAGGATATCGCATAACACAAAATTATATCTAAAAAGAAATTAAAATTGAATTTTGCTGCGATGGTAAATATAAATATTCAACGAATCATTTTTAATCTAACTATTCAGAAATGAATTATTTTTATTCTTTCCTGAATAACTTCCATGATTTTATCCGTGATATTACTTTCCCGGTAATTTACAATGCGAATTACGTTTAGATTCATGTTATAGTACTGAATATAATGAGTAAATAAATTTTTGGAGGTGGATAAACCAGAATCATTCTTAATAGAGTACAGAGGTTGTTATTATTATAAAGCATTTATTTGTTTATTCAAGTGATGTTTTGAAATTTGAGTCTTTCCACCTATTCCTACCTCATTTATTTTCTTCAGTAAAACCTGTAAATAGCAGATACCTTGGGAGCAAGGAATTTTATTATTATTTAAAAGTATGACCCCAGCTTTTTTGTTAAATTTTCTTTCTACTGCTACTATTTAATCTCCTTTGTGATGCATGTTGATTCAACGTAAAATTTACACTTAATCAAGAAGATGATTTTACCACAGTAGAACACAGAGAGCACGTATTATCCTAAATCAGAAACAAGTCGACTTCCAAACTGCAAACTTTCTCTTTCCAATTATGTTGTGATTGTCCCAATAATAACAGGTGCCTGGAACCCGGTATTCCACTCGGCCTGTGATTGGCTGGTAAGTACATTGGCAGCGATTTCTAAAATTGGTGAAATATCTTGGCGATGCTTTCCAAGATTGGCTTCTTATCCATTGATTTAGATTGCTTTCATATCTATTTATTTCTCTTTATTTATCCATTATTCCTCTATTCTTTTATTATCCATATATTTCTTTATTTAGAAAAATTTGGAACGTACAAAGAATGGAAATTGAAAGTTCTAATTGTAAATATTGCAGCTCTGTGTTTTATCAGAAAATGTTTTTAACAAAGCATATAAAAGTGTCTCATTCTGGTAAACTATAATTAATTTAATTTGTAACTTAACTTTAATTAAATATCAGTAAACCTTTAATTAAACATATACTCACCCCCTCCCTTTGAAAAAAAAATCTATATACGATCCTCTTTCTGATTGTTGATATAATATACAAAATCAGAAAGCGTCGCCAAGATATTTCACCAATTTTAGAAATTGCTGCCAATGTACTTACCAGCCAATCACAGTCTGAGTGGAATACTAGGTTCTAGGAGCCTGTCATTAATGTCTTTGTCCTCTTTTCAGCCATCTTCTCTGGTGTATACGCCTACTGATCCCCAATACGTCCAGTCTCTACAGGAGAGTTTGGAAAACGACCTGCGGGAGAGCGTCATTAAGTGGCGACACAAAATGCCCACTGTCTGGAACGACGAATGCAGTCGAGTTCTCTACAAGATTTTGACGAGGTATTTGATCTTAGTGTAAAAGTGTCGACAAGTGAAGTGTCCAATTTTTCTCTGTAAATGAAGATACAGATTTTATTCACCTGAAAAACACAATATGTTCTAGATGTTTTCTCTAAAAATTAAGTCCGCATCCTTTATAATTTTTATCCCCTTTTCCCTTTGAATAATTTCTCTTTTAAATTATTTAAAGAAAGAGGTTAAAATATCGTGTGCGACTTTTTTTAAACCTATATAGTTATATTGGTATGCATCAAAATAATTTGCTCAGTTTCATTGACCAACGGACTCTGTTTTGTTTTAGGCTGGAGAGAAACGCCGGACGAACGGCTAGCGATGACTCGTTGCAAGAATTGGAGCAGATGCTTAAAACACATAAGGTAAGTAGATTTTGATGTCCTTCTAAAAACAGTAAACATTTTGGGAGAGGAAGGGTTATTATGCAGATACCTGGTTTTAGTTTATTACGAGAATAATTTCTTTCCCGATTTAATTTGTCTTAACTTCCAACTACCAAATATTGAAATCTAAGTATTTCTGGGTATTTGGACACCAGGTATCTTTACTTGGCTTTTCATATGCATCATTCATGCATGTTCTTCATTTTTTGATGAGTGCATCATCTTTAGAAATCTGATTTGCCAAATTTCTGTCACTAACTTTAAGTCCTCTCCTAACTTAATGTCCAAGAATCTCCTGCAAGCGGCGTAATAAAGCAAATGATTAATGCAAATCATCGGTAACATTTGCTGAAAAACTTTTTTACACGTGAACAAGATTTAGAAAATCAGTCTCAATGTTGTTATTGATTAGTCACCTAGCTAGTGATATGAAAATTAGATGTGGCATGGTGAGATGTAACCCGAACGCCATTTCTAGACAGTATCCTTATTTCTGAATAATTTTCCTCATTTCGTGGGGAATATTTTCTTCTATCCTAATAGCTAAAATGGTACGTATGTTCTCCATTTCAGAGGCTCTTTGTGTGTTTTATCAGATAAAAGGTTAAGAATTGGCCAAACAGAATCAGTTTCTACCGTTGCAAGATGAATAACTAATGGAAAGTGTGTTTGTGTTTATGTCCATTAGAAACCAGACACTGAATCATTACGACTTGGTTTTCCTAGACCATAACTCATCCAGCGGTTCTGTCAAATTTATTTGTTCACACAGCACGTAAAATCTTTAGTAAAGTGGATACTAAGAAACACAACTGCTAGAATCATTCCATTTTAAAATGATAGAAATCTAGAATACCCTTATAAGATACAAATGCAGCCCCTCTATACCCACTCTTAAACTATCCGCTGTTGTTAACTGTTGACTGCAATGTGATAAATCAGAGAAACTATATTTGCTGAAGGACGTAAAAAAGAAAACAGGAATGTATCTTGTCTTCGTATGTTTTTGTTCCAGATGAATGGTTTTCCACTCTCGATGCCATATACGGATAATGAAGCTGCCGTGGAGACTGTGTATGCGACAGGTGTCCACCTGACAGAAGACAGCGATGCAGAATATTCACTGGCTGTCTATGTCCATCCGTACCCTTGTTCCATTCTTGCTGTTTGGGTGTACATAGCTGTACTGACTGGGCGAAAAGCAGAAGAAAAACCCTCGATTGTAGAGGAAGATTAATTTAAGATTTTTTCTAATTGTGGTTTTGATTTATGCATAGCCTCTTAACGAAATGCAATAGAAGAAGGACACAGGATACATTCTATTAGTGGTGTAGCGATGGCGAAACAAGGGGTAGTCTATCATGCTCTTGGCGCCATTGTCAAAGGGGCACCAAGCGGGTATATTCTCTGTATTATAGTACTATTTTTTAAGGGAAGAACCTAAAAACTATCGCGCCCCAGGTGCCAGTTATGTTTACTATGCCACTGATTTCTTTATAACTTGTAGAATAATTGACACTATGTATAAATAAGGGCTGATCAAGTGGGAGGTGCGGTCCATCCCGGATATAAGGTCTCCGAAAAAGTAGATGCGTATGAAGGCAATAAATGAATATAATAATAACAAAAGTTGTTAAAAGCTAGAGTAAAATTTACATATATATACAGTGCCAGCAGTTAACCTTGACCCACAAATTAATCAATCAAGGCAGCCTTTCCTAACCTGTGATACGCATATTATTAACGGTACGCAAAAAATAATAAATAATGGCAGACATAAAAAATAAAATTAAATGAAAAATATCATAGAAACTTTTTTTCTATAATTCATAAAAATTATTTTAATTAATATTATATGGCAAAGTTGTTAATATGAACAGTTGATGATCAAAAATACGGTAATCGATATCATTATGATTATTATTATAAAAAAATAGTTTTTTTTATAATTTTGTGTTTTTATTAAAGCCGTTATTAGTAAACAAAATAAGACAAGATAGTAGATAAATATGAAACTCTGAACAAACACACTCATATATATATGTTACAGTGACTTGGGCGTGTTTCAGTGTAAAATTTGTCTTACGATGCAATAGGAATGCATGGTCACCCTATAAAATGTATAATACAAATTAATAAACATACTCGCAATAACAAATTTCATGAAATGCAATCTTTTTTACAAAGTGGTACAATTTAGCACGGTGTACAATCAAGTGGTACATGAACCAAAAAAGGTGGGGAAACATTGAGTCAACCTATATCAAGCATAGTGAGAGTTTTAATGGTTTGATTGAAAGTGAAATTCAACAAAAAAAAAATTAATCATAAATAATTCATATATTATAATTAAATAATACATGGAATATTTTAAATTTACAAGTAATAAAAAAAACTAACCATTTTTATTAATGTAGGCTAATATTATGACTCGATACTCTAAAATATTGATTGTGGTTATAATGCTAGTTAATAATAAATAAGGGGTGCAAAGAAATATCCTGCCCCAAGGTTCCAGATGGCTAAAGACAAACCTGTATATACACATGTACACATACACACACATATAAGTCGGTAAAAGTTTCTTTTCCCAAGTCACACGGAAATCATCCCATATTCTTAATTGCTAGGACTTGCTTGGCCATATTAAAATTTTACCATCATCATGATAAAAAAGGTACTGTCTTAGAACATTAAGTCCAGGTGAAATACTTAATAAAAATCCTTTATTTTTTCATATGAAACTTGGAGAAACCAAGAGATAACTGTGCATGTGTTGCTGATTAAAAAGCCATACTTGAGGAATGGGTAATCAAGTGCTTAAAACAGGGGATCAGCTGTGACCTATAAAAACATTCATGGTGGCAAACACACATACAACAGCAAAATGATAGCAATGATCTAAGTATAGAATTGATATTTGGTTTAGAGAAGAAAGAAAGGGTGGCATGCAGCAGTGATTAATTCTGTACTAAGCTTTGAGAATTGTGTAAAGAATGTATTTTCAATGATTCATGTACTTGATTTAACTTGGGCGGCTGGGAAAGTTACAAAAAGTAGAATTTGATTTGTGAGAATTTTAAAGAACTTTAGTTAGTGGCAACAATTATATACATATATATATATATATATATATATATATATATATACACATAAAGATATATATTGTGTGCATTAAAGTTACTTACCAAAGAGAAATTGTTCAAATTGATCATTAAAAAGTGTGGTTCCAAAAATTTTCTGTAGATGCTGACACAAATCATTCTTTTAGTAACTGGACAACTCTAATTCAATAGTTTTATTCAAACTATAAATTTTCATCATAATGTCCACAACATATTAAAAAATAAAACAAATTTGCGAACTGTACCATACTATATGAATTATTCACCTGCTTACAGGTGTTTTATTGAATTCCTTATTTGCCACGAGTGTCATCTATCTGTGAATTTAACAACTGCAATTATTTTTCTAGTGAACAAAAATCAGGTCTCTCCAAGAATCTGTTGTTGCAAATCATAATATTTTATGATCATTTGTTCCTTTTTAAGGAATTTTTTATTTAAATATGAATGTTCAAATGATTTATTTGTATCATTGTTTCTGTACTAATTAATGCAATTATTTTGACTATATGTTTACTGTGGTTAAATATAAATTTTTGAAATCTATCCAAATTTTCACTTTATTAGATTACTTTTTTTAATTTAAAGAAAATGCTATCATTAAGTAAAGAGTTTAAATTTAAGTTTTTTAACACTATAAGATAAAATACTTTTTGCATATATATTGAAAACTGTGAATCCATGAGATTTAAATGGAAATTTAATCTGCGGATTATATGCCATAAATAAAGCAAAACTAAAATAATGAGATTCAGTTTGACCAATTTTAATAATATTTTTTGTGATAGCATGAATTGATTTTTGCTTCATGTTTTTAGGTTATCATTTTGCTGTTTTTTAGGCTATCCATGTTTTTAGGTTGAGTAAACTATCCAAACATGCAATATTTTATTGTCTTAAATAAAATAAAATAAATTCCAAATAAGTAATTGAATGTGTGCAAAGATTAGAAATCAGAAGTAAAGAGATCTATTCATTTAATTTACATGCACTGCATTATTTTTACTTCAGTAATTTTGGCTTGTGGAGTATGAACTGATATTTTCCTAAGTAAATTTTGGTAAATATTAGGTTTAATTTATTCTGGCTATGTATTATAAAATCATGTCATTTCATAGTGTAGTTATGTGGGATATTATACATTTATCAAATATGAAAATCATCATCAAGTGCCTATGAATAAATCATTTAGTAATTTAAAATAATTCTGAAATGAGCTTTTGAACTGTGGAAAAATAACTATTTTTCTAGTCAAATTTATTGCTGTATTCTTAAATATTAAAAAGATTTGTAAAAATTGTGAATAAAATTTTTATATCCAACATTCTCTTAAATCAAATTTTACTCTTATTCATCATCATTTTTCTAATAAAAGGTTAATTTAAAAAAATTCGAAACAATGGATCATGATGCATAAGGTAGTAATGACTGTCATATCTGAATGTAAGATGTTATTAGAAATTGTAATTAAAATCTCAAATCATGAGGTACAATCCCTTAAAAAATCCCACCAATTTATATTTGTAATTATCTCCAGATGTTCATAACTCATATACAAATATTTTTAATAACATTTTTATTTAAAACTAATACAAAAACATAATACTAAATCTCACAATATTAACAACAATCACTGGGTATACATAGGTTATTTTCAAAATACTGTCTAATATGTTCTGACCCGTATTTTGGTTTCAGCTCATATATTTCCAAAGAGATAACTATTCAACAGGTAAAATTTAAACTGTCTATCGTTGAGATATCGAAGAGAGTTTCAGGTACAAGAAATATTAGGGAGGGAACATAGCATACCATTTTGGTAGTCATAAGTTTACCTTCCCACTCTGTTTTGTTGATATAGTCTACATCATTAAAATAGGAAATTCATTTTTTGAACTTCACAGATGTTCTGTAAATAACATATGTCTTAAGTTTTATGAGAATATTTTTCCTGCATATAACATCTATATAAAACAAAATTACTTGGTTTTCATTCCTTTTTGCTGGTAGGATGTAGAGTGTAGGGTTGTATTCAGGGAAATAAAAGTTCAATATGTTTGTGCTAGAACAGAAAAATAATAGTATCTAATCTATTTCTTTATTTTTAAAACCTGTTTTGAATTTCTAGCATTCAGAATTGGCAAAATTTTATATAATCAAACTGAGTGAAGGTTCCTAGAATTACAGTGCCAACAGATGATTATGTACTTGAAAAGGAAATTCATAATATAAGAATTAGAAATCCGTTTAAAAAATTAAGAACCCAAATTTGGGATTTTGTTTTATGCTTTTCTTATCATTAAAATAGACTGAATAATTCATTTACAGACCATAGCATTCAAGCTCTTGATGCTGAGTTCTTTAATTAAGCTGCTGTTACCCTTTATGATTAAGCCAATGTGCTCGTATAATTGGTTATGCTGAAATTAAAAAACAATGTACTACATTGATGTTAATCAGAATAAAATACACCATAAACTTATTTATAAACTAAATTTTCAATGTGCATTTCTAAAATAAGAAACAGCACAATTAATGTGTAATTTAATGCAGTTAAAAAATAAGTATTAGTTATTAAGAAAATAAATATCATTAAACAGACTACATGAAATTGTTATTGATTGAATTTTTGTTTTGCAACTTTAATAAAAATAGAAAATTACTTTCATCAGTAACTTGACAAGTGATAAAATGCAGCACAAAAATCCAGTCAAACCTAAAGTTTGGTTTGGAGTGCTATAAGTTCACTATTTTGTTACACAAGTGCTTATGAGACTGGGACATGGGACCTATTGCTTAAAGCCGATTCTAGACAACCATGAACATCCATGCCTGCAATGGGATTTGAACCCAGACTCCAGTACTGAAGAGCAGTTTTTTACCATTTGATTGTTGAATTCAGCTATTAATAGAGTATTTTTTTCAGTATAAGTCTATATGAAAATATTCCTGAAACAAACTCTTATAGCTGTTCAGTAGAAATTTCTAAAATTCTCATGGGCTGAAATGTTTTTAGTAGATCTATAATGCAAGACCTAGAATAAATATATCTTTAAATCACTTTTTTCTAATCAAGTTTCATGAAATAGTCTTCTGTTTACTTCATTAAAACAGGGTCATAGCCAGGATATAATTCTTTTTTTTTGGGGGGGTGGGGGGGAGGAGACTTTAACTGGATACAGCCTTGCTTTTTATATATTACTATTTTTAAACTTTAAAAAATAGATTACTTAAAATTTAATATATATATATATCTAAAACTCCAGGTACAATCTTGTGTAAATGTTTCACTAAATTATAAAATAATTTGGAGCTAAACTTTTGAAATTGGAAATGTAAATAAACATTAAAAAATTTAAATTTTCAGTTTAAAATTACATTTTTATTAAATAAGCAGATTTTAAAAATTTATATTTGAAAGTGTATTTCTATTTCAATGTTAAAATTCAATACAGTTAACTCCAGAATTTGGGGAGTGGAGTGGACATGGGACCCCCCTCTCTTTTCTCTACAGTCCTGCATTAAATGTGTTACAAAATTATCTTTCAGAATTAGAAAAAAATCTTAAAATCCTGTTTATGAAAATGTATAGACAAAGTAAGAAATCATGAATGTGTCTGAACATGCATAAATTATATATATTTTTGTTAAGTGTTTATACATAAGCTAAATTTTGATCATACAACTATGGCACTGGTAAGAATCTTCAGTGAATAGAGTCTGCGTGTCCTCCTCCAATTAAGCTTTTGACTAGTAAATTATCATAGCACTTCGAACCAACTAACCATAAATAAGACAAAAATTCTAATTTTCCTTCGTACCAAAATATATTTCTTCATTTAAGAGTCAAAGCAGATGGAATAGAATATTTATAGAAAATAAATGTGCAAGTTAGTGAAAGTGGGATGAAAGGTAGGGAAGGAGGGCTTAAAAAATTATGACAAAAACAGAGATTATGAACATCTTCAAAAGGTTTATGAATTAATTAATTAAAATATGGTAAACAGTCTTAGCTAGCTATTTTAAAGTTCAATAGGACTATTTTAATTTATCTTTCTGTTATTATATTAATATGTACATATAGCAAAACATATAAATTCATAAGAATTGAATTGACAGATTTAAAAGTTACGATGTTTTTAAAAATATATTTATTACATTTTATTTATTTATTTTTCAACATTTTTAGCCCTAACAATATTTGGCTGCTCAGATTTTTGATTTTATTGTTTAAAACTCATACAAAATTTTTCTAATTGTATAGAAGAAAAAAATCCTAATTTTTATAGAATTCCTTACAAATTGAAATATTTTTGAATAAAATAGACAAGTAAATTCTTTGCTAGTTAATTTTATAGTATGATGCCTATATAATGATTCTCTTTTTATGAAGACATACATTTAAACCATTATTACTTGAGATACATAACCTAATAAATTTAGTAATAAATGAAATAGTCTGAAATATATCATTCAAATTTAATCAGTTAGCCTATGTTTTATATTACCATCATATAAGAATTATTATATCCAAGGATATGTAATTGCAATTCTTTTAATATTAATTTGTTAAAACTAGTTTTTTTAAATTATATCTTCTGTATAAAACTTACAATTGAAGGTTAAAGTAAAATATTTAATAAATTTTAAAAAATTTCAGAATATTTACAAATTTTTCTGAAATTTTATTATATATGAATGATAAATTTTATTTTTTTAATAAAATTATGTCCCATATACATTTTATTTCACTAATAATTCTCTGTTTTTTCTTTTACCTTATGAAATTTTTTTTATAGTTCAAAGAGGAAATTAATGAATCTTAACTATTCTAATATATATGATTAACAACCAGTAATTAAAAGATGTGAGCTTGTATAAAATACTTCAATATTTAAATCTAAGTAAAAAGAAAATAGGATATAAAACAAATCCAAGGTAAAAGAGATAAATGCAAAAGGTTTGCAGTTAAGGAAAATAGACAAAATATTATATTTATTAAGAATCAAACTGTTGAAACTGATTCTATTAAAGATCCATAATTATAATATTCTGTATTGAAATATTTGCAATTGTATCATACATACCAGTGGCCAATAAGAAAATTAATGATTCAAAGATGAAGACATTACTTTGGGTAGTTCAATAAGCCCACAAGTTTTCTTAATTAAAAAGCTGATTCAAGTAATCAACAAAAGGTGTTGCTGAAGTCCTAATATACAGAAAATGTATAGAGAAAATATGTTCAAACACCAGAAAGGACAGAACAGGTGAAATATGTATGTATGTATGAGAGAGAAAAAATTATGTACATCTCACAACTCTTGAAAATATCAGCTTTTCTCAGTTTTTAAATAATTAAAAATAGAGTTGAGATTGTCCTTAATAATATATATCAACACACAAAAGAAAAGAATAAAAGTACAAGATAAAAGATGTTTCTTTTAAGTGTAGAACAGAAAAGCTGCTTATATTTTCATGGTAATACCAAATAAAGAGTATAAATGGCCAAAATTTAACTGTACATTACAATCCAAATATCATATAAAAAGCTGGCTACATGCTTTTAAATGTAAAAATTCATTTTTATACCTTAGTATAAATAATGATTAGTATTAATTTATTTTATTTTCTTCATCAAGAATTGGAATCATAAACATTAAAGAATTTACCACTTCTATATACATTTTAAAATAAATAAAAACAGCAATGAGTAGCTGATAAACTGTTTTAGGGAACTTTGATTTCTAGAATCATTTGAATAACAAAGGTAATTTGAGGTTCACAACTAAATGATTTAATTCCTTATTTCATATAAAATACTAATAAAACTCAAATTCATTAGGAAAATTATTTTAACAGAAGGGAAAGTTAATATATACAAGATGATCTAATTAAAAAACATGCAAACAGGCAGCAATGCCCTTAGTATTTACAAAGTTCATTTAAAATTAAAATGCAACAAGAAACTAAATAAATTCAGAGTATATACCATTTTATTATAGATTTATCACAATTACTAAGTGTGGCAAAAAATATCAAGAAATAAACATATGACGATATCTTGACACAAATTATGTAAAGTTTTGAACTTTGATTTTTGTGCATTTTTAAAAACAATTATAACAATTAAGTATTTCAAATGAAATGCACCTCATGAAATCATACACTAAAAAGGAGAACAATTGTATGATTTTGAAAAGCTCTAGATATTATGAGCTAAATTTCTCCGTGTGAGATAATAAAGAGATTTTTCATACTTATAATATACAGTGGAAAGTGCTTAAAGTGAATAACAGTTATATTTAGAATTCAGGAGAAATATACAAAATCAGACAGTTTAGATATCTAATGAAGACCAGAGCCTTATGTAGTAAAATAAGAAAAAGAAATAAAACCACAGAAAAGCAGTAATAAAAGCTTTTATTTTTCTTTCCTATGGCTTTAAAATATATTGCACCAAGGCCGTAGGCAGGGGGAGGGATTTGGGGGACTGGTACCCCCCTCCCCCCAAAAAAAATGTTAAAAGACCATTTTGTAGATAGACAATGTCCCATGTAAGACCATTTTGTAGATAGACAATGTCCCATGTTTGTGTGTGTGTGCTATCTGCCTAGCTGTTTATAACATACACTTATTCTCTTAAAAAAAAAAAAAAAAAAAAAAATCCCGCTCAGACCATAAAAGTCTTCCTAAGCCGCTGACCGGAAATACAGTGCTTTCCCTTTCATCAATTGAAGTATCATTTATATCATTTACAAACAAAGATGTCTTTCTCCTTGATCCCCCTCCGAACATAATTTCTGGCTACGGCCCTGTATTGATCCAATAAGTCACTAATTTATCTCTCTACATAATATCATTTTGAGCAAATTTTTCACGTTCATAGGCTTATATTGTTAACCCAAACTTTTAAAGGGACAAAATATCTGACAGTATTACTATTTCATGAAGTACATAGTAAATGCCAAGATTATTTTATCTATCAACTCATAATTGCATTTAATTTTCTTTTTATGCAAAACAATTTAGATTAAAGTGTTTAATAACCGATTATGGAGTACAGTTGAAATAATAAGTAAATTTTTTTGATAAAATTCATACTTATAGATGCTAAAGAATAAAAAAAACTTATTTCAAGACATACGAATAATTTAAAGCATAAAAAATAAATTACATATTCATAAAATCTATGTTCATAATTTCATTTTTAACATAAAATTTTTGTAGGTAAAACCTTGAAACAATTAAGGTAGATTATATTCCCAAGATAGAAGAAATCCATACAGAAATGGGAGAAATAAACTTAGAAAGCAAGATTGACTAATCTTAAAAAATGCATCTTTTATGAGCTAATCATAGCTTCAAAAACTTAACATTTTCATCATGGCAGTATTGCTTTCATGTAATATAATAATAATTAAGAGCAAATTAATAATATCATGACTATAAAATTTAAAATATTAAAATAAATGAAGTTAACAGTCAAACTTACATATGAAATGACTAAATAAAAGGAAAAGATAGGAGGTGAGGAGATTAGTTAGAATTATTTTACTATTTAAAAAGTAATCATGAGGCTTATTGTTTAAAACTTATTCTAAATGACTACAGACATTCATGCCAATAGAGGGATTTCAACCCCACAGACTTAAGCTTCAAATGCCAGTACCTTAGCTATTCAGGCACCATTTAATGATAAGAATAATATATCAAACAGAATTTAAACCCAATCACTTAAATAATTACCTTTTAAGGGTGAAATATTAAAATGCAGAAGTTTACTCTTTCCTAACTCAAACTTCAGATGTAATGTGTTAGATATTGCTTGGCTGAAAATGAAATTTTTTTTTTCAGATAACAACGGAATTAAAAAAATAGATTACTTTACTAGTATACTGCAAATAGCTTAGAATTATAATTAAGAATTTTTGTAATTGTCATAATTAAACAGTATTGTTTTTAAAATGATATCCCAAAATTATACATAGTTTATGTGCACAAGGTTTTCTCAGCACCCAGCATGAACAGGCTTGAAAATCCAGTTTATCTCCAAAAACCTAGTTAAATCCATTAACCTTTAATTCCTTTAGATATTTTCAAACGAAAATATTTATTTTTATTAGAAATAGCACCATTAAAACATTTTTCTCTGGTCTAATGCTTATAATTATTAATGTATGAAGACATCTCTAAAAATAAAACGAAGTATTCATAAAAGTCTTGTATCCTTTTATAACTAATTAAAATAGTAATATTTAGTGTTAATTACTCTACAGCCCTAAATTTTCAGAACATTTGTTCAAAAACTACTTTAAAAAATCAGTGAGAAATTATTTGAAACTATTTTGATAATAATAAAAATTAAAAATTAGCTGGTATTGATTCTTCACCTTTAGTTTTAAAAATAAGAAAATTGTATTAAATTGTTGCTCTCAATATGTTGAGGGTTATTTATGCATGTTAATTTCAGTACTGTGTTTTAAGGGATTATAAGATGGACTTGTTTCTTCTATAAACTATCTCATAATTCAAGTGCAAGTTATTAATATAAAATGGCCCAGTTTTTGATTTTAAATTCCACCAGTCTTAAAAATGACTTACAATTGTATCAGTGGATAAAACAGTCATGGTCTAAAGTAAAAAAAGATATATTGTTAAATCTCTCAAAAAGTTGACATAAGTAATGCTCTTAATAGTATTGAAGACCATCTTATATATGAAGAAGACAACAATGACGAGGAAAGTTCGAATGACAATTTTCAGAGATTTTAAAAAGTCAGTTTGGTTTCATAAAATTTTTTAAAGTTTGGCTTTGCAATCTAATGGTAAAAATGTTATTTAAAAAAAAAACTGCTTATAAATTAAACACTTATAATCTGTGAGTGTCTAACGGTCTGTAAAATCTGGTACTTAAACCTTTTTTATATTTTAGGTCATCAACAGCACACCAATCAAAAGTTTCTCCACAAGTATACATTATTATAAAGAAATAAACAAATAAACAGACAAAAAAAGAGCACAAAATCACCAAATTATAATTGTATTACTGCATTCTTTGTAAACATTTTCCACTGTAAATATGGCATTTTATATTATAACCAAACACATGAAAAACTTATAATTATAGAAATAAATACACCTTTGATTCTGCTCTCTTTTTATTATTAAATATAGGATCTTTCCTGAATAGAAAGACTGTCATGAAAATATACATGCAGTTAATACATAGTATTTTGTTTAAGTTTCCCCTAAAGGGAAATTACAAATCTAACACATATACTTTGTGTTAGTCAACTACAAATGTTTTAATTTACAGTGTCTATACATAATACATATTTAATAATGAGTAATATATAAATTAAGTTTTTTTTTTTAATTTCACCATAAACACATACAGAAATGTTTTTAAAAAATTCTCTTTTTACCCAAGTTTTTAAAAAATAAATTAAAGAAAGCATTTAGATTATTTAAATTTTACACAAAGAAGGTAATACCTCACAAAAGTTAGACATATTCACTGATGGAAAAGTAAGATGAAAAATTGACTTTAAAAATAAATATATAACTGAAAAAAATATTAAAATACTAAAATTTATACATAAAGTTAAAGTTCACTTTAATTTCCCTTCAATTTAGAAAGAAAAGATTAATTGAAATGACAAATTGAATTTAATGAGAAATGATCAAAATAAAAATACAAAAAATTGTTTTCACAAATAGAGAACATAAGCTTTGTGCGGAGAGTATCTTTAACAACTTTATATGCATATATATATATATACAAACAACGCAAAAAAAATAAAGTTAATTTTATACAGAAAAATAAAATTTTTCAATAATCTGAATAACAAGCTTGTTTGTGAAAACCTAAGAAATATATTTCTCATATATTGTCAATACCTTTTAGATAATACAAGTTATATTCATGTTAAATAAGAGAATTCTTTTTTTATAAATAAGATGTTCATAGTAAATAATGATAGATTGGAGAGTTTAACATAAATTTTGTAACTGACCTAGATAATATACTTTGAAGTGCTAATATAAATCTAATATATTTATAATATAAATACAAGAACACAATAAATAAAACAGCATCAACAAAATAAATAATACATTAATGTAACTATCAACAGCAAAAATTACAAGGGAAAATAAAAATAAATGCCAATATGGGTGAAAGACTATAGCTTTATAATATAAACACAAACAATTAAATTTCCAATATTGTGAGCATTATATGCATAAACATTCTTATTCAATAAAATGTGATAGGTTAGCATGTTTCATGAAGGCATCCATAAGTTATTATAATATGTTATATTCAGCCTTATGTTATCACAGAAAAGGAAAGTTATGACCAACTAAAAATCCACTTTAAATATGACTATTTTTCAATAAATTAAAAATAAATAGCACAAGAAAATTGCAATGCTGTAAAATCTATTTAAAAACTAAACTTTTAGATGAATAAAATAAACCTAAATTTGTTTTATAAAAAAATATTAATAAATAACTTATGTTTAGTCAAAATTTGTGAAGTATGTCTAGCTTTGATTTAAACTCACAACAAAATAACCATGAAAAATTTCAAATTACACAACTTAAAAGTTAGTCATTCATAAAAGCAAAATCCCAACTAAACAAAGAATGACTATACTAATTTGATTATCATTAATCTCAATAAAATGAAATAAAAATTTGATACTTTAAAATTTTGTTCACATAGGATAAATCATTAATCAAACTTGATCAGCATGAATGCATTATAAATATTTATGACTGACTAACCATAATTAAACTATTCTAGGTAGGGCTTGTTGACTACATATAAAACAAGGTTAAGAATTCTTATTTGATATTCCAAAGCAATGTTTACTTATAGTTAATACTATCTGTTAGTTTCAGTTGTAAAGAAAAATATATATGCTGAAAGTTTTTACCAAAACAAAATTTCAGAATACAATATACAGCTAGACATTTTATTTACAATTTAAGGTTTTATACTACAAATAGTCAAAAACTAGACTTATTTGGTGATGCAAATAATGGTTAAAAGAGGTAAATATTTTATGCCTATGCCCCAAAATCTAAAGACTAGAAATCAGAGGAAACTCATAAGGAATGTTATATGGTCAAGAGACAAAATATGTAAAAGGGGAGGGGGCAGAAATATGAATAAGAAGTATCAAATTCAAACATTAATAAGTAGCTACATAAAAATGAATGCTTGAAAAATATTTTTAAAACGTGATGTTTTTATCAACAACAGAGAGAAATATGATCAATGCAGCCAATTTCTTTTAAGTTCTAAAAATATTTCATTTCCTATTTCCCAGCTAAAAAGTTATGTTTCATTTTAGAAAATGGAGCAGTAAATATATGCATACCTCTTTCATTCTACAATTTGAAACTTTATTTTTTCTACATTACTGACGAAGATTTATGCTCCTCAAATAACTAAATATTTTTTATGGCTATCAATGTCATGCATATATGCCAATCTCTAATAATAATTGTCTTTGTATCTTTGTCAAGAACACTTCATGACAGTCCACCTCCAAAAATTTATTATTTTGTGAATTGTATTAGTTACTATAACCCAAATCAAAACATATATTACAGATAGTAAATACTGGAAAAGTAATTTCACTGATAAAATCATGGAGGTTGTTCTTAGTGAAATAGTAAAAATGATTCAATTCCTTGATTATTAGTTTACAAATGATTCATTCCTTGGACAAATACATATACCATAGCAGTGAAATTTAATTTCAGTTATAACCTCATGTTATTATGAGATTATTTTGTAGAACTTTAATTAAAGCTAAAAATCTGAAATATTTAAAAATATTGGGAATAAATTCCCAGTATTTTATACAATTTATTGAGCCATTACAAACTTTGTAATACATAGTAGATAGATATATGAACTTTTCTTAGAGCCTTACAGTTTTTAGTTGTATACGTAAATGCTATATCTATATACATGTGTGTGTGTGTGTGCATATATATAAGATCAGTGATACTTTCTTTGATGGTAAAGATTTTTTTGAATACCTCAATAATGAACACAGAATTTCTAAATTGAAGCACATGATTAAAATACACTTATATTTGTGTTTTATGCTAGTTCTTTTATAATGTTATATGCATATACAGTCACTTATCAGTAAAAGCAAATTTAAGTTACTTCTTTTATATTTTATACTTTAGCTTAAATGGTTTAACCAGAAATTTTTATTGTTATTTCATTACTTTTGTAAGAATATAATGACAGTAAATTCTTTTTTACTTTTAAAATGATGAACAGTGTTATACTTAAATTATATAAAATAAAGTAATATTTATAATTCTGAAAGACCAACCAGAAATATAAAAATCAGTTTACTTACAAAAAACTATTTTGATTTTTTTCAGCTATTTAAGGCTTATGTTAGCAATTTAACAAAAGTTAATAACATACCATAGTAGACACAACTCATACTTTAATATAGGCAAAATTTAAAAACTTAATCTTTAAGTTTACAAATATATTTAAAATATTATTAAATATCAATATTTTTTAATAAAGAGGGTGAAATAAAAAGTTCAAGTTAATAAAATCCAACTTATATTAAGTTTAAAAATTAATGACATATTTACATTCAAACCTTGTTAATGATGATTTACATAATGTGAAATATCACTTCACATTAAATAAATATTTGATCCCATCAACACAGAATTAAAAGCCACTGGTAATTTCCCATTTAACATGAAATTAAGCTTGCAACAGTAAGAGAAACAGTAAAGTTTGATCTCAGATCAATTCAAATCAAAGCATGCAATAAGGAGAGTCCTCTTAATTCATTTAATGAAAATGCATTACTAAAACATAGTCTAAAGTTGCTGTAATGTCATGTACATTAGCAAGTTTATAATTAGAACAGTAACTGTTTTACTCAAAAAATAGAGCAACAAAATATGACTTCTATTAGAAATAATACATGATTTGTCAATATGTAATTTACATTAATTTGCAATTTTCCTTTATAGTTATAAAATTATTGATTATCATCAATTTTACTTTTCTTTATAACTAGATTCAAGGATCCAATTCTCGTTTAAGGACAAGACTTTAAAAATTTAATCCATACCATGAAATTCTAAAAATGCAAATAATTTCTATGGCTCGTTGATTTCACATTAACAAGGTTCAACTGCTTATTAATTTATTTACTTCAACATTTAACACACTATAATTCACAGGGTACAATACTTTAGATTTTAGAAAAGTTAAATTAAGATAAAAACTGACAGAATATTGACTTGTTTCATTTTATTATTAAAATTTAATATACATAAAATATATAAAAACATTGAATTAGTGCCACTCAGTAACTTGTCTCTCTCAATACATTACCTAATTTGAAATTTAAGAACACATAACATTAAAAGAGAACTATAACTATAAATTTAATTTGAATATGTTGATAGGCAGCAATAGCCATAGTTATTGTTTAGTGAAATTAATGCAACAGATATAATTTAATACTCAGTGTTTCCACTTTTTATCTATAAATAATAAAGCCAAATATTTAAAATATATTAGTAAATAAATAAATTTGTTTATGAAAAGAGATAGACGTTTTTATGGATAATCTAAATGATAGTACTACATAATGCATCAAATTTATGTAATGCAATAATTATTTCAGAAAATAATGTACAAATACCTTAATTTATAAATCTTCATAATAATATCATAAACATTTAAAATATTAATCTTTTTTTTTCAATTCACCACAGAATCCCAAGGACCTCCCCCCCCCATACACACATTTTTTTTAGATTTCTAAAGTAATATGTGCAGTATACCTATTTAATTTATACACAAGTTCTTTTTTACATATTAACATAGAACAAAGGGTCAATAAAAGAAAATAAATCTAGGGTGTATATATATATGCGTATATATATGTATATATATATATATATATGTGTGTGTGTGTGTGTATATATGTATATATATATGTGTGTGTGTATATATATATATATGTATATATATATGTATATGTGTATATATGTATATGTATATATGTATATATATATGTGTGTATATGTATATATGTATATATGTATATATATATGTATATATGTATATATATATGTATATATGTGTATGTATATGTATATGTGTATGTATATGTATATGTGTATATATATATATATATATATATATATATATATATATATATATATATACACACACACACACACACACACGACGTAAAAAAACAAACAAACTTGGGTTTTAAATGTGGAGATATTTCTTGCCTATAGCACACATTAGCATTTAAAACAATTGTGAAAAGGCAATAATAAAGTGTTAATTTAGAAATAAATTACAACACAGCAGCAATGTAAGAGATGCAGAGGGTAAGGCGACAAAGTCTAAATTGTGTACTAAAGTGGAATACAATGTCAATATTACTATAGCTAGAAATAACACACATACTGAATCACAGTTAAACTAATAAAACTTCCCTATTACACTTGTTTATAAAATATAGCTTGAAATCTGAATTCTCAAGGTTGGTGTTCAATAAAATTTTGTGAATTTGTTTTAAACATTCATTTTTATTCCAGTCTTAAAACTGTTTGGATAAAATAATATTAAATAGAACTTTAAATGAAAACAATTTTACATTAAAAAACATCATTAAAAATATTAAAACTCATTTCTACAGTTATTTATTAATAAAGACAGGAAAAAAAAGCCAAATTACAATTTTATTTTAAAAATTTGATCAATGAAGATTTTTATAAATATATAATGAAAAGAAATTCTTAATAAATAAAATCTAAAAAATAGTATTAATATCTTAAAAGAGGAAATAAACTAAATAGAGAATTAATATATAAAACAGATTAAAATATATAAAATACCCCAAAACTCCATATTTATAAATTATTTTTCTTATAAAAAATGTTTACTGCTATAATGTCATTTTAAATTTTCCTGAAAAAACATTTGAACAATGTGTCTTTTAAAGACAAAAATTGATTTTTAATATAGAAATATTGAAAAGATATATATGTATGTATGTTACATATTTGATACATGTTTATATATATATATATATATATATATATATATATAAATTTTACTTTAAAAATTTCAAATACTAATCAAATTTTGTTATATTGCCCACATTTAAATAAGTTTAAATCAGTGAAAAAAAAAAGTGCTAAGCGGTTATAGTTAGGTATTTGGACAGGTGAAACATTTTGTTGAATAAGAAGTGCTTTAGTTGCCTTGTGAAATATTCGTATAAAAGTACTCTTCATGTTTCAAATGATTCAGATAAAATCTTTAAACAATCTTTAAGCAATAACAAAAAATTGAAACTGCACACAAACTAAAAGGTTTAACAATACATAACATAAATTAAATGCAGGTATAATGAGAGTTAAAAAATCACAGGTGAAACATATTCCAACATATATCATATTCTACAATATTATTTTGCTTTATATACATACTTTATTTACAGACTAATTTATCACAAAATATCTTTATAATACTATACTTTCCTCTCAACTTATAATAATAATAATATTTTGAGAGTTCAACATAAGGAACATCTTTTAAAAATACATAAACTTTATCATCTCCTAAAATTTTCCACTGAAAAATCTTTAAAATTTTTAAAATATTTTTATACAATTTTATTAAAATAAAGTATCACTCAAAGCTAACAGGAGTGATTTCTCATGAATATTTCAAAGACCAAACCTGTTTATACAGTAGTATAGCATGGAGGGGGGCATCCTGAGCAGAAAAATATACTTCATTGAATTTAACATTAAAGAGACTTAAAATTTAGACATATAATTTAAGGAAGAGGAATCCAGCCCTCCTTTAGTTTGCAAGGGTTAGACTTCGATATAGATTCACTTCAAGTCATCATAAAACTAATGCATAAAACTCAAGAAGTTAGTCATAACCAAAATCTATTAAAAGTCCTTTTTATTATGCCATCTTTAAAAATCCAGATAGCAACATCTGCACATCCTTACACCATAAAATCTGCCAAGGGAATGGTGTTACCAGAGAGTGAATTTGTACCACTCTGAAGGGATATTATCTTAACTCAGTATTCCTAGATAATCAGAAAATATTAATTTTTAGAAAATAAGTGGCTACAAGGTTTTAAGGTGCAATATGAATCACTAAACTTTTGTGAGAACTGCAGCAAAATATGAAAAGAAATACAAGTTAATGATTTTGTTCCTCGGAAATGGAAATTGAGTTCTATGAACTGAAGCTCTTTTTTCATTCCAATGTGGAACTAAAATCGAGAAAAATGATTTAGCTACTTATTGAGCTACTTTTTTAATATATTATATATTTTATATATATATATATATATATATATATATATATATATATATACACATATATATAAGCTAATACTAAAATGACTTTCAAAATTGACAATTTTTTTCATTATATTGTAACAGTCAGTTTTTAAATAATATTTGTTACAGTTTTCAATTAGCAGTAAGTTTTCTTAAACTAATAATATTATTTTTAGATAATATATTAATATTAGAATTTTAAGCATATTTTCAAAATTAAAATTTATTTTGCAGTTTATAAGAATTTTTAATTTTGAAAAAAAAAATCTCTTTACAAATTTATATTTTCCTCATACTAGAAAATTTTATTTTTATAAATGTTACTAGTAAAATATGCAATACAGGCATTCTGTATAATGCTTAGCTGTTTTCAGCAAAGCATAAAATATATGATATTATTATAGGTATTCTAACAGGGACTGGTTTGTTTGGCCATCCATTAGACTTAAAAAATAATAGGGTGATTATCAATGAATTACAGATGGTAATGTTCAAAGGAACTTGTGAGCTGTTCTGATAAGCATTGTATGTGATGCCTATATTAACAATACAAATGTTCTAATGAATGTCTCATTTATGTTCACAATATCCATATGATGTCTACATGACATCCTGACTTCTGATGGAGTGCCCAGTAGAACCTGTGTCTTGTTAGAGTATGCAAAACAAATAACACTTTGAATATTTCATACTTTGCCTAAAAGCAGGCAAGAATTTTATACTTTACCTGTATCAATCATATTTTGAAGAAAGGGGGGGGGGTTGCAAATTTGACATTTGCCCCAGGTTTCAAATTTGGTATTTGTTCCAGATGACAAGAACATATGCTACACCACTGTATACACAAACAGATTTAATTTTTCTTCAGAAAAGTAAACTTGCTAAGCATTTTCTTACTACATATATAAATTTTTAATCATAAGTTCATTAATTTGTTTATATTTTTGTATACACTTCTTCGAATAGAAAAAAAAAGTTTTAAAATTATGAAATTTGTGTTAATTACTAAACTCAATGAAGCAAAATATCAGCTAAGTTTCTTTTAAAAGGAGACATATTAATAACAATAGTACTGAAGTTTGTGTAAAGAAAGGATTGGTTTAATAAAGAATACAGATAGCACAATATGTTGACATAATCACATATGATGTGTTTGAATAAATAAGAAATAAGGCAATGCTTGTGCAGTAGATTGACAAAAATTAAAAATTTGGCAAACAGAGAGAAATGTAGAGTAAATATCTTTAATAATTAAAGTATAGTATAGTAATAATATTATATAGTAATTAAAGTAAAGTATTAGTTAATACTGAAAATAGTCTGACACATTATTACATTACAGGGTATTTTTCTCTCCATATTTCACAATTATTTATGAACATAAGCTATTTTTGATATAAAAATTTACTCTGATATAAAAAATATTGAAAAAAATTATATATAGTTTTTATGAAAAACTGAATAACAGATTGAAATAGTGTCTTAAGAATATAAAATAAAAATTTAGAACACTTTGCAAGAAATGGGTTTTTTTTTTATGAAAATATCAACTTTTGTAAGCATAATAACCTTTAATACACACACACACACACACACACACACACATATATATATATATATATATATATATATATATGTATGTATATATATATGTATATGTATATATGTGTATATATATATATATATATATATATATATATATATATATATATATATATATATATATATATATTTACTAATCTATAATTTAAAAAATATTGAAAAAATATTAAATTTTATTTTAGAATAGAAGATTTGAAAATAAACTGATTAAATAAACAAGATACCCAAGCTAATTTTAGTATTAGCAAGGACACCCAGTTAGCCAACTAAGGTAAATATTTAAAATCTAACAGTTTAATTTTTAAGTCATTCAATTTCAACGTTTCTCCCTGTATTCAGTCATCTACGATTTCTGTAGTACAGTTAAAAACAGTTTAAAGAAAAGAATGGAATATACTATTTCTGAACTTTAAGGTTGCGTACTCTCCAAAAGGAATAGTTAAAAAAATTAAATTAAATCAATCTGAAAATTAAAAGTTAAGCGCTTTACCTACATATTCAACATGCAAGAAAAAAAAAGCTTATTTCAAATATTTTATAAAAATTCTAATATATTAAAATGTTCATAAAACTTTTAGAAAACTTTAATTTAGAAAAAGGAAAATGTTATAAAACTGGAGAGGAAAGAACACTGATTCAGCGCGACTTCATCTGTTTTATAATTTTTAAAAATGTCACTTTATCATAGAGTTCAGATATATTTCTCATGAGATTCTTAGATTATGTATATACTAGAAACACAGAATTTCATGAAAAGTACAACTGCTTAGTTTTATTTTAAAAATCTGTTTAATCAGTTAAAATAAAACTATCAAAAATATAAAAAATGTTATATAATAATTAAGCTAATACATAATTTTTTTCTTTTAATATGTAAACAGACACACATAGAAACTAGGTATTTCCATTACACAGTTGAGAAAATTATTTTGATATAATAAAGGATAACAACCTTATAAAGGTTTCAACACAACAGTCAAAAGCAAGACAGGTATGCAGTTGATCCCAATACTAGTTATTTATGGTACTTTCAATTATTAATAAATGCTTGTTCGAAACCTGTTTGGTTAGTCTCTTCAAAAGTGAGAGAAACAGTAGAATATAATGACAACTGAGTCAACTGGAAGAACTAAGACCTAAAAACAAATTTCTTATATCTTCATCAGGAGATGTCCTAGGACATATATACACTCACAATACAAAAAAGATTTTAAGGAAAAAAATACTGCTTTATAATAAAGTATTGAGTTCAGAAAATTTTTTAAACATTCAACACAAAACATTAAGAAAAAATTGTGCTTTAAAGTGAAATATAATTTTAAAAATTACGAATAGAAAATTTCTCTGAAAATTTCTGAAACAGAAATGTATAGACATTTTTGCACATAAAATATTCTACATCAGATAAATTTATAAATGCCTGTAATTAGAAATTTTTTCATATCATTTATAAATTTCATATTTGTACAGAATAAAATTCATTTAAAGAAAAATGTATAAGACTAGAAAATTTTCATGACACTAAAAATTATAGTGAAAAGTGCTGCACATATTTAATGTATTTGTTTACACACAAAGACAATTGAGGCTTCTACAAACTTGAAATAACAACTGTTTGTGTTAAAAACTACATTCAGATTTAAAAAATTTTGGATATTTTTTATAACTAATAAATTTCTTGTGAAAGATGAAAAGTAGAGAAAAAAGGCAAAAATATGATCACTGGTAATATTTCAAGGCTTTAAAATATACTGCAAAGTTATATGGCTTTCTTGTTTAGTATGCAAAATTTTCAAATATTAAGGATTTATAAAAAAGGGGCATATACTCAAATTTAAAAATATAGGAATTTTACTTATATAGTACAAAAAGGATTGCTATAACACTTAGAAGATAATTTTATTTTTATTTCAGTTATATTCTTAAGAGTGTCAGTGATCTTTACTCGATGCTTCCAGTATATCTCAGTTTCTCCCACCACCTTAAAGGGAAATATTCTAGGAATAAGATTGAATTTTTTTTCTATGAAATTCAACCCTATGCTTATGAAAAACTCTAATGAATAGTTAATTTACTGAAAAATATAGTAGGTCACTTCCCAGTCTGAAGAATAATTTCTAAATGAGCTATAAGATTTTCCAAGCCAAATAAATATCCTTCATCAGGTCCTACATGTGAGACCACAGAATCTGGCATTTGACTGTGAGTAGAATGTGCGAAATCGATCATACATATATCTACAATTGGTAGTAAGCATTCACTATCACCAGCACTTTGGTCGGTCAAATGGTTTCTACATACTGATGAATCACTAGAAGCTGAGCATTTATCACATTGAGATGAGAAATGTTGGGATGATTCCTGTTTTGCCAGATTACAATTGTCTGAGAATTGCAGTGTTATGTTGTTCTCATCACTCAAGCCATTTTTGTAGTATGAATCTTTTGCATCATAAATAATCAGTAATGAGCTAGTGAAAAAGCGGAATGTGTTTAAGCCTTGGACCACTGAGTACAGTTTACGGAGTTTCTCAATTAAGGCAGTGATAACCTTATAACAAAGCCTATGACCATCATACAGGAAATTGAAAAGGGCTTGATGGAATCCATCAACTGTCAAGCTATGACCATAATACTTATTGTGGCATATATATCTACCAGAATCATGTCGATAAACCTGCAAAATAATTTGAGAAAAATATGCTTAAGACATCGAAAATATTTTGAACACATTAAAGTATCAGCAAAATATTTAATAAAAAGTATAGTATTACAGTTTCTTGTAATGCCCTATTTATCAATAATTGTCTGAACTTTCTCGATAATCTCAAAATAATTTGAGAAAAATATATTTAAGACATCGAAAATATTTTGAACACATAAAAGTATCAGTAAATTATTTAATAAAAAGTATAGTATTACAGTTTCTTGTAATGCACTATTTATCAATAATTGTCTGAACTTTCATGAAAATCTCAAAATAATTTGAGAAAAATATGCTTAAGACATCAAAAATATTTTGAACACATATAAGTATCAGTAAATTTAATAAAAAGTATAGTATTACAGTTTCTTGTAATGCACTATTTATCAATAATTGTCTGAACTTTCACGAAAGAAACATATAAGGTAATTTTCATTAATCTAGAGAGGGATAAGCTTAAACATATGCTGGATTAGACTGCATACAATTTTAGGAATACTTTCAAATCATTACTGCTTTATATTAGGTGCAATTTTTCTTTATTTCTTCTGTAAAGCTGAATAAAAGTTGAGTTATTGAGCTAAAGGTTTTGAGCTGAAACTCAGTTGTCTGTCCAATTGAACTTATCACACAAGGAATTTATGAGATAAGTTTGAAACTGAGTAAGCACCAATAACCATTTTTAACAAATCTTCCTACCACTGCATAAAAGCTACACTTTTGTAATGGTTATTGGTCATTGATCTTTTAAAACGAATAACTTATTTCCTACTAAAGATCTCAAAATATGTCTCATTACGTTAAAAAATTATTCTCTACTTCTGTAATATAAAATTCAAAATTTTGGAGAAAACTAACGTAATTCTAGAAGTATTAAAAAATTTCAAAAATTTTAACTGCTCTAAACATGTTCTTTACATAAAATAATAAGTTTTAACATTAGAATTACGGTGGTCTTTGTATACCTAGAATTACAACGAGTGTCATTTTGACCCCTTGATAAGATATCTTCATATTTCTATATATGATATAATATATTTGTGAAAAAGAAATTAAAATAACACAAATTATGACAACTACAGTTTGTTTTTAAAAATATACCGACTTTGCAGGTATGTAGGATCAATTAAACGATTTATTACGTTCTCTCCTAAACTTTGATCACTTGATCTCATTTCATCTTTTGCTAAATAGGGAAATCCGTTTAATAAGTATTTTGTTCTAACATCTACTTCTAGCCAAAATTTTATTCTGAATTTATCTAGCTTGTTAGGCATATACTGCAAAAAATGGCATCTTGTTTTTGTAGGGAATAACTGTTCATCAAACGTAATATTTTCATTTGGTTTGTGGCAAAGCTTACAGTTTTCTATAAAAGTATTCCATACCTCAGATATTAGTGTAAATTTATCACACTGCAAACATGAAGACCTTGTTAGTTTATTTTCAAAACAAAGAAATTTCATAACTTCCAGAAACCTATCTCTACTCATAGTTTCATCAAAAAACTTTGGTCCCCAAGTCTTGGACCCCAAACTAAGAATTGGTAAGCCCTTGGCGGCTAGTGCCCCCTTACGTACAACAATGCTATGAATGCTTCCAGTTCTGCTAATAAAATAGTGAAAGAGTCATTATGAAGTTTACACTTGTCTGCAACATCAGTATATAGCCTGCTGTATTTCTAGGTAAAATCATTTGTTAGAGCTAAAATAAAAAATACGATTTTCTTGAAATCTTTACTATTTTGTAAATCACAATGATTTAGGAAAAGTCAAGAAATGATTAAGATATTTGCAAAAAAATAGAAGAGCTGTCAGAGATAAACATTCGCTAGGTGTCAAAATGACCCCTTCCGTAATTCTAGTGTTAAGAAAACTATAAAATTTGAAAAATTACATTACCACCATGCCAGACAAGCGAACACCCAATGAGGAAGATGTAGAAGCTGCTGCTTTAGCTGTATGAGACTGACGTTTTGATAATGAAGCATTATCTCCATACTGCCTGGTTCCCATTTTGATATCCAAAATGCAAGGGATTTCATATTTAGACACTCGATTTTCAAGTAATATGTACTCTGCATGAAGGGAAGCAAAAATTAATTATTAATCTGAATTGAACTCCAAAGATATTTGTTTCAAGAGATAACTTATTTTGGAATAAAAAATAAATAAAATGATTAATTTTTTTAAATAAAGATGAAAGAAAAACCCCTGATAATTAAATATTAACTGACAATATTATATAATATCAAAGTTGAAATACATAAACTTAATTGAGAGAAGTCTCTTGCATCAATATTTCTATAACAAAATCAATCTTAATAAAGATGGTACTATGCAATACCACAAAACCTAGTTCTACCTGAAGTTAAGAGGATTCATCTTAATTTCTAGCGATTCATAAAGGTATACAATATGTACTGACTGCTAAATAATCTAAATCCAGACTTTCTAAAGTCTTCTACTGTTCATAGGAAGCCTTTAACTACCTCAATATGATTTCAAACTGAATGCATTGTTGCAAAACAGACCTAAAATAAATTTAATCATTTAAGCAATATCTAGTCCAATAGGTTTTTGCCTTTTGTAACATAAATGAGTATTTTGTACTAGTGTTGTTCTGTGAGATATAAACCAAAACTGAGCTCACATTATGATAATACACTGTAGCTGATGTTTGTCTTAGTGTAACCCCTTCCCAGTTTATCCCGAGCTGAACTCGGGCAGGTGAAATGTACCATCCTGGCTCATCCTGAGTGTAGCTCAGGCACTGTGCAATCAGTCTTTCCCGAATTATTTCACATGTGCTTTTTATGGTTTCGAATGCTTTTGTTTACTTTTCTGGCTACTAGATTATTTACTGCTCAAAAAGAGACAGCAGAGGGAAGAAAGTAAGGAGAGAAACAAGGTTCAGATTGCGATGTTGGACTCTGTGCAGTACCATGTTTTCAATTGTATCAAATTTTGATTAATAATTTCATAATCATTTATGTAAATGCATAGGATATAAATAAAATTTAATTTAAGATAAAAGCTAGGTATTCTAAGCTTTATATTTATAGTTAGTGTGAATTGACCCTAAAGTCTAATGATTTCTGCCGTACAGAAAGCCAACTATACATGTAAATTACTCATTTATTTAAATTGATTTTTTTACATTGATTTTTAGGAAATTTTGTATGCGAATGATGCTATTATGTTTAAAAAGTTATGTATGTATAAAAATATGCATAAAAAATTGACATTTTTTGACCCACAATCCGGAAATAAAATGAACCTGGAAGGGGTTAAAATAATAATAATCAAATGGAAAGTCAAAAAGAAGTTAATACATAGTTTTATATCTAACAAAGAAGTCTAGATCAAAGACAAAGCTAAATATAAAATTAATAAAATTATATAAATACACAATGAAACTATTTAAAAATATACTTAAGAATTATCAATTTATAATCATTTAGTCCAAATACTGTAACAAATTTACAATCCAAATACTGCAACAAAATTTACAGTTCCACTTAAAGCTGGTTGAAGATTGTACTGCAAAATATATAAAAATAATGAAACAAGATCAAACTTTAGCATAGTATGATTCGATTAAACTGATTCATTTTCACCCTATATTGCACTAACTGAAAAGAAACTAGAACCGACCAAACTATATAAAATATGTTAAACTAATATCAAAAAATGTTTTCAAGTAAAATAGTGTGTATAGAAACAAGAACTTGATTGTGACTTTCAAAATTTTTCCAGTACATAGAACATTTTATATAAAACTAAAAATCTCAAAGGTAAAAAAAAAAAAAAAACTTACATTTAATTACCAAGCATTTTTATAAAGTATTTAATTTACCCCTAAATCAACTTTTTTCTTAAATTAATATAGTTATTCAATAGAAAATCAATCCTTCACAATTTAAAAGTTTCTATGTAATTAAAAATGCAACAACAAATATATATAAATAAAATAGTATATAAGAATATAACATAGCAACTACCTAGGAAGAAATGCTATGAGGAAAAGTAGCGTATTCATGTACAAAATTGTGAAAAATTTAATTAAAATGCAATATTTTAAAAAATGTAAAAGGAAGTTATATTGGGTTGTTCGGAAAGTAATTATTATTACTATTATTATTATTTTTCTTTTTGAGGAAATGGAAGACTATTCTCTATTTTGGTCCAATACTTTTAGCCATCTTTTTGGCAGTAGAATGATTGCAAGCACATAACACTTCTGATCTTTGCTGAAAAAAACAGATCCAAATCATTTTGGACATCCTCAAATGAAGTAAAGGTTTTGCCATATAAAAAAATTTGTAGAGACCACTGTCTCTCTATCAATACTCTTCTCCATATACATTAAATACTACTTTCTTGCTTGAACAGTTTATCTTTTTGATAATAAAAGTAAAACATGCTAAAATGCTGTTGACTTTCCGTATTCAATAAGGAACAAAACAAAAAATATTGTGCAGAATCAAATAAGTGTAGCTATATCAGCTAATAAAATATAAAATGGCAATAAGGCTTAAGTGTGAAGTTTTGAAAAAATGCAGTTAAAGTCCTCTGTTAGTAAAAAATGAAATTACTTTCCTAACAACCCAATATATAACTTTGTAAAGTTCACTATCAGCAAACACTGATTCACCAGTAAGTGGTAAAGTCATGCCTTTTATAAGGAATCCTTTTCATTCTATTCTGTCTCTTACTAGTGAGAAGCAGAAGAAAAGCAGTGACTAACATAAAGGAAGCAAGTATTGTTTACATCAGGGATGCCCAATCCAAATCGGTAGGTGGGCCAAAAAACAATTTACTGAACTGAGGTGGGCCAAACACATAAAAATAAAACAACAAATTATTCAAAATATTTTATTATCGTCGACTAGCAAACATAATGTCTAAAAGTTTAACTGTTGATTTAAGGAAATATAATGCATTTTCCTGTGTTTTCTTAACAAATGAAAAAATGATACTTTTGTAAGCAACAAATGTATAATTTGAGTTGCAACACTACTATACTGTTTTATACATCAAATTAAACATTTTGGAGGTTAGAATTTCAAACTCATCATTATCATGCATTTCCTAAATAAACAATACCTTAATTATTCCTTTACAATTAATGATAACTTCACAATAGCTATAAATATAATTTATAACTTTCTTTCCATAGAACTTCCACTGGCTCGTCGAACAGAGCACGTGCACGTAACGCGAGTCAGCTGGTTGTATAAGTGATGGCCAATTGACAGAATATTCTAGAACACTTAAATTTCAAAGTAACCTGTCCCACCTTACTCAAAGACCAAGTTTACGTTGGTCACTATTAAATCTTAATGCACATAATATGTGATATTTATTATTGCAAACGTTACCAACTAAAATTCTATGTTTCAACTGTATATAGTCAAAATGACTAAAGCTATATAGACTGTTGAAAACTTAAATTGGGCCACAAAAAGTTTTTAAATGGGCCGCGGGTTGGGCATGCCTGGTGTATATGAACACTTAAATTAATTCAATGAATTTCTTGCTTAAAAAATAGTGCTAGCAAAAACAAAAATTCATTTAACTCAGGATAGTTATTAGTAAAAATTACAATTAGAGTAAAGGAAGTCAATAAAATTCTTTGTTAAATAAAGCAACATCAGTAAAATAAGTCTTTTATTTAATTAAAATGCAAAAAGTAGTTACTGCAAAACAAACAGAAGTACTTCCCAGAACCATACAAATTTTTAAATTGAATAATTTGAAATAAACAGTAAGATCTAATAAAATGAGCCATAATTTACATTTTAGGGTAAAGAAAATTTGCATACAATAGACATCTAAGATTTTTAGGACTTAACTGTACATAAAAGCGTCTATCAAATTGCATGACCATCCATATAAAGCATAATATATTTAAACAGTAAAATCTAACAGAATCATTAGCTTAATGTTATAATTTTTAACAAATTAATTTTATATTATTAAATATATTTAACAGACAATAATTTTAAATTTTAAAATTGAATTTGGTTATATTTAGTAAATAACTAAATAATTAAAAAATACTTTTCATTAAGAAGGAAACTATTTTCTTCCACACTTTAACTTAACATAAATTTCTACATTAGTTAAATAATTCTTGGAATTAAAAAAATATTTTCTTTATTTTGTGTGTGAACTATTTTAAACAAATCTTTGAAGTTAGCAAGAAATTATTTTGCCATGTTAATATATTACTAGCATCACAGATTGTTACATCACATGAATTAAGACTTTTGCTGGTTAGCACAACACAATTTCTCTTGCCCTAAATATATCTAAATAATAGTAACAGATTTATCAAATGCTGACAGCATTGAAAAAAGTAGGACAACTATAAACAATTTATTTATTAATTACAGTTAATTATTTTCACTCATTTTATTTTTTACAAAAGCATGCATACAAGATGAACTCAGAAAAGAAATTGAATAAGTTAAGTGATAAACATGAATTGTGCAAATCAATTACTGCTCAAAAATTATTTTGTAAAGAATAATATAATAATATTAAAAAAAAAAAAAAAAAAAAAAAAAAAAAAAAAGAGTATGGGAAAATTTTTAACACACATGTAAGTAATGAGAATTTTTTTCTCCTTGTATTACTTTGGATTATTATTATAAAATTTATCAGATCACAATTTATCAAAGAGCTATTTCACCTCCTTACTTTAATGTCTTTAACAGAATTCTTAATTTATCCTATTTTTGTATTTCTTTGATGTTAGTGTTTGATTTATCATAAAATTGCAACTTACTACCAAACAAATACACACTCATGGTCATCTATAGTGAGATCACATTTTCCAACATTTATACAGTTGATGTATTATATATCGTGATCCAGTGTTAAGGTGAATGGAAAACAGTCTTTCTTGATAATAATAAGTGTATTAATTTATCGTTTCATTTAAGCAAAACTTGCACCATTTTCATTAATTCGTCGAGAATTTTGCGCAGAGTGTGTTCACAGTTTCATGTCCATGTGCTAACTGACTCTTATTTGTTTACACACTCATCAAATCTTTTAAAATGCTTCCACCTGACCAGATTATCCTAAAAGCTTAAGTGAGAGTGGGTATTTTTCATTTATTTTATTATTATAAAAGAGTTCCCTTTTTAAAATCGTTTAAACTCACGTAATTTCCAACTACCCCTTTTATAGATCTGACATATATATATATATGTATAGCAAGAAACATATTACTACTCTAAAGTCTTTCAGGATGTCTAGGGGTTGGTTGGTTGATTGGGTTTGGAGCGCTATGGTCTACTGTTTTGCACATGAGGGCTAACAGGGTGTCTAGGGGAAACTCATTTTTAAAATTCCCTGATATTTCTCTGTGATTAGCAATTTCTTCCCTGATAAAGTCACATTATTTAGTGCACCACAATTAATCCTCAGTTATTTGTACTTATTAAACGAATTATTATGTTAAGACAATTCTTAATTTTTAATCCAATTTTTGTTTAATATGATGTGGATTTCAATATTTTAAAACTATTTTAGACATAAAGTAACTAAACTTATACAATTAAACAAACAAATAATATAATATCATGTATTTAAAACTTAAAAATTTTCTTTTCTGTTGTCTTTAGAATTATTTGTGTAAGAAACAGAGAATGAATCAATTTCATTAAAATAATTATGAAAAACAGGAGAAGGAGAATTAGATTTTAGTTGACTGCCTTTATTTTTTTTAATTTTGGCAGGTAGAACTTATATTTGAAACTTTTTTTTTACAGAAAATTCCCTATTTAATTATTATTATCATTATTTACAATTTCCCTGATAATTCATGATTTTCTCAATTTTCTGGTTACTAACCATTCTATCCTCGCCAATTTTGTGAAAAAAATTTAATAGAATAGATTTATTATGACTTCAAAGATTTTTGCATAATAGTGACTGTAATAACATAAGACTTTTTCCTGGTCTAAAATATATATAAGGTCTATACAATTAAAATATTTACTTACTTTGACTAACAATTGAAGATGACTTTCTCAATTTTTTCATCTGCTCTTGATGACAGTGCAAAACCCAAGGGTTCAGGCTTCCGTTCTGAGATTTACCCTGACTACACTCTTCATAAGATTGTTTTTTATCATCCACGGCTATACTGTCTATTTGTATATTCCCTGATTGACATAATCGTATCCTAAAGCAAGTACATAAAATCATTTATATATAAGAAAGTTAAAAGAGAATTTTCATTAAAATAAAATGAAATTTTCCATTACTGAAATTAATTTTGGTGCAAAAATAAAACTACAAGAATAAATGTATGACTCATAAAAATATTCTATACATGAGATCAGTGTATATATAATTATTTATATTGTTTCCCCTGAACCCAAATTTATCTTTATTCACAATTAAATATTTTAATTATATTTATATTAATTTAATTTATATTATTATATTTATATTAATTTAGTTTTTATTATATTTATATTAATTTAATTTTTATTATTATATTCATATTAATTTAGTTTTTATTATTACATTTATATTAATTTAATTTATATTATTATATTTAAATTAATTTTAAAAAATTATCAATGTTTGAAAAAAAATTTTCATAAAAAAAAAGCAACAGTTAGAAATTTATGAACAAAAACTTACAAAAACTTTATAATTATATATATATATATATATATATATATATATATATATATACACCGCATATTTCTAAATATAAGAAGGGGTACGATTTTCCTTCAAAAATTTACCCAAAGTTCAAAACCTGCATAAATTCTGAAGTGAAAAAAACAATTTCTAGGACTTTCAAATATATCGCCAAGAAGCCAAAATTATTGCCAAGCAGGTAAGAGAGGAGAAATATTTTCCAATTAAGTTCCTTTAAATTAAAATGCTAGACCAACGCTTCTCAAACTTTTTCGCCACAGCATCCACTTTATTTCGATAAATAAAAGGGCATACCTTAGCACGTTTTGAAAGTGGCGAGGAAAAACAACTAACATTTTAAATTTTAATTAACTTTATGTGTCTTTGTTTATTTCACAATTTATACTAATTTATTTAGATTACTGCTGTGAAGCACGGTTTGATAATCATGGCGCTAGACCATGCGACCAAACACATTTTTACTTAAACGCTAACGACAAGTTTCAATTCTGGCAACCCTATATAAAAATAACTTTTTTTTTTCTTTAAATTTAAGCAGTATAAGCTTAGAAAAAAATACTATGTTTGGGAATTCATCGATTGCTTCCGGGTTACGTAGAATTGTGTTACATAAAAGATTAGCCGATTCTATACCGCTATAGTACTGTTTTGGAGCGATTATAACACAGATAAGAAATTTATTTTTCAATTTTTAAGTTTTCTCATCTCAACATTTTTACAAGCTTTATTTATTTTTGGCCATTAAGCCTTTTCTTTTTTGCTCTTTACGTTAAAATTTTTTTCTCGATTCGTTTGCCGATTTGGTGACTTTTTGGTGCCAGCAACAAAAAAACGTCACCAAAAAACCCATGTATTACATCTGTTCCATGGACCTGTATATAAGCCGACCCCCCACTTTGGATTTTAAAATTGCCCCAAAAATTTTAGGGTTATACACGGAAATACAGTTCTCTCTCTTTGTGTGTGTGTGTGTTTTAAAATTATACCAGAGTAATATTTTAAACAACCTAAATCTAGAAAAAATACTGAAACCTAAAAGAGTACTTAGTTACTTTAATTCAGAACTACGCGATAACATGCTTGGGAAAGGAATCGTAAATCAAAAAGCGCTATGTCAATAATACGCATAAATTAGAACATGTTACTATAACTATTTTCAAACAATAAAATTCCAATTGATATTCACCTGTGTTTGCTTTTGTGTTCATTTTCTGTTAAAGAGTTTTGGCGTGAACCAGGTTTGCTAGAGGATGTTTTATAATTAGGTGGTAAATATGCTGTCAAATCTAAATATCCATCCACAGCCTCAGAAAACGTTACTTCAATAACACCTGGAATGTTAAAACATATAGAGCAACTGACATTAAAAATTCAACACTACACACAATATCTTAAATTTAATTAACTAGACATTACTAAAGAAATTGCACAGGGTGACAGATTTTCTATGTGTTGCACAGCCATTATCAAATTATAATGCAAGTGCTTATTATATTAATTATAAAACGATACATGTTATCAAATTATAATCATATATACATGTGTATTATAATTTGACAGATATATAGTTACTATATTTTCACTTCATGACAGTGAAACTACGAAACAAATCAGTCATCCGAAGCACAATCTTTATGTTAAAAAATAAAAATCAATGAAATTTTTTCAGTATTGAATATAGGAAGGGAGTGAACCTCCTTTGTTTATGTAATATGGTGTTTTTTTTTTTTTTTGTTTAGGATGCCGCGCCATGGGGGAACCATAAGGGCAGGGCAGCAACTGCTTGCAACGGGATAACATAAGCCTAACAAATTTTCAGATTCTCTATAGGTCAGTTGAAAAATCTAGGCATACATTGATTACAATTTTCTCCAGCTTACTAGTCTAAGCACTATATAAAGTTCAAGAGACGCACACTAAATTACTATCCATAGATAGTAATAGGTCCGTTAAAGCATCCAGTCTTCTAAATTTGCTCCAGATGCTGCTCTCCTGTAGTTGCTTTTATGAATCCCTTATGCTAACGATGTGATGTGACGTTTGATCGCTGGTGACTTCGAAGGATGTCTACCGCAGAGAGTAGTTAAAATAATTAAGATCGTCCCCATATCACTGGAAATGAACCTGGAAAGCCCTAGCAGCCAAATCAGGTTTGGGATTGGTTTGTGGATGAAAGAATGTTCCACTAATACTACAGACAGTAACCATAAAGCTAAATGAGCTTTACTGTTGTCCTTGAGCCCCAGCCATTGGGGAAGGCAAATTTTATTTCACCCAAATTAGAGTGACGGATGACATTGTAGTATGGCGGCTTAGTTAAAGCTGGTTACTACAATGTGAAGGTCATCCTCCCCTACTTCAAAAAGTTCCGGTAATCGATGATTTATATAATAGCGCAATTAACAATTTCCCCTTACCTATTTGAGTTATCTATATAAACTTGCAAATGGAATTGTAAAATTTTGGTATTTTCCCAACGCTGGGGTCGTCATTCCAACTCCCAAATTAGGTCAAGATCTATCGCTCTTCAAAAATTATCAATCCATTAGCTTACTTTTTTCGATGAGTAAACTGGTCGAACATATGATGTGCGTACAAAACAATAAGCTCCTTGATACTAGCAAAATCATTATTAACGCTTAATTTGGTTTCAGAGCCCGGCATTCCACAACACACGGTTGCTTAGGGTCATGGAGGTCATCCATAATGGATTCCAAAATCATAAGAAAACTAAAGTTATTTTTCTTTGACAACGAGAAGGCTTCTGGTTGGGTCTGGCACAATGCCCTTATATATAAATTAATTAAGCATCGACTTCCAGCCCAACTTATGCAATTCATACCTTCTCAGTAGGTCCTTTACGGTTCATCATGGACATCAGACCTGTTAGCGATATTAATAATGTTGTTTCCTCAGGACTTCAAAAAGCTTAAGCTTCAGTTTTTGAAAATCTATTTATTAATCGACATTCCCACTCTTGGCATGTTTGCGAACGCCACGGTAATCGTTGCTCAACTCAGCAATGTACGTATATCAGGGGTGCCGCGGGGGAAATGTATGAGAGCAGCGTCTTTAGAATAACTAACAGTACTAAGCGAAGTACATGAAAATCTCTGCTACACGAATTTAAAATAAGCAAATACCAGGGGAGCCACGTTTGAGAATTGCTGCTTGAGAAAGACCAATTAACAGTATTAAGTGAGGTATTCCTGTTTATGAAATTCTTTGATACATTAATTTAAAATAATCTGACAGAACATTGCTGCAAGGACATCCGACGAAGCTTGAGGAAAATCCAATATTTCTAATCACGGTTCTGGGAAAATATAAACAACCAACAATATTCAAATTCTACATTTGAATTAGAGCAGAATTTCAAAAGTGTTATAGCACGATTTCCCTAAAACAATTTTCATATAAAACCTTTTCATGGCTGTGACATAGAGAGCATAATTGGAGCCCCTCGAAAAACATAGGAATGTAATATATATACCACCACCACTCCTCTCTGAGTCGCGTCGGAATCATGATAGATCCTGTCGCGTCCGTCTCTGTCGGTGGTCAAGCGAACTCTTGTTCATTTCAACAATTGAAAACGACAGTATTGTCCCCGTAATGGTTTTCTTCACGTACGGAGGTGTCAAGCATGTCGTTTTGTCCACGCATCGACAGAGAAGAAGAATTTTGCTTTGATCGAGTCGGCCAGGCGCCAGAGGCACTTCAGCTACCCTGACAAGGGTCAAAAAAGGGTGGGGTGGGGGTCGATCTCTCCTAAAACCGAGGTTTCCTACTTGGAAAAGAAAGAAGCGGGAGGACTCCCGGCTGAACTTCTAAGAGGACATGTTAATTTATGATGATCTCCTCTCTGGACGATATGTTGCATCTGCATTGAGTTGATTGGTTTTATTTAAAATGTTTCCTTTTGTTAAATAAATGAACAGTTGTTACGTTTGAAATCATCTACCTGGTTATTTCGTCTCCATACCTGCTCCTTATACGAGACCCATGCGAAATCATATCCAAAATGATTAGAGTGTGACGGACTATCGGGCATAGAGACAGTGCGACCGCTCGGCGAACTAACAGATCCCTTTAACCCCCCTCGCTACACCACTGTTTCAGAACATTTAGAATTATGATTATTCGATGATCAAGTCATGCTGATTTGGTTTGGCACTCTACAGTCTACTTTATTTGCTACAAGAGAGTTGATGCGACCGAAATCTGCTGCTTAAAGCCGATTCCGAAAGGCTAAGAATGTCCATTCTACAATGGGATTCGAACCTACGAACTCCGGTACCGACGAGCAGCACCCTAACTATTCAACCCCCGTTTGACTCTTATACATCAGATGAAGCTATATCAGTCATACTCCAGAAAAAAGTACAGCAAAAATTAGCTTTAAAATATAACTGCAATGAATAAAATAATGAAAATTCAATACAGTGAAGCTTATCAAGTGATTACCATTTTGCCGGACATGTTTTTGCAGGTATGTGTTTTATAACAGTTTCCTACAGTTACTTTCTTACTAACGGAAAATGATTCACAATAGAGAGAAAAGCTAGAAAAGCAACTAAGCACCACAATGAAATTATTATTAACAGTTGATTTCGGAGTCATAATTAAGGATTTTACGAATTTAAAACTCAGAAAAAAAATGTTTTTGTTTTGGATTGGTCTACTGTTTTGCTACACGAGGGCTAATGAGACCGCGACCTACTGCTTATAGCTGATTCTGAATGGCTACCAACACTCATGCCAGCAGCGGGATTTGAACGCGTGAACGCTGATACCAAAGAGCAGCGCCCTACCTATTTTATCCGTATGTGAATTGAACCTACAAAATAAAGGTATCGTGAAGTAATTTTTTTAAGCTTGTTGGGGAGAGGCATGTTTTGAATTTGCTTACAACGCTAAGACCGTTCCTGTTTCTTATTAAATACTGTCAAGATCAAGGTAATGGGTTTATACGGAGTATCTAGCAATGAAAAATTCACTACTTCAACCTCCAAACGAAAAAGATCAGAACGTAACTTGGAGCCTCAAAGTAGCCAAACGTGAATTTGGAACACTTGCAGCAACTGCCGAATCGAAAGATTGGAAGTTCTGAAAAGTTTAGGAGATCGTTTTCATATCAAAGCTAGGTAGAATCCCTGTTGAGCAAACAAAGTGTTGTTTAATTAAAAAGTTAATGAAACTGTACATTGACTTTGACTCAATACAACTGGTAGTAATCAAAAATATACTATGTTAGAAGATAAAATGGAAGCAAATACGAGTAAATTCGTTGGCGCCATCTATTAGCAATAGGGAAAATTAAGACTCAAACGGTAAATTGTAAAACAGATGCAAAACGGTAAACACGGTGAGAAAAAATATTAACTCCTGGTACAAAAATTTACATAAAATTTTTTTTATAAAATTTTTAAAGTTTTTGAAATTTTATGAAATAAAATAAAAAGATTTTTATTTTATGTTATTACTGGCATCATTATTCTTACATTCGAAAATATTGCTTGTGCCACTATATCTAAAACATCTCTCACATTTTAGTTTATTTGCTGCGCAACAATAGCTTTTTTGAAATACTTGGAGTTTTTACATGAAGGAATACTACTCAAGATAAATTCCAAATAACTATAAATATCCATACCTCCAGAGGGATTGAAATGCACAGACTCTAATAACTGTTCAGTTGTATAGCATGTTCTTAGGTCTTCGATTATATTTGCATAAAGGTGGTACATGTCTTCAATATTTAAAAAACTTCTACGAAAATGTGAAATCAAAGCATTTATTTTCTTTAAGTTTACTAGAATTACAAATACAAAATTATTTCGACAAATTTATAGTCTTGAATACGAAGTTGTTTGAATATCTTAATTATCTTTATAATTTCTTTTGTATCTTCTTAACAAGTATTTAAGACTTATTGAATTTTAATTTAAGTAGTATGTGATTAGTAGTAATATTTGGTAAGGAATTTCACTGTATAGAATTAGAAATTATTTCTCCCTAAAAATTATTCCTAAAGGGAACTAAAAATACTATTCAATAACATTAGAGTTCTATCACAGATGGCGCCACTATTAATCTTACACACAGACTACATGAAATCTTAAATAGCTTTAGTGAATTTTTTTACGCTGTAACACTATGGAAGTTGGAAACGACGTACGGAAATTGTAATTCCTCTTTGATTTCCTTTCTAAAGACATGATAATAAAATCATGGCCAACTATAATGACAATAATTTCTCACGGTTTCTCAGAAATTCCTTCTAAATTGTTTAAATCGTTATACTAAAATTTGGCTTACTTTTCCATATAAAAATTGTCATTTCGATGCATATTGTTTACATAAATTTTAAATTATATAAAAAAAAACAACTATAGAATCCTTAATGTTATAATATAGTTTAAAAAATTACTAAATACTTTAAGATTTTCTAAATTATTAACATAATTAGAATGACCTATTTGTTTATTTTAATAAAAGGAAAATATATAAATTTAAAAAAAATTGCTTAAATATTTGAGTTGATAAATATATATATATCTTAGAGTTTGGAATGCTAATAATAAGATTAAATTTGCTTTAATTCTTAGTTTTTAAATATCTTTAAAGGAATGTAATTTATTCAAAAATAGGAAGTGAAAAAAATTTTAACCTTAAGTTCAAGCATATTCATACATCACAAATTTAAAAGTACAACATGAATTGAGTTATGTTTTATAACAACTTAAAAGCACTTTAAAAGAAATAGTACTCCAATAAGATAGCTTAGTCATTGATTTAATCTATATCTTAATTTTTTCTAAAACTTACCTTTATATTCTGCCATAAACTGTTTTAAACAATCCGGTGCAGTTTTATAAAAATTCAGTTCTTGTGGTATCAGAGGTTTACAAATCGTATTTTCATCTAACTGAAGCATAGATGAATGGCCACCTACCTGCACATAAAATAAAAGTATATAAATCAAAATTCACTTAATAGAAATGAGATTCTAGGATCAAATTACACAGATAAACATCTAAAATCAACTAGACTAAAATTTTTTTTATCATACTTAATAGTAAGAAAATTTATTTTTCTCCCATAATTATCACAAAAGTCGGTGCATTTTGCAAAATAATATTAAATGCAAAGTTATTTTAAAGATAATAACACATGTATAATATCACTGCTTTTATTTTTAAGAATAATACAACTTTAATATTAGGTCTTACATTAATGGAAGTTTAAACCCTTATCACTATATAGGCATTTCTTTAATTTCACTAGATTACTAATTTTTGTAATAAAAAGAAGTGTAAAATGTAAAACAGAAGTATTCTGGTTTAATATTCATATCTACTTTTAAAATCAAAGATATATCATAGCCATTAACTCAGTTTAAAAAATTACAAACATTATATACTCAAAATAGAAATTTTAAAAGAGGAAATTTTTTGTTACAAAACTTCTTTTAACAAGAAAAATAAATTATTCATTTGCTTAAAGTTATATGCTAATCTAACTAACAGTTGGTTAGGTTACATCATTTCTTTAAAGTACACTTTCAAGAAAAATAATTAAACAAATTTCAAGTATTTTCAATTTAAAAACTGTTAAGTACATTATCTTATTTAAATTTTTTTTTAAATTGAGATTGATGAACTTTCACTAAAAATTTGTCCATAAATTTAAGTCACAAATATTATTTTAAATAAACAAATAATGTATGATAAAAAGTAATAACCTGGAACACAATAAACAAATATAATTATTTCAGTACATTGTAACTTACCTGATGAACAAAAGGCTCTAACTGTAAAGGTTCATTATAACCACCTGAATCAGCTGCCATGCTCTACAAATCCATGTATCAACAATGTGTCTAAGTTTGCAATCATATATCTGTTTCCATATAAATAACCTGTAATGTTCATAAAATTCTGGAGTAAAATTATTCCATTCAAAACAATAAATAAAGAAAACGAGTATAAAATGTACAAACATAAATATAGGTCAGATTTCTTTATTTTTGTTCGTTCAGACCCTAAAATTTTGAAGAAAATCATACAAGTACCAATTTAATCATTTATCGTAGGTCGTTAAAAACTACAGTATATATATATTTATGAAAATTCATTTCAGAATATATATATATACGAATAAGCTTATAATTATAAAGTAAACAAATCGGATAAAGTCTGGATTAATACCTGTATAATAAAACAGGGCTATTTCCAGATTCGCACCCCCAGTAAAGTGTACTTTCAGCATGGATTTCACATTCCTGTAAAAAGTGCGAATACATTAATTAAACCACTGCCGAGGGCACACGCAAAGGAGAACCGACAGTGTCACCGTTTTTTGCTCTTGCACCCGATGCGGTGATGTGACGTATTTGTAGTATATACTTGGCGTAGATAGGTGCCGTCCCATGGAGCCGCAGTAGGTTACGTATTCTTGGAGAAGCGTCCGAAAAAGATTTTAATATTTCTCCTCGCCCCACCGAACAAAGTCTGAGGCATTTTCAGTTAATTAACCGAGAATTATATGACTGATGCTCAGAGCGAAATCAATACATGAAATTCCTGATTACGAAGATGCGTGGATGTTGCATTCTGATTTCAGGAGTAAACCGGAGCAATCCTGAACCTGCACTGCTACGGAGGGATTTTACGCTATCGAGTCTGCGACTGCAATACTTAGTAAGAAAAACGGAGAACATGGCTACGTAGCCCGCCGCATATCTTGCTACTTTTAGGCATTAGTCATAAATATTTGTAACATCCCCCTAGAAAATGGTGAAAGAAAAGCCGAATTCCACCAGAACATACGACGAAGATGGTTTTCGAAGGAGAGCAGCTTGTCTTTGTGTTAAAGATGAGCAAGAAAATGAGGTAAGTTTAGACATAAAATTATATAACCTTTAAAAATCTGGAAGGATATTGACTTTATTCCAGTTATTAATCTTACTGTAGATTAGATTCATCACTTTAAAACGCCAAATACGCTACTGTTATTACATTTATACAGTTGTATAGATGTCTAGCATGATTTGTGTAACTTTCGTCTGTAATGATTTCCTGTAAAATTTGATTAAATTCATTAGAAGTATTGAAGATTTTATATAATTCTTATTTCCTTTATATAATTGTCAGTCTTTATCGCTGACAACAACAGCATAAATGTGTAATTTAATTTAGAGCCCTAATAAATATTTTTACTCAATGTGCATAGTTTTTTGACGAATTATTTTAAAATATATTTTGTTAGTGAAAAGTATAGCATATAAAATCACGGGAAGTGCAGAATCGGAACAATTTCTCGTGTTTTCATCTAATAGTTTCCAGCAACATGCATGTATATATTACACGAATGCTTTTATTATTATGGTTAAAACAGTTTCAATAAAATTGAATGAAATGTGAACCGCGGAAGATTTAGCTGTTAAAGTAGATTTAAAAAATTTTTACTCTTGATTATCGAATAGTTTATAATGGTTTATATAAATAAATTTCTAAAGTAACCATAGCCTATTCATAATGATGTAGATTTTAAAAATTCTATTTTTATCTAATGGTATTTGTTTTATTAAACAAATTTAAGAATGTTAAGTGTAATAGTTAAAATACAGCCCTTTAATTGTGAACAGTTAATAGATAATAATCAATCAATTATATTTTGTTAGGTTTTCATAGTTTATATAATTTGTTGTTATTGTATACAAATTTTTTTTTACCATTCTACCTAAGTTAATAAACATAAAATGAACAGTGAGAAATTACATAGGAGTTTTATATAAAGTTTTTTAAGCTACTTTGTTATATGTTAATACTAATATGTTAATATTACTAATATCAATAATTTTATTCAGAAATGAACTAGCAGTTACTAACAGTAGTAATAATAAGTATGCTTTGAAATATTTTAATTTTTGATAAAAGTTGAGTATCCTAATGAGTTTGATTTTCCAGCAATTTTTAAAATTGTACCTGTCAGCAATTTTTAATCAGATAAAAAATACTGTATATTTATTTAATATTAAATCTATAATGGTGTTCAATCAAATCATATATAGTAACATTATTTTAAAAGAATATATCTAAGTGATGTTTTATAGAAAACACGAAAAGGATTTAAGTCACTGAAATTACATAGTCCAATCTAACTTCAAAATGCATGTATGCTTTCACTGTGTATAATTTTTGTTATGAAATTTATTTCTGTACAAAAATAATAAATATAATTGAAAAAGTAAAGTGTTAGATGGGATTCTGATTTTAAATAATTAAAAAAATATTGATATAGATATTGAGAAAAATATTGATATAGAATTTTTCCTTAATTATTATTGAAGCATATATGTAAATAATATGCATGTAGAGAGATTAGATAATGTTTATTACTTAAAATTTATATTATCTTCAAACTAATAGATTAATAAGTGATTTAGGAATCTATGAACTAATGTACTTGAATTAATAAAAATAGATAAAAAAAAATATTAAAGCTATCTTGGACTGTTCTACCAATCTTTTATTAGCAATAAGTAATGAAATAAATTTTCTGTAATCTAGCTTTAAATTTATATGTTTAAAGTATAAAAAATAGTGTTGTTAAATGTATTTTAAACCAGCAGCAGTATATAAGTATTAATTCAGGAGTTTACAAATTGTCTTGATTATACTTTTTGTAAGCAAAAATTTCAATATACAGTGAACAGACCAGTGAATGACTATATTAGAAAGTATATATTCTTTTGACAAATATAACAGTTCTCAAAGAAAAATTTATAAACTGGTAACAGTAAATGTTCAACTAATGTTATTCAATTAATTATAGCCATTAAAGTTTTTGCAATAATTAAAACACAAACCTAGACTAATAAATGTACATAATCATTAAAAAATAGAGGTAGAAAAAAAAGCAGAAAAACTAACAAATGCCCACTGAAATTGAGTGAATGAATGATGGGTGAATAATGACTTTTATTTTTGTTCAAATTCAAATGTTAAAATATTGTTGAAAACAGTATTGTTGTGAATGAAAGTTAAAAATTTATGTTAGGCTAAGTTACATTTACAAAAAATTGCTTTGCAACCCTATATATATATATATATATATATATATATATATATATTCTGAAATGAAATAATTATTCTTTGTAGAAACCAGCTGTGAAGAATTTGACCTCTTTGGTGTTTACTTTATCATATCAAATTTTGTCCTCAGACCGGGTTTCCATGGTCCTTAAAAGTCCTTAAGAACTCCTTAATTTGAGCTTTCATTTTTAAGGGCCTACTTAATTTTTGCCAAAGGTCCTTAAAAACTCCTTAATTTTTAAATTCGAATGCAATCAATTTCTCCGTTGACGCTATCCGCTTTTTTCACTTCATATCAGTTTTAGCCGTATTCTCCTAACTTTCTAGTTTTGTAAGTTCAGAGTTATATTTACCCAAACCCAGTTCTAAGAATGCCAGTACAGGTGTTAAGTACTGTTCAAAGAATATATATATATTAAGAATATATAAAATTTTTGTTAATGTTCATAACATTCTTTTACATTTTCTAGCTAAAAGTGTACAGTATTAATAGTAAAGAAAATCCTTAAATACATATATGTTGTCAATATATTACTATAGTAACTCAGAATTTCTTTCATTGATATTCTTAAAAAATTATGAAAATACTTTTAGTTTATTAGTACTTTTTATGGTCATGTGCTAGAAAACTTATTTGACAAATAATCTTTTGCATTCTGAAAAGGTTTAAAGAATAAAGTCAGCTGTCCTTTTTCTAATAGCCAACAGTCATGCAGATTTTAATTAAACGAAGCATGGAGGGTGGGGTGTAGATATTTCGGTTACTTATGGAAATTTATTTTCATTCATGCATTGAATACAGAAAAGTATAAAACTTTCTTTCCCAGGCAATGTCAGGTATAATCAGCCAGTATATACATACATACATACATATATATATATATATATATATGAGTCATTTTTAAACCTGAGAAAGTACTGTTCATAATATTGTATTTTATTCACAACTTATTTTTAGTTTGATCACTAAAAACCTTTTTCAAAATTAGTTTTTGTCAACTAGATTTATCTTATATTAATTTTTAGGCATTTTTAAAAATTTTATTCTTAAATATTGTAGGGCATTTATTGAACATGCCTTTTCTGGTTCATAATCATTAAAATATGTTTCTCAGGAAATAGGGTTTATGTCGTTATGCTGTGTATTACAAGTAGGTTCTTATAAGAAGTTACTTTAGTCCTTAGAAAGTCTTTAATTTTTGTTCTGGAAAAAGAGTGGGAACCCTGGAAAATACCAGAAGTGTGCTAGATATCTGGTTACTTGCAGTGTGTGTGTGTTATTCATTAACATTGTGTTTTCTTTTGTTTAAAAAAAAATATTTGTAGTAGCTATTCCTGAAAAGAATTCTTTGTTATATTTGGCAATCACTTATGAATTTACTTATACCACCAATGCTTTACTGTCAAAAATGGTCATTAAAGAAGTTACTAGAGGTACTATCAATAATATAATTATAAAAAGAGATTTCTGAAAAACTGTACAAATATTAGCAATTTTAGAAGAGAAATTTGTAATATGTACTTACTTATTTTGTAGAAAAATTCCAGACATTTTCAGATTTGTAAATGAAGAAGAGGGAAGAGTGTTTGAGTAATAATTAGAAGTGAAAAAACATTGATTGGGCAAAATATGCTATATTGGGATAGCTCTGACTTCTTTCAAAATTAAGTAACTCAGTCAAGCAATTAAAAAACCATTTACGAGGCTAAATGGAAGTCACAGTGTTTAGTTCTTAAGCCTACTTGGTTCTCAATTTTGTCTACCCACTGAAAGGATGAAAGGCTGAGTCAACCTTGTGTAGCCCGATGATTGAACCTCTGACCCATGTCTTATTAGTGCAAAGCATTACCCAAATGCCACTGGGCTAGTCTTCAATAAGCAGTTAATCAATATTGAATATTCAAAAAAGGAGTATATACTGTCAAATGCCGTCAAAGATTACAAACTCTGCTAAATTGTCACATGTGTGAGTGAAGAAATCTTTCGTAGTTCTCTCCTTTTTTATATTTCACGCAATATTTCATAAACATATATTTACTGTTCAGAAGCAAAGTACTATGGTATAGATCATGGGTGCCCAACCCAAATCAGATGGTGGGTCAAAAAACAATTGAACGAACTGATGTGGGCTGCACATATAAAAAAAAACAACAAGTTATTCAAAATATTTTCTTATTGTGCAATATTCAAAATATGCATTTGTATTCACAAGCACTACTACATGTATTATTTTAAAATTAATAGGAGATATGTTTTTGTATTTTACTAGAGATTTTGTTAATATCAACGGATAATGTAGATGACGTGCATAGTTGATTGGTCATAATTTTATCAAGCAACCTGCTGCACACGTTTTTATCAGGTTTAATTTGGAAAAAAATGATTTGCAGCTATAAATAGTTCCAAATTTGGAAATTTATCTTCGTTGATATATTTTTGATAATACGCAATCTTATTCCCTTCGTAGAGGAATTTTAGCTCAATGTTTGATTGCAATTCTATTAGCTCCATTTGTAAATTTGGAGGTGTTGATTCAACCTCTACATTAAATGGAGCTTAGAATATTTTAAAGATTTCCTCAAACTTGCATGTATGAGAATCTAGTATTGAATTCTTTAGTTTTGCGATTTCAGTAGAATATTTGAAGAAGTTTTTATGATCACTTTTATAGTAATTTAATAATGGGAAATGAATCAAATTATTTAACCGTGATTGATTTTCATAAAGTTGAAGCTTTGTTACAAACAACTAAAATTCTATGTTTCAACTGTATGTAGTCAAAAAGACTAAAACTATATACACAGTTGAAAACTTCAATTGTGCCGCAAAAAGTTTTTAAATGGGCCGCATGTGGCTCATGGGCAGCGGGTTGGGCATGCCTGGTATAGATCATATTTAAGATTTTATTTAAAAATTTTAACTGTTTTAATGGCATCTCTAAATATAACGGTAATAATGATTTGTGTACTTATTTTGAATGAAATAACAGTAAAGGTTTACATCAAAAACATAATATATAATTACAATAAAATATTAATATAAAAGAGTAATTGAAAATAGTAGTATTTTGGAATTTTAAGCAGAATTCAATATTGAATCATATCATTACTAAAACAGATTGAATTTTATGTGACATTTGAGGTTTCTTCTAAATAATTTCTGCTGCTACCATATTCTAAAAATCTAGTTGGAATGCCTTTTTTCAGAAAAAAAAAAAGAATGTAAATGATAAAAAAATGAAATTTTGCTTTTGCCCTAATTAAGAAAATACTTTCAAATTTTGATTATTTTAAAATAACTTCAAATTTCAATCTTCTGATTAAATACTTTTATTTTAACCAAAATATATGTCACACTTGTTACCCCCTCTCTTGTTACAATTTCACAAACCCCCTCCTCCCCTTCAAGTGTGACAGATGTGGTTGGCCCCAAAGAATGTTATGAAAGAGGTAAATGCTAAAAGATATTTGTACTTAATAATAGTTTGGAGCAATGTTCATTTTTTCAATCTTTATTTTTATTTTCTGTATTGATTGAAATTTATTGTAGGGCATTTGAAAGTGTATTGGTCATTCATTGGTCTGTTTTCTCTTTGCTTACATATTTTATAATTTAACAACTACAATATTTCTTTGGATTATTTAATACTTACATTTATTAAATTAGCAGAATAATCATTAGTAACTTAAATGTAGTTTTTAAAAAAATGTTAAAATTTTAATGACTTTTTTAGATATATTTGGAAGTTTTTTTTATAACACTTTTACTCTAAAAACTTGCAAACCTTTTTTATACTGCCCTTTTTTAAAACTTTTGACAGTTTTAAAAATGTATAATTTCTTAGCAAATGCCCAAGTGCAAGTGTTATGAGGATAGCATATACAGTGAAACCTCTGTGAGCGGCCACCCCTCCGTACCGAGAATATTTGGCTGCTTAGAGGGGTTGGCCGCTCTGAAGGGTTTTGTTTACTATTGTAAAATAATTCCTATAATGTGTAATATAAACAAGTCTGACATATATTCCTTATGTAAATGAAATTTAAAACTTATCTAAAGAGAAAATAGTACTTTATTTCATGCTTCTTTACATTTTTTAAAGTAAAATTCTACAATTTGTTTCTGTTTGTTCTGTAGTCTTCGTACTCCCTTAAAATCAAATTCTTTTCTAATGATTTTGTTGATTTCCATTCTTCTTCAGTTAAATAATTCAGCTAACTTTCTTGCTGATTTGCCATTCTTATATTCACGCAGAACTTTAATGCTCTGCTTGAGATTTAGAAAAACACATTTTGACATTGTTGCAACTCAGATCACTGACCAACTAATGAAATGAAACTGCCTTGAATGACATTTTTGCTGACAGAGGTGCAATTCTTCCTTAACTTTACCGATTGGAATTCCGAACAAAGGCCCTAGGAGACCTTCAATGCTTGATTGTCCAGTTCCTCCCTCAGTTTCTATGGATGGTGCAATTGGGATTCTCTACCTGAAGTGTGTGGGGAGAATACAAAAGAGATAACAGATTTAATCTTTCTTAGAAAGAGAGGGGGGGGAAGACGGTGGGAATGGACTTCTCAAGTTATTCCTTTGTCCTATATCCGACCATAAACCTGACCTTAAGTTTTTTCGTTCAAAATTAAAGCATGGAGTGAGTAGAATTTTCCGAAAAAATGAAAGGGGCAATCCTACTTGGTGGCTGTTTAGAGGGGGTCGGGTAGACGATGATACATGTTATTTTACAGTAGGTCTGTGAGTCGAAAAGTCTGTTCCATGAAAAATTGCCAGTTTAGAAGGGTGGCCGCTATACAGGGGTGGCTGCTCAGAGAAGTTTCACTGTATATTTATGCAGAAATTTAAAGTTTTTATACAAACTATTCCAATAACAAATGATATTGTATATAATATATCAGCAATTTAATAGTGATGCTATATCAATATGCATTATGGATACCTCTTTTGGTACTCCTTTATAAAAATATTTTTTCAAAGCCTAAAAACAAAACTTATTTTTAGGTGCTTTTGGTAACAAGCAGCAGAGCTCCTGAACGGTGGATTGTACCTGGTGGAGGCTTGGAACCAAATGAAGAACCAAGTGTTGCTGCAATTCGTGAAGTAGTTGAAGAGGCTGGTGTAAGGGGGCACTTAGGCCGATGCCTTGGCACATTTGAAGTGAGTCACAAGTAATTAAATAAAAAATATAATGAATTTAATTTTTTATTCTATACTTTTTGTAAAGTATTTTCTTCAAAATGTCTTGGTATCAACTATACATATCTGTTCGTTTGAAGTAAAGGAAACTATGTCAAAATTTTCAAATTTTATAGATGAATATTTTATAGATTTGTTTGAATTGAACCAATTTTAATAAAAAAAAACTTTATAGGGGTCTTTGAGGCAGTAGGGAAGTCATAGTGCCTTCTAGTAGACTTATAGAATTAGTAGATACAAGGTTATGTCGAAATGGATTTTTTTACCTCAAAACAATGTTGGTTCATAGACTTCTTCCAGTTAACCAAATATCTCACTTTCTAGAAAGAGATAATGCTTTTATCACATAATTTAGGGGAGCATATTATGCACGAATATAAAAAAAATCTCAATTTTTCAAAAAATGGATATAGTGGCCTTCAGTTCTAATGTACATATACACTATATGGTCAATGATGATCAATCACTTGCAATTTTTTAGACAATTTCAGACCTGCCAAAACTTTGGGTTTCCCGGGCAGTTCCAGATGTTTGACCATTTTCCAAAATTTCCAGGGCAAATGTATGGATTGCAAGGTATTTGAGGGGTAAAACATTATGCTTTCAGGTTGTGCCCGTTTTTGGAATAACTAAACAAAATATCAGTTCTCTTTTGCCAAATTTTGGCTAATCGCAGTCAGACTGCAATTTTGCAGCCCCCGACAGGAAGAAATTCCTACTGCAATTCTTGAAAACAGGTGTGTTAATATTCAGTGGCATTTGATTAAACAAATACAGCACAGTGAGGGATATTTTAAATTATAAGAAACTCTCAGATTTCATGTTATTAATTTTAAGGTTTCAACATAGTAACACAGAGTGTGTATGGATTTTTAGCTGAGTCACAAAAATAGCCATACATTTTTGTTCTTCAATAACAAATGAAACTACTTAGTCATTTGCAAATCAAGACATGGACCCATAACCCAATAGGGTATCATCAAGAAATTGAAGAAAAATGTGTTTTGGATAACCTAATAAAAATGAATGTCTGAAAAACATTGGAAATTTAGCACATGATTAGTAAGTTTCTTTTAGTAATTTTTTTTAAGGATAGCATGTATATTTGTAAAGAAATTAAGATTTTTATGCAAACGATCCCAAATTTCACCAAGTATTTTGCATATAATTTGCAGGGTTTGAAATATAAAAGAATGTTTTCATAAAGCATAGCAAATGACAATGCACATAATACTGTACAATTTAAAAAATATAAATATTGGATGAAAGATAATCAGGCTTACTAAACTAATGTTCAATGTACGTACATAAATACAATCAAAATAGAAAGTTCATAATTATTTAGCTAAATATTTAAAGTAAATTTAGTGAAAGTACCAAAAATCTAAATATATTATAGGATTTTGTATTAATATAATGTATACATGCAGTATAATGTGGGCATTAGTATCAATATTTCTTCTACACCTAGAACAAACTATAATAAACTGTTATTAAAATTTTTAAAGCATTGGTATTATTTATAAGGATTGGAGTAGTATGTTTAATGAGTTTTAATCTTAAAAAACTTCATTTTTATTGCAATATTTGCATTCAAAAGTTGAAAATACTGAATTTATAATTATATATAACTGAAATCAATATTTAACTTAAAAGTTGAACCTAAAAAGTTAAACTGAAAAAGAATGAACTGAAATTTGGAAGTCAATACATTTTCATTTTCAGTGTATGTATAACAAAAACATATATTAGCAAGTATAATTTCTGTAATTTTCTTCTTTCTTAAATACAAGTACTTGGTAATTATATATTTTTTCATCAGTTTTAATATGTATCTAACCTATAAATGAAAAGAAATGTCCTTTTATTTATTTTAACTTCTTATTATACACTTTTAAATGAAGCATTCAATAAAATATCATATCTTATTGATCAGTATGAAATTATTGAATTCACTTTGGCTAAAAATACTTTGATTCATATAAGAAAAATATTTATTAATTCTTAGTGCAATAAATTATAGCTCCCACTCCAATACCAAGCTATTTATCTTTTTAAACTGAACTTTATAAATAAAACTACTTATATAACAAAATTTCACAAATTTAAAATATTTCATTTTAATTTTATGTATTTTTATATTATGTGCATAGAAAATTAATCAAGTATTTTTCAATGAGCATTTGTTTATTTTAAATGGAAGTTTTTATATTGCTGAACTAAAATATACCTTTTCATCTTTTTTTAATGCATATATATGTATATATAAACAGAACCCTGAACGAAAACATCGAACATCGGTGTTCGTTTTGGTCGTCACAGAAGAGCTTGATGAATGGGAAGATTCTAAAAGTATAGGTACCTTATTTCTTTTATAAGCATTTAAATCCATGATTTCTTTTAGTATAGGAGCAGATAACAGCTGTACATGTTGTTATTTTTATTTAGATTAAATTTAGTTTGCAGTAGATTTATAGTTTTCTAATAGGTGCTTTTAGAACCAAGATTTAGAAGCTTTAAAACTAATGCTAAATTTAATTTTCAACTTAACTGCACTACTTGGGTGTTAGATAGTTTGTTTCATGTTATTTGTTTTATTGTATCACACATTTTTTTCATTTTCTTTTCATTTTTGTTATATTTTTTTATACTTGGTTGATGCTTTGACTTTTTAACGCTAAATATCGTTCAAGCCACTATTTAATATGGAAGTAATGATTAAAAACTTTGAATGACACCTGAAATATTTTATTAACCCTCTCGCTGCGTATTTATTTTATCAAAATAGGTTAAAAAATTACGTATTTTTTTATTACATATTTCAAATCTATATACATATTTTAGAGTTAAAATATACAAAAAATTTTTGTAAAAGAATTTTTTTAAATATAGAATTAGGTCCTAAAAAAAGGTGGAAATCGCAGGATGCGCAGCTAGAGGGTTAAGTTCCTTCCATGAGTAATAAGTAATATGTATTGTGATTTGTATAAATTAGTTCTCACAATGAGATGTTTAGAATGCATAATAAAGTTGTCTGTATTTGTGTTCATTAGTAGCAAGATGTATTTAAAGTGGTCCAGGGCTGCAATAACTTATCTTTTTTGTTTGTAGTTATTTGATGTGTAGGAAAATAGATTAAACTGTGAAAATGAATGAAAAGTGGGATTTTTTTGGGGATAAATAACTGTACACTCAAAAGAAAATTTTTAAAAGCTTATAAATAGCTCAAAGAACTAAACAGTTTATATGCTAAAAGAAAAAAAAATTTTAACATATCATAGATATGGGGAAAACCATATTTATGATATGTAAAGATATGAGTAAGATAAGGTTTGAGGGATTATCTGATTTTGTTCTCTTTTCGTTCATTAACATTAAATTAATCATACCCCTATTAAGCCTAAAATTGCTGATCAAGCTTCTAAAATATTTTTTTTTTTACTACTTCTTTGTGCTACTTTGGCAATATCTCACTCAATGAAAAGAGATTTTAGGTATATGTTATAAATCTATAACTCTAAATTCTGTTTTATTTTTATCTGTTATGTAAGTGTAACATATGTTTTTAAACAAAATTTAATTATTCTACTTTATATAAATTGAATATGTGTTTTTGTGAAGGAAAGTAGGATGATGGTAAAGTAGCTAGGGCATTTCCATTCAGAACGAGAATATGTTTCGAATCTGAATTCTGTAGATATAAATGTTCATTATTATTAACAATTGGCTTTAACCCTTTGTATCTAACAACCCTGAATTAAACATTTCCCACAAATATTAGATGACATTATTTTAAATTTTTATAAATATTGTAAATTATTTAATTTTTACTTTGCATAATTATTTTGCATAGATAATTTTCCAGTATCTTTTGTGAGAAATCTATCTCTGGTGTCTTCAATATATATATATATATATATATATATATATATATTAAAGATCGAGTAATAATTAAGTATATTTGATTAAATAATAAATGAAACTTTAATGCAAAAATTAAACTTAGTATTGTCATTTGATAGGAATTCTGTAGGCAAATTGTGCTTTTTGCAGTGTTACAGGATAGCAACAATTAACAAAACTGTTTTTTAAAGACTGTGTAGATGACATCAATTTTGGGATAGACTGCAGATCAATAAAGTCAGGATTCAAAGAGTTAAATTCTTTTCATAGACAATTTATTTTTCTATCAAAGTTTCTTCTGCATTTTTTTTGGTGTTTTATTATCAATTAAACAATAGAATTGAAGGAAATGTACTTTATTTTTCCAAATTTTTTGTTTACATTTAAATTGTAGGGGTGGTAAGTACTGCAGAACTGTTTATAATTCTAGGGAAAATTCACTTTAATGGTGATAATTTGCCATAGAAAAACTGAGAAGCCTGTAGCCATCACATTCTGTATACATGTAGAAGGTCCTCTTTTCTTGAGCCTTTATACTACTTTCCTTTGTTGTTTATAGTTGGAAACCAACTATTTCCCATACTGTCTGAGTGTATACCATCTGGAACTGTACACGTGTTGCTTGGAAGCTAGCAGGGCAGCCTTTCAATTTTTTTAAATATATATCTTTTAGCTAATAAGCTAATGCTATATGGAATGTTAGCAGGTTGTGGGTTTGAGCTTTCTATATGTCTATTTTGTAAGATCATTAAGTAATCTTTCAAAGGTCTACAATTTATCAGTATGATTTTCTTTTATAATTATAGTATATCAGCAAACTCAACTGAAACTTTTTATGCATTTGAAACTCCCACATCTCCTTACCACTGTCACCTAATCACATACTGTTATCAGCCTAGACAAACGCTTCCAATTAATCATGATACCAATTTTGTTTTAGGTCGCAAAAGAAAGTGGTTTCCTATTGATGAAGCTCTTGATCTTTTGTCCATACATAAGCCTGTACAGTGCTCCTACCTAAAGCTGCTCACAAGGAATGACAAAGTCCCATGACACACTCTCCCCTTTGTTAAATACATGATGCAAGTAACAAAGGAATCAGATGTACAACCACCGTGAGCATCAGAGGGAAAATCCAAACTATATGCTTATAGTAGATATGTATAAATATTTCTGTTTGTGCTGATTTAGGTATTTTAAATCGTTCTAATCAATGTATATTGTAGCACTTTGTGATTGATGAAGTTCTGTCGTCAAGTAATGTTGACTTCACCCTCTCTGTGATGTACAAATTAAGTTTTGAAATTATTAATTTCATTGAATATTTTTATAATAGGTTTTAATTTAATTTTTTTCTTTCTCATTTTCAACTGAAATTAAGTATTTCCAAAATTTCCTTCAAGAGACTTGAAAAATTACTTAGCTTAACTCTAACCAGGAGTTTTAAGCCAACATTACTTGGTCACAAATGCAGTTCTTTCACTTAACATTAGTGGCAGCTAATGTAGAAAATATCTACTTCATAATATTTGCAGAATTTTCAGCATATAATGTTCGTGGTTCATTCCTGTCTTTTTCCCCATTGCAATGTGTCAGTTTTTCTTAACTCAGTGAATTTTTTCACCTCATAGTATAGCTTGTATGTTTTTGCATTTTAAACGCAATTAGATGTTTTTTCATAAACTGTCTAAAATGTAACTATTTTTTCCTCTCTTTATGTATTTATAAAATGCATGATTTTTGTAACATTTTTAAATAATAAAATTGCAGAAATTGTTAAGTATTGATATTAAAAATGTTCAATGTTAAGAAAATGTAAACTTTTTTTTAATATTTCAAATTTAAGTGCAATATAAAAAGATAAATATTATTTGATTACCACATATCAATTTGAAAACTAATATCAGTGTACAAATACTACATTTATTTCTAACAAAATACAATATTTGTATGTATGTAATAATTTAATATACTAATCTATGTATTGTTTTGTTTGCCTTAAAAAAATTACTATCAAGATATGTTCAAAAACTGCATAAAAGTTATTTAAGCAATTACACTTTTTTATTAAAAAAAGTACTCTAAATACCTATGTATTACTGTTAAACAAATTTACCTTGTTAAGCATATATAATTCAAAATGTCAATACAAAACTAAAATGATAAAAAAGCAACAACTCAAAATGCTTTTAAGCTTTTTTTATGTTAAATATAGTCACTTTTTCTCATTTTCTTCTATGCATTTAATATTTCTAAAGTGAATTTTAAATTATTACCCTGAAAAGAAAAAAAACCCAAATTAGCATCATTAATATAGCTATTAATTTTTAGATTTAACAGTAGACTATATTAATTTATTCATAATTTCAAAAGCTCAAATCAAAGTATAATTTTTCAGAGTTGCAATTTGTATTTTAGAATACAATATACATATGTTTTATACATATGGTTTCATTCTTTAAATCGATATTTATTCAATTATTAAAATGGCCAAATCTAAATAACTCAATATATTTTCTTAAAATATGAAATTGGTTTTAAAATTGAAAATTTCATATACATATATATATATGTACTTAAATATGTATTTCATCATTATTTTCTCTGTTAAGTTTACTCCTTCAGGACCAAGTACAACTGTTCTTTATCATTGTCTGTGCAACTGCATCATTCTTTGCTTCGTAATTCCATGCAGCATTACAGTATATTCTGTTAAGATTTTATTATACTACCCAATAGTGTTTCTGTGTTGAACGGTTGCATATGAAGTTCTATCTATATCAGACTGTTCCTACATTAATTTCTATTTTAGGCACTTAAGTAAATATTGATGGCATTGATGCTTTAAAGAAAAATTATATATATATATATAAACAAGGCTAGAGATTTTTACTGTTTTGGACTAGAACATATTGTAATGATCTGAAGCAATTTTTTGTGTGATATCAAGTAAATATTTGCAGTACAATGCAATATATTTTAGGCAGTTACTCGAATATGGCTAAAAGTGATTTTTAAAAATAGGAAATGCATAAAAATATTTCTTCATAGAAATAGATAAGTTACATCTTGTGAATGGGAAAATATGAAATTAAAATTGAAAATTTTAGATTTATAAACCAAATTATTTTATTGTTAAGATGCTTACTTTTTATCATTATTTAGTAAAGTCAATTTTTATGTACTGCCTTTTGTTAAATTCTCATTGTTAAAATGACATTTTAAAATTAAAAATCCCTTTATTAAAATCAGCTATTTCATTTTATTCAATTTTCAGCATGTTTGACTTTTGTAAATTTCTGAGGCAAATTAAGCAAAATTTAGAAAAAGGCTTAAGATAATGGTTATTCTTTAAGAACTTATGTAAGAGGCAACATTTGATTATCTAAAGATTGGTCCTGAAGGAGTTAAACAATATGAATACATTTTTAACGTTAAAATACTCAATAGTTTTCTCACATTATTCATTTATCGAAGACAGATTATGTCTTCATAAACGTAGAAAGCGAATTCAAGAAAATTTGTGGGTTTTTCCCCTCTTATAGTAAGGTTGGAAATACTTTGTCTCCAATACTATTAAGAATGTGTAAACATGCATAAATATTTCTTTATACTGTCATACAATTAAAAATTTTACAACTAAATTCAAACCCTGTATATTTTAGTTCTTATTCATTTTCATTGGGTGTAAAATGCTTGTAAAGGACTAAGTATTAGAACTTTATTAAATTCTAGTAGATATTCTATTTGCCTTTCCATATTGTTTTGGAAATTTTTTCTAAAATTCAGAATTTATTAAGTTCATCTTTATTAGTTTTCATCTGATGAATATGGTGGTTGTTGATTAAAAGCAGGGAAGCTGTTTGAAGTGTGATGTTTATAGGCAGTTAATATATCATTCTTTTTTCTACAGTGATTTAAATATGTTTTATTCTGTAAATGAATTGTAACTGTTTCTGTAGTATTTTTGTTATATGCTTAGAAAGATGCACATAAAACTACTCATCTAGTTTTCTTTTTTTTTTTAAATCTAGATTGTATTCATTTTTAACTTTTAATTGATAAAATTTATCTTGATTTTCTTCACCCCTTCAGTGTATAAGACAATTTCATTTTAGTGAACTGGAAGTTTTTCTTATTGAATCCCCTCACCCCTCTTTACAAACAATGTGCAATTTTAAGCTTACAAAAATAGTTTTAAAGAGGCAGAATTTACAATTGAGATAATAGTAAATTTAATGTGATGCAACAGTTAACAAATGACTATAATCTCAATGCTATACTTTGTAAAGTTATAGTTTCCTAGTTTTCTGACTGTAGATTTTAGCAACTTTTCTTTAAAATTCTATTTTTATCATATTACAGCAATGTTTTAATTCAGAAATTTCCAGTTATTGATTTTTAACTGGATATTAATAAACACCTATTGTTGCAAAGCCTCAATTAAAAAACCAAACATTTTTCAATTTTTTTTTGTGTGTGAAAATTTGTTGAATTAAGCAGTAGAAAGTTTAATTTTTCAGCAGCATGATTTTGAGACCTGTAATTAATGTTGTTAGCAGCAAAAGTCATTTTAAAATTAAAAGAGAAAGAAGTCAAATGATGATCAGATTTGTTAGGGTGTTGCTTTTTAGCATGAATCTGCAGTTTTGAATTCTACTTCTGGCTTGGATGTTCATTGCCATTTGGAAGTGGCTTAAATAGCAGGCCACAGTCTCATTAAATTAGCCATTGTATAGCAAAAAATTGACTGTAGCACATCAAAAAATGTGAAAGAAAAGCTCATGCAGTACTTTTCATAAGTATAGGAAACTATATTTCTAAATAAGCACATACAGATAACAGATGCATATATCTAAATATGAATTCAGTCAGCACCCTAAAGTACTACCTCTTTTGCTGAATATTTCAAATAAAGAACCTTTAAAGTGTTATAATCTTTAATTTGCAGAAAAAGGGTTCTTGAAGCACATTAGAAATTACCTTATGTAGAATATTTGTTTCAGCTTAAATTAGGGGAACAAAAACTTTTATTGCAATAATTATCAAACTAAAACGCTTAAAGATTTCTTAACATTTGCTAATTCATTGTCTTAAACCTACATTTTTTATTAACAAGTAATCTATATACTGTATATATTAAAGTTAAAATGACAATGTTATTTTAATTGACAGTTCTTTCTCTATTAAAAGCTTATTAAAGGACAGATGCAAGTTCTCTTTGCATATGTTTAATTTTACAGCCCGCTTGGATTCTCTTAAGAGATTTAGTGAAATCAAACAAACAATAATTAGACATGGTTATATTTTCATTAGTATTATGAAATAAGCTGATATTTCTTACACTTGTAAATTGAAGTGATTTGAAAAAAAATTAAATATAGCATAATTTGTGGACTTCAGCAGGAAATTAAGGCGAGAACTTTTCAAAATGAGAGGCACTATGTATTGTTTAGATTTAATTTAGAAGAGAAGGTTTTGATAAAGAGAAAATATTGTTATTTATTCTTACCAAGAAGAAAACCCATGTTGAAGCATTAAACTGCTTTTTTTACATCAAAAGAGAAAAAGACAATTTTTGAAGAATATAAAGCTTTTTTAAATCATTCTTTTAAAAAGCTTCTCATCTATAAGATATAAAACTCTTAATTTATAAATAGAGGATAGAAATATCTCTAGAAGATGCACTATTGATATTTTCAGTTTATAAAGTCTGTACACTGAAGGGTATATTTTTCCCCCTGAATCTCAAGATAATCATGTAACTATTCTTCATTTGCATCACAAGGTCCATTGCTTCAGTGTCCCAATTTCAATATAAGTGGAATGTATATGTGTCCAGATTTTCCATAATAAAAAAATAGTAACTTATGTTGCTTATGTTTTATATTGTACTGCTTTCCTTTTTTTACTATTGTTTGAAATACATTTGAGATACTTGAAAACCCAGTCCACTGTTTTATGAATGAACATGTTGAGAAATATTTGATGTTAACCCTCCAAGTGGAACACACCGAGGAAGAAAAAGTCTCCAAAAATACGCTAAAGGTAACTTTATTGTGTCAGTGGCCAAAGCGTTCTATGATTTTGTACTTCACCCTTTGTCAACTAGAATGGAATACGGAAAACCCACCCTCATTGTCCCTTTACTTCCGGTTATATAAATAGATGTTATAGATTGTTAATTTTTAATACACATAAAGCTCGTCAAGTCTCGAAGATCATCCCACATGAAATAATTAGTTCTAAAAGTACAAATAAAAATAGTCTTTAAGAGACTTATTTATATTTTTTTAGGAAAGTCATACAAGGTATTTAAGTAGCCCAATTAGAGATACAACAGTTAAGGAAATACTTCGAAATAGAGATTGAGAAAGCCATGAAAAGCTATCAGCGTTTTTGAGCTTCAGGGGGTAGGTGGTGCATCCCTCAATAAATGCCAGTTAAAGAGGGGTGCAGTTCCTAAACAATCGACCTGACCGTCCTACCGAAAAGCTCCATGGGAGAAAAGACTGGCAGAAACATTACATCCATTTACAGAGGTCGAAAATTGTAAGTGACAACAGCTTTAAAGGTTTCATCCGTTTGGCGGAATTGTACGTGAGAACCGCTTAGAGGGTTAAAACTAAGGATCCAGATAATTTTGAGTTAAACTAGACCTTTGAGTGGTCCTTCTCCCCTCCTTTAAATATACTTTGTGCTCAAAAACAATTTGAAAATAATGTTTTAGTTTAAAAATTTAAATACTAAACTTTTAACTTCAGGATAAAAAAAGTAATTTTTTACACGTTAAAATTTGAACTCAAAATTAAATTTAAAAAAATTTGGATTTAAAGAAAAAAAAAAAAAAAGCAATTTATTCAAAACAAAATTATAAAGTATTCAGCGGCACTTTGGATTATGTGCATTAATTTACATACAACTAATCTAAAGAAAATTGTTGTTCAAAATAGTTTTAAAAAATGTGTGTGTGTATATATGTACATGTATATATATATATATATATATACACACACACATACATTTACTTACACATGTCTGTTTCTTAATATACATACCAACTGCCATCTTCTTCATTTTTTAAAACAAATTTACAGGTAATTGTATAATTGTTTTAACACTTTGGATGCCCAAAAATGAGAGGATCATTATATGATGTACATTATATATAAATCTTTAAATTTCATTTATCTAATTGAAAAATCTAACCAAATTTAAGACACCAAATTTTCTGCTTTAAATATAGTTCATTGTGTATCACGTGATAATCAAGTGTTAGCATTATATGATCATGTGATTACAGGACAGGCAAAGGGTTAGAAAACTCATGAATTTTCAGGAAATAAGACATTAAGGAGAAAACCTCTCATGGTAAGCATATCAGATATATTGCATATCGTTTTCTTCTTTTATTATTCTTTATGTGCATTGAGTAGTGATCTGCCGACTGTTGCACTGTTTTTCATTTAGTCTCATGTTAAGGAAGTAAGCTGCACAGGATGTGTATGTAGGTATTATATATACTGAAAGAATTTTAGCATAGTTATTCAATTGTGTCCTGCATGCATGTGGGTGTTAAAATTGCATGCCGGTAAAATTGTACTGATTTTAAAATTGGAATGTTGGCAGCTTTTATATGTAAATATATCAACTTTAAATTTAAGTTTTATACATTTTATTGCTATAAGAAAGATAATGAGATAAATGTAACCCTCTGACTTTTAATCTACATAAGAAATTTATTTGAAAACTGAAGATTTATATCTTTGATCTTGTTTTGAAGTCATAATATATTGTTCCATTTCATTTATCAAGCCTAATTATATGATATGACTAGAAACTCTATTCCTAGCTGCAGCTACACAATATATAAACTTGCAAATTGTCATTAACACCAATACTCCCTCCTCCTTTTATTTTAACATGCTAACAATGTGAAAGGTAAAGTTTAAGATTTGAAATGTAATAGATATGAAAATATTGGGACAGGAATATTAATGGGTTCAATAAAACTTGTTGATTAATCCTGAGCACTAAGAAAAATTTGATCACTTGACTACATGCATAAACACAGTAAGAAAAGAAATTTCAATTTATTCCAATCTATCAAGGTTATAGACTTTCATTAAATCAGGTTATTTAGGATATCAGTGACAGGAGGGTTCTATGAGTATCTATTTGATCTCAAATAGTAATTTTAGAGCAACAGTGGTTTTCAAACTAATTTTTGCAGCTTGCTCAAGAAATGAACTTTCTTAAACTTCAATGAAATGTAGGAGGCTTATTTCTATATGCAAATAATAAAAACAAAACCATATACTTATTTGCTAGATACAATTTTAGTGATTTCAACATCTTAATTATGAACAATCTTAAATTTTATACCTTATTTTTTAAAGTTTCAATGAGACTGAGAAATACTTTGACATGTTTAAATGAAAGATACTAGTACCAGATCTCCAAACAATTAAAATATATTGCTCTGATTTCCTTTCATTTTTTGTTATTAATTAAGACTTAATTTCAATGTGGCAGACTACACACTATTTTAACTAAATATTATAGCAAAACTACAGGAGTTTAGGTTAACTGTATATATTTTTATTGAATTTAAAAAAAAAAAACATTTTCATATGTTTACTTTGTGTAAATAAAGTTTTTTAATTACTGTGATTTGCCTCTAAAATATTTGTAGGAGATATATGCCCTTTGAACTAAGTTAAGTTGGACCGAATTTCTCTAAGAGAACCATAAAAATTCCTAATTTATGATTTGTTTAATAGGCAAGTAGCATTTTAATTCTTTTAAAAAGTGTAATATTTAAGTGTTAAGCATTCATTATTTAAGTGTAATATATTAAAGTGTAAATCAAAATACAGTAAAATATGCATGAGATATACTCTGAAATTTAATGTTCAATAATTTACATATGATAGTATAAATTACATGTAAATATAAAATAGAATGCATGCATTTATGTACAAAATTTTACTACAGTTAAATGTAGGCTAAGTATCATCATTACGTTTTGGAGGGCGTAAAGTATTTCTTTTTACACAGTGCACAACCCATTCTATGCCATCATGAACACCATCACTGTAAATGAGAAAAAAAGACAATCAAAACTACTAACTACCACTATCATATTATGCAGAAATACTAATTCAATTGCAAGAAATTAATTAAAAATATAAGGCTTTAGCCAGAAAAAATTCTTTGAAAAAAAAATACAATTTTATATCTTTAAAAATTAATACGATACAATAATCACACATAAAACAATTGCCATATGAAGTTAAATCACTGGATTTCAATAATTTTATTATCCATTAAATGAAATAGAATTGAATTTTTTTTTCATAGATACTCTTACAAATTGCAGTCTTTTAGTACATATTTCTTGATCAAAATATTTTGTATATAAATAACTTATGCATTTATACGAGCATATATATATATATATATAAGCTAATATAAAATACCCATTTATATAAAAAGATGAATCATAATAATTATTTACAAAGTTTTAAGAATTGTTGAAATGAATGAATGAATATTTTACTTTTTGATTAATTCTAGTGACTCTAGTATTATATTATTTTAAATATAATACTAGAGTCACTAGAATTAAGCTACTTTAGAGCTACTAAATAATATAATCACACTGATTGCTAGTCTCAAATACAAGATATACCAATTTATTATAAATTACTTAAATAGTATTACAGATGATTGTTTTACTAATATTCAAACTACAAAAAAGTAGACCAGAGTACTCCAAACTACATTAATGCAACATACAATTTACTAGATTCCTTTTCATCCAATGACTTGGAGATAGGACTAACATTTTGGTAACTAGGGTAGTGATAAAAGTGAAATACAAAAAAATTCAGAAAGTAATGCACGATTTTACCAAACAATTTCTAGTTCTGTTTTTTTAAAGGAAAAATTGTTTATTTTATATATCTTGGACAGAATAGATATTTCTATTAATTTTTTTTACACTTAATTGTATGAGATCCCCCCCACCAACTTTTTCTTTAAATGTTTTCCTGGTACAAAGAAATTATTAAACTTGGCACCTCAAAAGAAATAATTCACTTAGTATTTCTAGTTAATCAAATGTTTTACATCCTACTAAGTTTTAATTTTAATAACTAGTTGTTTAACATGTCTATTATTATATAAAAAATTATTAATGATCTCATAAAATTCAAATTCAGTCTTGTATAAATCCATATAAAGCTTTCAGTGTTATTATGAGGAATTTATTGTCATATATTCCAAACCTTATACAAATTATGCATATACATATATATACACATGTACGGTAGAATCATATGTGGAATTTCATCATTCATTTATATGAAGTTCTCATTTTTTGGTGGAACTATCATAAGGCTAACATAATAAATTTTTCATTTATATGACAGATTCACTGATAAAATGAAATATATAATCCCTGACAACTTTTATTTAGTTATATAAAGGGAAGATTTTTTGTGAACAGTTTCTCCTCCCCCATAGATTGTTTGTTTAGTTTTGGAGTGCTACGGTCTACTTTTTGCAACAGGAGGGCTAATGAGACTGTGACCTACTGCTTAAAGCCGATTCCGAATGGTTATGAACATCCATGCCATAGTGGGATTCAAGCCCAGTTCCAAATGTCAGTACCCTAACCATTCAGCCCTCCCCTATAGAACAAGGAGTTTTAGGGAAAGGTGACAATTTACAGACGGACAGGCTTGGATGCATTTTAGATTGATTTCTTTTCTCTCTGTCTCCCCACTATAGAGTTTTTCTCTTTTTTTATGAGGACTGGATTTAGCAGTGTCAAGACAACTAGGGCACAACATGGTTTTTTTTTTTTTTTTTTTTTCTTTGAAGGGCAACGTTTTTCTGGTTTCAACAAAAGTGAGCAAATTGCATTCCAATTAGTGAACCAATCTTACAAGAGGAGGTGATTGACTTTGTCAAGAAACTCAAAATCAGTAGCACTTTTAAGACAAACATCGGATGGATTGAAATACTCAAAGATAGATACAGGATGTATGCAGTAAATCGACAAATGTTGATATTACCAAAGTTGAAGATAGGTAACAAAATGCTCTGACAAACATAATTAACAATTACAGTCTAAGGAACAATTATAATACCAATCAATCTGACATATTTTATAACCTATCGTCTTTGAACAACTTTTCTGAAAAGAGTTCCCCCCCCCTTTTCCCAATTCGGTTTGTACACAAAAATATAAATAATATAAATTAGATTCCACTGTATATGCAGGGAGAGGGCTCCTAAATAAGATTTCAGCATATTACTTGTGACCTTTTTCAGTAAGCATATAATTGCCCTTTTTTATTCTGTTGACATTCTTTTGCATTTTGAAATTACACATAGATCTGATAGCGAAAATTTAGCTGTTGTAGCATTATCTTTTTGGTACGGTCTTATGCTATAATTAAATAACTAACCATAAATGAGAAATAGTATATATATTTTTTTAAATAGATATTTTGTTGTGTACTGTGGTACCTCTAAATAGAGTACAGTGACAGGACTGAATGTTTTGTTTGTTATTAGGGAGGATAAGTGTTTCTTTGAATTTTGAAGATAAAATCTAAAAACAATAACTACTATTACATATGCAACCAAAAAATCAGCAAAGAAATTAAGGCAATGTGAAGAGTCATTGGAATTTAATTCAAATACTATAACTACAAAGAATTTCATCAGAGTTTGTATCAAAATAAATTTAATTAAAGTGTTCTGATAACAGAGTTTATATCTTTTTTTTTTTACACTGCAAATATTTTTCAAAGTGAATTTTTAAAACATCTACATTTTCAAAGTTTACATTTTTGTTTCCACTGCTTAACACAAACTTTTGCAGTTTAGTATATCTGAGTGTTTTTGAAAAGTCATCTGTAGCGCTATTTTCCACAGCAATTTCATCCTCATCAGAAAAATCATTCTCAGTAAAACTAACATTTACAGTACTGTCTCTAAGAATCAAATAGAAAACACACAAGCCCTCCTCCTCTATGCACAAATTATTGTCAATTTTGACATATTCTTCAATTTTAACATTAGATTTGAAACTTATCACAAGATAATTAAGCTTTTCGCTGTTTTCTGAAGTTAAAAATTCTTTGTAAATTTGTCCACAGCACAGAATAAAGAAGAGGTATTTTGAATTCTACTGCTGGCTTGGATGTTTATAGCTATTCAAAAAGTGGCTTAAAGTAGCATGTCATAATCTAACGAAATTAGCCCTTGTATAGCAAAAAATTACTGTAGCACAACACATAATGTGGAAGAAAAGCTCATGTAGTACTTTTTTTTTTTAAATATAAGAAATTATATTCCTAAATACGCATATACAGATATGATTATGATATTGCAACACATGAATATATTTAAATATAAACTGATTTATCACCCTAAAGTTCTACAATTTTTTATGACTATTTCAAATTAAGAACCTTTACAGAGCTATATAATCTTAAATTCGCAGAAAAAAAGTTTTTGAAGCATATTTAAAAATTTACCTTAAGTATAATATTAGTTTATTTTGGCTTAAATCATGGGAACAAAACACATAATATTAAGGGATAGGGGACAACAAAAAAGGTTCACTTAAAAGAGGTGTCTATTAAGAGAGGTACAACTGTATTTCACATTTTCATTTTTGGGAGATTTCTTTTTTACATTTATACAATGCAAGTGATGAGTTAAAAAATTCATGTATTGAAAAAGATACAAAAATTTATACATTAGATTGGTAAATATCTTAACTCACCCATGTAGAGCTGATGTGGCCAAAACATGACAATCTCTCCTTCCAATAAGATGTTTGCTTTCCCGAAAAACTTCTTTAATTCTTTGAACAGTTAAACATTGCTGTAACATAGTGAGTGAGTGAATGAATATATATATATATATATATATATATATATATATATATACATACATTGAATGAAAATAGATAATATTAAACAATAACAGCAAATTAGTCAAAAAGCAGCAAAATTTATTTTAAAACACATTTTAACAGTATGAGATGAATCATATTACTTAAAATTTTGAATAATTTTAGTTTGTTATTAAAAGAAAAATATATCCAATGTTGCTTTACTTTATAGTCTCCAGGCCCAATCAAAGGAAAAAAAAGCAGCATTCTATCTCTGTTATAACTTAGATCTAAAATCAATTTGACCTAAAACTTTTTTAAAAGTTTACCTGTACCAAAATTTCATGAACATTGATCCAGTCATTATTACTTATAACTGACATTATAACCTAAATACAACTTAAATATATTTGTACTCTAAATAAATTTCTGGCAATTTTATTCATAAAATTACAGTTCTTTTGTTAGATGGATACTTTTGTTTCTCTTCTGATTGTGGTAACCTTTGCCAACTTCACATACACCAAAATAACTCTGCTTTATTCAACTAATCTTATATAACTTCATTAGATAATTTAGTTTTTATCTCCATGTCTCACATGTGACTGATTCTTAACATTCTCATTGAGTGGCTCTACACCACTACATAACCAAATGTTACACATTTTGCCAACAGGGGTGCCAAACACAAGGTGTCACAACAAACTATTATTTTAAATTTCAAATTTTTATGTTTCATTTCTAAGCCAACAACTACAGGGTATCAAAAATAGATACAATTTTTCAATAGTAATGGGTCTAAATCACCCATTACATTCACTCATATATACACATTTACAGACATTCACAAACTCATACACACACACACATATATTACGTTGTATATGTGTAAGTATAAGCAGGAATGCATAATAACTGGCATGTTACATGATATCTAGTCAACTCATTTACAATACCCTTTCCTGAATAGTCATAAATTAAAGAGGTCTTTAATTTACAGGACATGTATAACAAAATATATTAAATTTTTTATAAGCAATATTGCCCATTTTTATATAAAATTCTGTGTGAAAAGCTTCAACCTTTCTTCTCCTAAGGAACAAATTTAGGAATAAAAAACAATGTTCTAATTAAATAAGAATTGTCACACACATAATCAGTAAAAATGACATAAGTTGACTTCGAATATATAAACAACCACAACAAAAAATTAGTATACAGTCACTTCCTATGATAAAACTTTCTTAGAAATAACTTTTGGCAAAGTTAATTTCAAACTACAAACACTAAAATGAAAGAAAACAATGACTACATATTTTTAAACTCTACTATCAATATATGAATTTTTATATGTTCATAAGCATTATACTTTCAAAGTAGAAAATTCCCCCCCCATCTCATTGCACTGCATGATGCCCAAACATTAAAATACAGACATACTAAAGTCATACTTTAAACAATAAAGAGAAATTTCATCTTTTAAAAACAATTTGGTAGTTTAGGTTATGACCTACTTTCAAGCAGGGTTGGTAAAATTCTTGATTTTTTTTTCAAGATCATATCAATTGAATTTTTTTTTTAATTTAAATTCTTTTACAAATAAAACATACAAAATGAAATTAAAATTTAGATATTTATATAAATATCTTTAATTATATAAATAGGATAAAAACTTAATTATTAATTATAATATGATTAAAGATTATTTCACTATTATACTTATTTCCTTAATTATAATGAGTGTAGTATTATTTACATATGTTTTAAATACATGACTTTTTCTATCCCTCCTCAATGAAGTGAAACTGTTCTTTAGGGGTGATAATTTATCTGGTCATAATTTTGGGCTTAATATATGACTTAAATCAGAATATTAATTAAATATTTCATTAATATTATGATAAATAAAAAAATTAAAATAAATTTCATTAATGATAGCTATTAAAATATAAGCATAAACATAATCTAATTTATAAATAAACTTATATGGAGTATGATGAAAAAACTGTTTTCCTTATTCCTCCATTTAATGTGATAACATTGCCATAAATTACTGTAATAGTAATATGTATACTACAGTTTGTACATTCAAAAAGATAAGTAAAACCTATCATACATTTCAATTTATAAATATATGATAGTCCCATACAATCTTTGTATTTTTGTGGTTTTTTATAGACCTAAAGTGGGGGGAATCAGCTTGGACATGGATCCCTGGAATAGATGTAGTAAACGTTTATCTTCGCAATGTTTTTTTGCTGTTAGTGACAATAAAAATCCAAGCAGAAAATAACGAAAAGAAAATATATAATGGTAAAAATAAATTTAATTTGGAAAAATTTTTAAATGAGAAAATATCATTAATATTAAAAAATAAAATTACCATGACTCATTTGTGTTATTATCACATCAAAATAGCAATACTATATATCCCAAATGGTTCGGCTAATCTTCTAAAAAATATACTTCGACCTAAGCTGGCAGCAATAGACAAATTCCCTAAAAATAGCACTTTTTAAATTTTTAAGTTTATATTGCTTAAATTTATGAAAAGTGCTACTTCAGATAGGGTTAGCAGAGTTGAAGCTACTGCTAAGTTACTGTAGTTACTGGTATCTAAAGTAAAAGTATTATTGGTTGCATGACCTAGCGTTGCAAATCTCAAAATGGGAGCTGTGGTAATAATCTAGAAAAGTCAACATAAGGTTGTGAGAAACTAATAAAGTCAGCATGAAGTTACTTAATCAAAATTAAAGTCTTTTTTGTTGACACTGTCAAAATGTGATAAGAGATGGCCTTTATTTATCTCGAGGCAAAACCAATGCTCTTCTTCTGCAGCACTTAAATTAGATGCTGCAATTGGAAAAAGCTTGAGAAAAGTTGGTCAAGCATTGGTTTAAAGCATCTCAGAGGTATTTTTAGGGAACTTGAAGAATACTGTGACCATGAACCTGTAATACTAGACTCAAGACTCGAGTTAGTGTTACGTGGGCATTTGTTTTATTTATTTATTTTATTTTTTTTTACGGCGGCTGAAGACAGAAACATCGAGAGAGGGTGGACAAGCCCTGTTGCAGGTAAAAGTTCAACAGGAGGGGGGGGGGGAGGAATGCCACACCTACCTGCGCCAGCTACAGATAAGGACATTTTTCACATGGAGGCAAAAGCTTGACCAAGAGGGGGGGGGATTCCACCCTGGCCCTCGTGAACAGGAGTGGAAGGGAGATGCCTGCTCGGAACGACGGAGAACGGACATTATTCTGGAAAGAGCTGAGACCGAGAGAGGTGCTTTCTGCTCGGCAGAATTTGGTTATTCTTGGTCTTATTTCAGTCATGTTTATGATTAAGATGTTCAGTGTACATGTTTTAACAAAATTTGAAAAATAATAAAATGTATAGTCAAGGATTTTGTCACTGCAATAATTGTCGGCCAGTTAAGCTATCAAGATACCTGCTCCAGTAACAATAGGCAAGCAGGTACAGAAACGAGTCGTGCAGTCACCAGAAAGGACAGCCGTGGACACGCCAGGCTCGACAGAACCCATTTCATGTACCCTAGCTGCTGCACATGTGAGATCATAGGATGGTTCAAGACTCAAACTTGCAATTCTCTGGTTATGAGATCGATGTCTTTGCCGACTGGGCTATTGCATTTCTAGAAAATTAATTTAGTCAGAAATATCTTACCAAAGGAAGGATATTGAAATTGTAATTTTCATTTGCAAATGCTAAAGTATGAGTTACTGTGTATTCTAATACTGCGGGTGACAAACTTTTTTCATGCAATAAAATATGTTTAAGTAATTCACAAAGTGTGAAAGAAAGCATAATTGATTTAAATCAGTGATTTTTTTAAATCATGATTTATACCAAGGTAATATAAATTAACCAACCCTGCTATCAAGCTAACCAAAATTATCAACAAATTAAAACTTTTAGAGCTATTAAAGCAAAATGTTAAGAAAATGAAACAATATGATGAAATAAAATGAATGATTTAATTTAAAATATTTATGAAGAGTAATTATTTTTTTAAAGGGTTAGCAACAAAATTAAATTTTCATTTCAAATACTCAAAAATAAAAATTACTGTCATGCACAGCAAAGATCATTTATTAAAACAGATTTTACAGCCTCATGAGTTCACAAGAGCATTTTTTAAATACATGATTCAATTATTCAAATACTTACAGGAATATCTTGTTTATTAGCAACTAATAATAAAGGAACTCCAACAAGGGCATGATTTGTTATCATTTTATCTGGAAAAATTAGGAAAAAATAAGTCCAATTTTTGACATTGATTAAGCATTAAAATAAATAATAAACACATTTCATATGAATAACCTTAGAAACAGAACTAACCGATTACAAATATACTATACACTGTCACTTTGATAATTTACATTACCCATGCTATAGTATTTTTCTGATAAAACCTGGTCTTTTTTCCAAATTCAAGATTAAAGCTTTATAAAAGTAGTTGAAAGAGAAAACAGATTTTATTAAACAAAATCTCCTTGGAAAATAATTTATTTCAAACAAATAATATTTAATTTCAGTTAATCCTAATTTCTATAATTTTTTCCTTTGTTCGTTCTCTCAGTAACTCTTGTATATAGATTCTGTATTATGTTTTAATAAATTATTTGTTATAATTGCAATCTCTTTAAAAAGAACCCTTCTAAAGCTTTTCAATAATTTTATGTTAATTGTTATTAAAACAAGAACCTCAAATTATTTTTTAATTAATAATGTCATATTAATAAGATATAAAGTTGACATTAAAACTCTGATTTTTAAAGTAATTACAATTATAAATGTGCTTTATATTTCAATTTCCAAAAAGATATTTTGTTTAAATATAAATAATATAAAATTATGAAAATAAGTTTTTTGAAATATAAATTGGAAACAAATCTTGTTATAAAACAAAAGAAACTATTTTTACTATGTGCATTTTCAAATAATTTATACATTAAAGTAAAGTAACATACATAACATCACTGTCAATCTATACAAAAACTATAATTAAGTAATTGATGAATAAGATTTGAAAACACTAATCATTTCTAGTTTTAAATCAGTTTTGATTCAGAATATCATATTCTTAATACTTGCCAAAAGCTTCTTTTGACTCTTGGAGACGATCTATATCTGATGAATCAACTATGTATATAACAGCATGGCATTCTGCATAGTACTTATCCCATAGCACTTGTAGATCTTCTTGACCTCCAAGATCCCAGAAATTCAGTCGAATACCATGCATGTCTATCCTGCCAACTAGTCGAATAATTAGAATTCTCAGAGAAAGTTTATATATATATATATATATACATATACACATACCCCACAGCAGAATACTTTTCAATGTTCTGCAACAGGCCTTCAGATAATCAAAAATGTTCTGCAGGAGATATATTTATTTTATCATATATTTACTCTCCCACAATATTATTCCTATTATGATACATTTTCATCTATACCAATATGTAAAATTAAAAATATTCAATAAAACAGTGCAAGCTGAAATTTAGAAAAATATTTGTATTAAAACCAAGGCATTAACATAGAATGTACTGTTCTGTCAATTACTTTTTATATTTTAGATATTTTGAGATATCACTATGATGATAAAAATGGGACTGATAATTTGGCTCAAACATTAATGCAAGGGAAGTTTTTAATAATTTTTTGACTGATCTGTGTCCTGGTGGAGGTCCGTTACAAAAAATAAACATTCTTTTATCAATTGTGCCAACACTAGTTTCATCACCATCATTTACATTATGCCTATAGGAAAATTTTTTAATGATTATTGATCCCCATGATTTGCAAATAGCTTCTGATATAGGAATAGATATAATGTGTATTAAGAAATTGATAAATTTAAGGATCTGTGGTTTTAATTCATTTACAGCTTGCACTAATATAGCTTTCATTTAAAAAAAATATTCTGTTTTGTCGAGAATGATCAATGAATGGCATCAAAAATCCAGTTAAGAAAAATTTGTTATTCAAAAATAATTCACCCTTTCAGAGGGTGAAACACATGGAAAAAGTTTAATAAGCTCCAAAAAAGTGGAGAGATCTAAAGCTTTGTTATCCATATTTGAACGTGGAAATAATAAATAATGAAAGCAGAAAATTATTTCAACAGTTGATACTACCAACATCAAGTTCCTTACTTTGGTCAAAACCTGGTATTGCTGTGAGAAGGAATCAACGTAATCCAGTAAGTATTTTACATCCTTTCCTACTTACGGAAAACCATCGATATATATATATATATATATATATATATATATATATATATATATATATATATATATGTATATATATATGTGTATATATATGTACACACACATATATACATATGTATATATATGTACATACACATGTATATATATGTACATACACACATATATACATATATATATATATATAAAGGAAAAAAAAGTTTTTCCACGAGCCACGATTGTTCTGCAGCAGAGCCAGTTGTTCTGTGACGTGCGTCGCAGTTTTTGGCACATTCTGCTTCGGGGTATACATATATATATAAATTTTAGAAAATGATAAAATGTTTTAGAAAATTGACTTTGTAAGTGAATTTGTAATTAAGTAAAGTCCACAAATAATACAAAATTTCTTAATTTATATAAATTAAAATTAAATTATAAGCTACTTTTCCTCTAAAAAGATATTGCAATTATATAAACACCATTTAAAGAAATTCTCAATATAATCAAACTTTATCACAAGAACAAAAAATCCCTTTTAAAATCAATGTATATTAAGAAGGTATTAATTAATTTATAAATTTAAATGTTTAAGTTGCTATGAGATAATATTTCTTACAATAAACCAGTATTTTCCTACCTTTTTTGACTCATGTACCACTGGGTTGTACTTCATGCAAAATTGTACCACTTTGTAAAAAATGATTGTATTTCATGAAACTTGTTATTGCGAGTGTGTTTATTTATATTATGCATTTTATAGGGTGGCTGTGTATTCACATCACATAATGAGACAAATTATTTTGAAACACACCTAAAGTCAAGTTGGATTATAAACTCAGCTTAAAACACACACACACACACACACATATATATATATGTGTGTGTGTGTGTCTTAGTTCAGAGTTTCATATCTGAAAATGAAAAAAAAAAAGAAAAAGCTCTTTTCAATAATTCTTTACTTTTAATAGTTTAAGAACTTTCTCGGAAAGTTCTTCATATTCTTTATAAATGTTTAATAAAAAATTAATTAGGTTGTTTAGTTTTAATTCTGCTTGTAAAGTTCTGTCTGTATGATATTTTAAAATTTTTTATGTCTGCCATTATTGATTATTTTTTTCGTACCACTAAACAGCAACTTGTGTACCACAGGTTGAGAAACCATGCAATAAATAGGATACCAATATTTATACCTTGAACCAAGTAGAAAAATTCCTTCATTTTACACAGGAGCCATAATATAACAATTGATACTTTATATATCAGTAAACTTACTATTCAGTCCAACAGTAGTAGTTATTTTTGATAAATTTAAACCTTTGTAGTTCTTTGAAAACTTTGTTTTGGTCTGTTCAAGGAAGGTCTGAAAAAACAAAACCCTCATCAAATTTTTAAAAACTATAAATTCAAAGTAGTAAAGTAAACACTATAATAACTTCAATCAGGATTTCATTTATTATTATTATTTTTACTTTTTAGCTTCCTTCTAATGTAAAATACCTAAATTTTATTAACATTAAAAATCTAGAGTAAATGACACAATTATAAAAAAATTAGTTTCAAATTTGTCATCCAAAAATTATAAGGTTTTATACTAAGCATTTAAGTATTTCACAAAATAACCAATACTATATTCAAGTACAAGAGTACAATTTCCATTTAATGTCCCAGAATTTATCTATTATATTTTATAATTGGAGACAAGATGGAAAAGATAAATAAAAAATGTATTTATTGAACACATAGAGGACAATTTTTAATCTAAATTTTTTCAAAAACAAGCAATATTTATTTAGTGATGTTACAATTTTAATGTAAATTTAAATATTGTGCTTTTATGTAGTATAAATATTTTTATAATTAAAAACAAAACTTACTGTTTTTCCAGCATTATCCAAACCCAAGATGAGGACAAAGAATTCATCCTTTTGAAACAAATATTTCCATAAACCATACAAAAGAGTATACATTACACAATATTACCAATAAGTCTGGTTGGTTATTCACGATTTCATCTGAAAAATTCATACATTACTAACAATACTATACAATTATAACGACTTCATATTACTAATTTAAAGTAATTAAATATGTACACGATTATATATTGTTATATAAAAGAATGATAAAAATTTAGTTCTGCAAATTGCAGTAGGTAACGGACACGAGAAGTTACTTGAATAGGCACGATAACTATCCAAAAATATAAATGATAAATGACTAATAGTACAAAATTAATTACAGAGCAACGTCAATAGGATTTGAAAACGGATTGGGCCATCACCTGTTAATTTTGCAAAACAAGAACTCGCATAGAGTTGAGAGAAATAACTGTGCGAAGTGACGTTGTACACGTTGCGATTTCTATAATAAATATTATTGTTATTTCTTTCCGTAATCCTACACGGTTTCATTAATAACAAGATTAAAGTCTTCAACCCAAGCAAAAGTTAATTTTATAACCAAAATAGTGCAAAGAAATAAGAAACTTGTAATGAACTTTCTTAACGCAATTCAATGGGGAAAATATCGACTTTGTTAAAAAGTATACTTTTGAGAAAATTTGTAAAGCCCTTAAAAGCATTGTTCATTTCCTGTACCATAATCGTAGGAGTATGGATAATAAAGTTTTATTATCCCTCGATGGCTGATATTCATATTCAGAAGCTGCAGACGGTCCAAAACATATCACTTAGAGTGATTTGAAGGGCTTCCTGTTACGTTACTAACGAATTTCTGAATCAATTGTTCTATTGAGCTTGTTCGTGAAATTCTTTAAAAGATTTCTAATAAAAATATTTACTTCAATCATTTCCATCAACAACGAGGAAACTTCAGATCTCTCTAATTACGATCCCCTTAGAGAGTCTAGATTGCTCCAGTACAGCTTTATTAATACCTAAAATAAAACCCAGGTTCTACTTGCCTCACCGATGTCTCTTGATCTTATGCATATTGTCAGATTACGGTTTTCTGGTTATTTTCCGGGATTTCTCCTTTTATTCCTTTTAAGTTGCCCAATTCAGTTTTAAGATGTGAAAGTATTATTGTACCCCATTAACATCTTTTGAATTTCATGTATTTCTAAGCAGGTAAATTGAGTTTACTGCAAATGCATTTCGTTCTATCTGGGCACGATCTCATTAATAAATTATTCTACGAATTTTAACAGTAGTAAATAAGAAAAGCTGATATAAGACCCTATTATTGCATTATTCTTACAGAATAATAGAGGTCAAATGAACCAATCTCCCATCCAAATTTACCACTCCTTCCGGAGGAGATGGGAGAGTGTGTGTGTGTGTGGGACTTTTATAGATCTTTTTGACAAAAAAGCGTACGAGAACATACACTGGTGTCCAAACAACTGAGCAAAATTGAAATTAACGCTAATATTTAAGAAAATCCTAATCAGAATGACGGAAAATGTGGTATGCGAGTGTAATACGGTTATAACAGAAGAAAAGAATGCAAAAGAATATTATTCACTTTTATTATCAAAAGAAGAGTATGACAGAAAAATGTACAAGCGAATAGTTTACACTGTAGTTCTTCTTGAGGGATATGATAGCCATGTATGGGCTCTTGCCTTTTCCAGAATTTGATACCAGATAGACCTTTGAACCTGAGCTTCCAATCAAATTTTTAAAGCTTTAAAGTCATTTTCAATTGAGTCCAAACATCTGAGTTTTGGCCGTCCACTTTTCCATGTACCAGTTCTCAAAGTCCTTATTGCTTCTCCAGGTCGTATTTTATAGGGCAGCCGGGAAAGTTATTCTTTTAACTTTTCAACAATTAATTTTACACTTTAGTTAAAGAAATTTTAAAAAAGGTTATTTATGAGTCAACAAGGTGTGGAATCACTTCTGGCAGTCACATATGCAGCAAAACGAGTTCTCATATTTGCTGCATGATTGTAGACGAGTTGAAACCTTAAAGACTTCCAAGCGTTATGAAGAGTTTTTTCCAATTCCGGAAGAGTTTGGTGGGTGTGGAAGAGCTGCAAGTTGTCTTCCGACTATATATCCCACATGCTCGATAATATTAAAATCAGGGGAGTAAGCGGACAACTGCATGAACTGTTATATTCCCTTTCAAGGAAATAGTTCACCAGGACCGCTTGAAGACAAGGCCCGTTATCATCTATGAATAGGAATCCAGGATCAACAGTATCTATAAACAAGCTAACAAAAGGCTTACGTACTTTATCTCTGCACCTTGCAACAGTAACAAATCTATACAACAGTAGCAAATCTATATAGCTATTCAACATACCTACCCACACCATGACTCCACTTGAAAATTTATGTCTTTCTGTGATGTTTTCAGGTTTAAAACGTGCTTCCCGTTCTTCCTATATTGTTTTCCGACTAGAATCCGCGTTCAAAATAACGAGGGATTTATTTAACACCCTGCTGGTCAAATCCCTGTTTAAAAGAGAGCATTTTATGCTCAAACGTGAAAGGAATAGAAACCATTGGTCGTCGTGTATACATATTAGTATGACTGAGTCACCTCTAAGCAGAGTGCCTCGAAACTTATACTCCTATGGCGGCTGTGAGCGCTGAACCCAGTCTCAACTGTGCCTCAGTAATTGCCGAACTGTTGTTATTCTTGGTCGATTTTGTACTAGTCTCTGGTTAACATCTCCCGTACTTTAAGACCTCTTCCAGAATCTTGAGATCACTCTTTGAGACACTTCTGTTTGAAATCGTCCATTCCAGCATTCTGATGATTCTATGTTGTAGAAATATGTCCAGTTAGCATTTTTGGGTCACTATGCCACCGTCAAAATGCCATCTTTGCAACGCACTAGTTACGGCCCTGCTGCTATCAACAATTGTTTTATACTGTCCTTCTTTGGAAATTAATCAGGTGGTTTTACTACAAATTGTGTATTAAAAAACTATACATCTATGATAAATTAAAATATTATGACAGAAACATATAACTTGAACCTCCCTCACCCTCAAAATATTTTCCTAGCTATAGTCTGGTTCAGTGAAAGAGAAATGTAGTTTAGCTCTGCCGAGGGTTACTGAGCTATATTTGTATCCACTGAAGAATTATCCTAATCATGGCTACAAAACAGCTATTTGCTATTAATTTTCACTTTTTTATATATTTTTTTTATTTTATCACACTGGTTTTCTTTTATACTTTTAATATATTTTGGTAAAGACTTTACCCTGTATTATATTACCCTGTTTATATACGTCTGTGTGTCTGTTTTGTCAGAATATGAAAACTATTCAAAAACGCACCAAGTTGGATGGACGAAATTCGATATGTGCATTGCTTCACCAATTAGGTAGTTCTGTCACCCGAGTGGTGACTAGGTGTGAAAGAATAGTCGCAATGTAGCTCATGCATGTCATAAGAGGGAACTAAAATGAGTACCCAGTGTCCGGGGGTACAGCTGGGTACTCTGCACCTGGTTTTTTTCTGAGAACTAGTTCTCCAGGTTGGGGTTGAGAGTGGAGTTGACTGCCCCATCTTACAAAAAGTAACTAGTTCAGAAATCCCAAAAGGTAGATAACGGGTGAAAACTACCCTGACGATGTGCCAAGATAATGGATATGATTATTGGTACATGGAATGTGCGAACGCTTTATAGGAGTGGGGCACTGAGGAATCTGGTGGAGGTTTTTGATGAAACAAAAGACGACGAAGACCACCAATTAGGTGGCTTGAACCGGTGAGGAAGGACTTTAGTCTTATAAATAAAGAAAACTAGAGGAACTTCTCTATGGATAGGACCAGATGGAAACAACTATCAGCTACGGCCTTGGCCTGTAACAGGCTGCAATGCCTTGAAAGAAGCAAAATGGTAGTTCTGTATCTAATTTTAAACACTATAGGTTGATCGGAAGAGGTATTGTAGAATTATAGTACTTCCATGATATGTTGAAAGTATATGAATCAGAAGGTCAGAAAATGAATTTTTGACGACTTTTTCAAATTATCAATTAAATAACACCGGATCTTGTTAATTTGATATTGAAATATTCCTTAGCATGATATACAATGTTTTTAACAACTGCTGAAAAAACTTCCATGTCACTGGAAGCATTTTTATCTGTGACTATAGGACAATCAGCATCGATTCGGGAGGCAACATGCCTACTACGGCCAAGTTGATTCCCAGTAGTGAAGGGCGGATCGCAAGTAGTTAGACCCCTCCACGTGGTAGATTTGGCAAGCTAACGTCACGAAACAGGCGACTTTAAGAGCGTAGATTCTTGAATGAATTCTGAAGAAAACTGGATGCTCGAGTGGACATGACAACGAACGGCATGAACCTAAGTAGTTCTACTTGGCAAGTTTATATATAGAACTTAAAATGAAAAGCTGGTAAGAATTTTGGTCCAAATGTGACTAGACTTTCAATTCACTTGGTCTAAAAGGGAAAGCTAGACAATTTCGCGAGAGGACTGACGTAATTATAGTCCTTGTTAACGATACACACAAAGTATTTGCAAGCAGTTACTAGTCAGCCCACAAAGTTTTTGTGGTTTGACGTGTTCAAATAAAGCCACCCTATGACCTCGCTTCAAAGTCTACAGGTTAGAAACAACTGCATTAGAACCTCTTTTTAACGACCCCTTCGTTAGAACGACCATCTTAAAAAGTCCCAATTATTTTACCATCGGAATAATGTTAATTTTGAATCATTACAATGACCCCAAGCGTTTTATTTTTCGTTAGAACGACTGTCAATTTTAGTCCGCAGAACTCATGAGCAAGTGGGCTATTTCAAAATTATTGTACTGTGGTGCAACTTCAAGAAACCTGTAGTCCTCTCTTTGTGTTTGCTTAAAGGAGGAGAGGGGGTGTGACGAAAAGGAGAGAACTAAATCTTCAATTATCTTTTGATGAGCTCGTTGCGGTAGACGAAACTTCACAGTGCTGCGGAGAATATCTGAATGAGGACGATTTTATTACCTGTATTATTGGAAAAGAAGAAATCTGCGATTCTGACGACGGAGAAGAAATCATCCAAGCTTTTGAAAAAGTGAATGAAAAAGAAGCATTCAATGCAATCAATGCCTTGCGTCAATATTTTAAGGACAATTTAACATTTCCTTCAAAATCTAATGGATATGGAATCAGTGATAATGAAAAATTCCCAAATGAACTTGAAACAGGCTTCAATTAAAGACTTTTATTCAAAAATTCAGTAATAGAAATACAAATAAATAGAAGTGTTTTCTAGGTATGTACTGTTGCATCATTTCTTTGCTCAATTTATTATTATTATTTTTTCATTTCGTTACGACGACCTTTCGTTACAACGACCATATGATGTTGGTTCCACAGGGGGTCGTTATACCGAAGTTCTACTGTATTTAAAAAAACCTAACAGTGAACATGAAAAAGGAGGAAGATGAAGGGTGTGTGCGTGTGAGTGAGTGAGAGGGAGGGAAAAAGAAGGAGATAGTAGGCGAGAGAGGGAAAACGAGAAGGAGTGAATGGAGCAAGAAAAAGCTAGAGCGAGGGAAAAAGTGGGAGGGAATAAGGAGAGATAGAGAAGGAGAGAAAGAAAAAAGCGAGAGCGAGAGAGAAAGATGGAGGGAATAAGAATAAGAGATAAAGAAGGAGAGAGTGAGAAAATAAGAGATGAGATAAAAAAAGGGGTAATGGAGCGATAGAGAGAAGGAAGGGATGAATGGAGCGAGTGCGAGAAAGAGCGAGTGAGCAAGAAAGAGAAAGAAGGAGATGGGAGGGAAAAGGGTGCTTGAGACAGTATGAGAAGCCCGGGGGTTGGCTGCTGCCCTCTGCAGCATTGCTGCCTTCTTCAGTCCAGAGTCCTAAGGACAAGGACAGGACTTACGACTTACGTACATATCCTTGTCTATTTGCTCAATGTTGCAGGTGAATATGGCGACTTTTACTTGAGAATACTCTTTATTCTTTTTCTAAAAGAATTTATTTATACGGGCTTGAAGTTACAATAAAGAAAAAAACTTGGAAAGGTGACTAAAGAAGCTTTTTATTAGCAACGATATCACTACGGATTTTGTCCATGTATATCGTTGCAGTAGTCATGACATAGAGCGATGCAACTCTATAATGGAGGTAGCATGGTTTTCTTCTTTTTATTTTCAGTCTTTCCCATTTGTATAATGAACACATAATAATAGTATTCATAACAGCCACCCAAATTGTGCGATGGTTAGCATGGTGTGCTTCCACCCAA
>CM063506.1:156199750-156244750 GCA_032207245.1 Pardosa pseudoannulata | reverse complement strand
TCGTGCCAATGATTCTCATGTATAAGTTCGACTAATATCTCTGTTCAGTTTTCCTATTTTTAAACATTATACTAACCGATATTTAAGATATATGTACGCATACTCATATGTATGTATATGTATGTATATATATATACACACGCATGTTTATGCATACATATATAAGGGGCATATTGGGGTGTAAATATATATGTATATATATATACAGACCGATAACCACTACCCATTCTGTTACGTGTTAAAGTGGATATATTTAGATACAAGTTATTAAGTGGTTAAAACTTCTCTAGATCACAATATATTATAGAGACTGTAACATATTTTAAAAACAATTAAAAAATGTATTTTCAATAAAATTTTAACATAAAACTAATGTATTTTGCTCATTAATGCCATTTAATCATGCTCCAGATGTCACCTCGGGGTGTGCCTTTCTTTTTCTTTTTTTAAATAAGGGGATATCAAAATTAAGATTACCAAGTTGCAGTGAAACATGTACCTTTTATATCCAATACAGTCGCCTGATAGTACATGCATGAGGTTATTTTTTGACATAATCTCCATGTCGCTTTTAAAAGAGCTTCATGGGATGAGTTTGAATATTCTTTCCTGGTAAAAATCATGTTCATCCACGTTGTCCTGAACTGTTTCACTTACTCGCATGAAGCGAATCGTCAGTCATCTAGGTGCTCCTTGAAGAAAAGAGCTGATTTTGCTTATAGCGGGATCAGGACTGTAGGAAATCTGGTCAATGGCCACTGATATCCTCATGGTGACCATTCCTCTGCCGGCCGTTAATTTTAGGCCCCATGCTGTGACTTGATGACGAGCTATTACAGTTTCCCTGTAAACCTTCACCTGCTGCCGATGAATTTAAGCCGCACTGACACGTTATCCCAACACAATTTGAATAACTGGGCGGATTTCTTTGGTAGACCAGTTTTCTGAAACAGTCGCTATTTGTGTTAACCTTACAACTATCATTATGTGCAATAGGTTGATGAAAATCTGCCCAGTTTTTGATCACATGTTTTAGCACCGCAGTGTTGTTCAATCTGTTATATCTGGTATCTTTATTAACGTACTAACACCATGTTACAGCTGGTAACTTTATTAACGTACTAACACACAGTTACAGTTACAATGAAAACAGAAGTACCCAGTTACAAACACAGTTATATACAACACTCTCTGTTACTGATAAAATTTCAGGTTATATCGACCTTGAACCCAATTTTTGATCTCCCTTTTTACAAACTGTCAAAGTATTATATCTTTTGATATTATCTTAACACTTAATATTTTGAGTTTAATTTGTTCCTGTATTTTGTTTTGTTGGTCTGTACTTGAGACAGAATTTTCGCTTAAATACGTTGTTCAGAATGCCATTTACCTGAGAGAATACTTAATTGGTATATATCATGTAGAACATATATGGATGGGAGAAACATACAGATATTCTGCACAAAACTGCAGTCAAATGTTTAGAAGCTGGTTTATGTGAAATTTAATAAACAATATTTAAGTAATTTAATCCCTTGAAGATCACGATTACAAATTATTCGGTATTTAATGCAATTAGGTTATAAATTTTATCTATGAGCCTTATAGATTTGAAATATATGAAAAAAATATTTCTACATTCTTTGGAAGGGAGGCGAGATGTAGAGGGTGATTTAACTGTGAAACGCTCCACTTGTACAGCAGGAAAATATTTCTTTCTTAAAATTTAATTAAATTAGAAGAGCAAAGAATAATTATCCTTAAAAAATGTAAATAATAAGTAGTTAAACAATTTATAAGTAATGTTTTGGGTAAGTATTTTCATATGAGATAATAAAGAAAATCGAACTCTTGATTCTTCCATGTAAAGCAAATTCAAAAAAGTATATTTCAAAGAGAAATAAATTAATTGTATTGATACCATTTATTTATAGCTTAAAGTGTCAAAAACAAAGATTAAAAATAATGTGTTTAAAACAGAGAAAAAGTATTAAGAGGTGGTTTCACTACGAAACCACTGACCTTAAAAGGGTTAAGTGCATTACAATCGTATTTCAAATATTTGTTTTATCTCACGGAGCTTATGGGTTCAGCAGAACACAGTTTAAAGACTGTAGAGCTGAATTAAAGAATTCCAATATGGCCTGCTGCCGATTGGGTAGAGCTCTGCTTTTCAGTACCGGGGTTTGTGGATTTGAATCTTACTGCTGGCAGGGATGTTGGTAGCCATTAGAAATCGGTTTTAAGCAGCAATTTCCTGGATTATTAGCCCTTATAAAGCAAAATAATCGACTGTAGTGCTTCACACCAACTAATCAACCAATATGATCTGTATTCAGCTATATAATGAGTGATCACGAAGAGTGGGTAGTATTTCCTGATCCTTCATTGGACGTTGTGTATGACCCCCCAAAATGTGCTGTATAAATTAAATCAAACAATCGCAGTTTATTAAGTCCGCTAACACTGCACTAGAGCAACTCCCTCTGTGCTAACAACAATATGACTTAGGAAAAACGTGATTCCCCATATTTCACTAATAACGAAAGCAGTTCCCAGGAGATCAGATTCGTGCTCGCTGCTCTTCAAGGCAAGAATTATTTATTTGTGACGACATCGAATTCTTCGCGACGCTGTCTGCCTCTCTTTCAGCTCACGACTTCTGAGTAGATGTTTCTGTAGGATTTTCATCTGTTCAACTCGTTACCGCAATCCCGAGATTTTTCAATCACTCTTACGAGGTGTAAAGGAAAAGCCGTATAGTAAACACCGTCGATGCTTGGGTGGCTGCACACAGCACAGCACAACACAGCACGGCACAATCAGATTTTATTTTCCTCTCTACATCCTCAAATAACGACCGAAACAATACACAGCAACGTAACGAGACGCAATAATTGAAAAAATAAAGAAAAAAAAGCACTGTCGTAAAAACGAATGGCCTTACGTGAAAAGTTATGTGTCGGAATGAAGGAGTAAAATAGAATTCGGGTTTTCCCCAGGAATGAAATGAAATAGCACTCTTGAAGGGATAAAGAAGCTTAAATATCTTTTTATTTTCAAATTTTTTAAATTTAACGTATAGTACTGTGCAAAGAATTTCAGTAGCCATATTAGTATATATTCCATCTATTGATATTTAAAAAATAATATATGTTTCAATGTTGCACAGATATAATCTGATTATATATATATATATATATATATATATATATATATATATGTATATATATATATATATATATATATATATATATATATATATATATATATATATATATATATATATATATAAATATATATAAATATATATATATATATATATATATATATATATATATATATATATATATAAATATAAATATATATAAATATATATATATATATATATATAAATATATATATATATATATATATATAAATATATATATATATATATATATATATATATATATATATATATATATATATATATATATAAATATATATATATATATATATATATATATGTCAGGATTTAAAATATAGAGTAATTTAAGAGATTTAATTAGGGATTCTTTTAATGGGAGTAACGCGCCTCGAGTTATTAGCCACATAAATACGGCTCACGCGCATTGATATGAGCAGCAGAGAGCTATAAGCAATTACTATAGTCAGACCTGTGACTCCTCGAAGCAGTGAAAACTGCCTTTGTTAGCAGTTGGGCGCCAATATGAGACGCCATTGTTGAGTAGAGTGTGGGTGAGTTTTAAATAAAGGATGAAAATGATGTCAGGACTCTAGTGTCGTTTACTGGGACCCCGACATATATATATATATATATATATATATATATATATATATATATATATATATATATTTATATATATATATATATATATATATATATATATATATATATATATATATATATATATATATATATATATATATATATATATATATATATATATATATATATATATATATATATATATATATATATATATATATATATATATATATATATATATATATATATATATATATATATATATATATATATATATATATATATATATATATATATATATATATATATATATATAGTCATATGTTGTAGCGCCACATATATAAGAGAACATATCTTTTATTTATCAAATGCCAGTCTGTAGACTATTAAGTTATTGGGCTACGTGCTTTCTGATACTTTTCAACAATACAGTTGTAAGAATTTAATTCAGAGCATTCTTTTATGTTTGGCAAACATATCTTGTCCAGTTGAAACACACAGTTGAAGTGACTGAATCCCTTCCAGGTTCTTCCCTTCCAGGTTCAGTTTATTTCGGGATTATGGGTCAAAAAATGCCAATTTTTTATGCTTATTTTTATACATACATAGCTTTTTAAACATAATAGCATCATTCGTATACAAAATTTCCTAAAAATTAATGTAAAAGATTCAACTTAAATAAATGAGTAATTTGCATGTATAGTTGGCTTTCTGTACGGCAGCAATCATTAGACTTTGGAGTCAATTCACACTAACTATAAATATAAAGCTTAGAATACCTAGCTTTTATCTTGAATTAAATTTTATTTATATCCTATGCATTTACATAAATGATTATGAAATTATTAATCAAAATTTGGTCTTGTATGGGACAATCGAAAACACGGTACTCCACAGAGACCAACATCACAATCTGGACAGTAGAACCTTGTTTCTCTCCTTACCTTCTTCCATCTACTGTCTCTCTTTGAGCAGTAAATAATCTAGTAGCCAGATAAGTAAACAAAATCATTCGAAACCATAAAAAGCACATGTGAAATAGTTCGGAAAAGACTGATTGCACAGTGCCCGAGCTACACTCGTAAGGAGCCAGGATGGTATACTTCGCCTGCCCGAGTTCAGCTCGGGAAAAACCGGGAAGGGGTTAAAACTATAAAAATGGCACGGAGGAAATTGTGCTTGGTCAAAAGTCTAAAATTAACAGTTAAAGCTGAAGGAAGAGTAGCAGGAACACATTGGGAAGTGGTGTAGAGAGCAATCTAGGTCTTATCCCGTGAGCAACCACTTTATAAAATGAAAATGAATGTCTAAAGATTTTATATCCAGTTTTCCAGAATGAAATGGCAAGTTTGTGATTGATTTTTGTGTAATACTGCACCTCTTGTTTGCCTTCAATTCTGCTTTCTCATTTCCTTCACAGTCTGAGGGCACCCACTGAAAAGACACTGTGCATTGGATTCATTAAGAAGGGATCTACATTGTTGAACGCGAGGGCTTTTTTTCCTCTCGATTAGATGCTAGAACTTTAAGACAAATCTTCCATTTAAGACTTACAGTTTTAAAAATCGGTTATAACACCATCTAGTTACAACGTTAACTGATATTTCCCAACTAGACACGGGCAGTTTGACATTTTCTGAGAAATAATTTTTCTCTTTTATTCCTATAATTTTCTTTTTTACCCGAGAATTTTTTTTTGTCTCAATAGCACATACAAATTTTTTCTTATGGTCTAGAGCAGTGGTTGGCAAACTTATTAGCCAAAAGAGCCAAATATGAACATTACAACAATTTTAAAAAAATTGGGAGCCAAATCTGCTTGTTTAGTAAAATTATTATTAATATAATTACTATTATAATTATTTAGTAATAAAAATATTCCAAATATATTTTTTTCTAAAGCCACCAGTACAAAATTATTATCATTATTAAATTGATAAAAATAAAAATTTTAAAAAATCTTTTTAAAAAATACAATTTTATTAATATATGTAACTGCACTAAAAAGAAAAAAATAATTTTTTCCATCATTAAAATAACAAAACTTTTAATATGACTAAAAGTAGAAAAAAAATTCCAACATTTAGACAAATAAAAGATTTCCAAAAATCGATTACAAATTTTGTACCGGAACCACAAACATATATAGCAGGTGTAATAAAATCGTATAAAAATACTGCAGCTAGATTGAAAAACACAACTTTTTATCAAGACACGACCAAATTTTAATTACCTATCTATCTTTTAACTTAGACAAAAAATTATACATGTTCTGTTCTCAATTTACAGAAGAATTTTTATTTATCAAAATAAGATGTAATTTTTTTCTTACCAATTTTTTTTAACTGAAAATATTATTGCGCCTTCCTTGGATATTTGTGCCAGAGCCGCACTTAAGGACCCAAAGAGCCACATGTGGCTCTGGAGCCTCACTTTGCCGATCACTGGTCTAGAACATTTTTAAATAAAGTTGTATAGGATTCATCTGCCGAAAATCCGCTAAAAACGGGAAAAAATAGCACCTTGTAGTATATTAATGAGATATTAGAAGAATTATCTGCAAGGATAATGTACGATCATTAACAAGAAATGTCTTGTGTGCCCTCCTCTGATTGGGCATAGATTATCAATTTCCTTGTTCTTTTTGTGGTCGGTTTCGTACCGTTTTATTTTGCAAGGAAATAATGTTCCATTAGTCGTTATGGGTAAAGGGGGTTGTTGGCTATTACCGTTTCAGGCGCGGGGGGGGGGGTTACGATTATTAGAATAAGTGTACAAGCACACCTACCTGTAGGCAATAAGACCTGGAGATAATAAGGACCGCTCCCTCTCGTCTTTGCCGAACAATAACCGAATGGTTAGGGTGCTGATCTTTGGTACCGGAGTTCGTAGGTTTGAATCCCACTGTGGCATGGATGTTTGTAACCGTTCGGAATAAGCTTTAAACAGTAAGTAGGGGTCTCCTTAGCTCTCGTGTTTCAAAATAGTAGACCGTAACGCTAGAAACCAAAATAAAACAAACCCACTCGTCTTCATCCATTCGCTGTTTGACTGAGTGGTCCATGCATCATCATATTTCATTTCGCAACAATTCGTGGATTCGAATTCCACTGCTGGCATGGATATTCTCAGCCGTTTGAGTCGACTTAAAGCAGTAGTCCCAGGTCGACCACCCCTGGAAAAGAGGGGGTTGCCATGTATCATTCGATTTCGTGTAGAAAAACAATTAGACGGTAGCACTTCAAACCAACCAATCAACCAAACTTCCAACTTCAATATGGAATTTTTACAAACGTTTTGGGTGCTAACGAAGGGTTGTAATCAGAAAGTCTATTTTGTTAATTGTTTATTTACACGACAAATAAGCATGAGGTTAAAATTTAAGAAATTCTTGTAGTTAATACTTAAAGTTATAATAATATAAACTCCATAGTAATTGACTTATCGGTAGATATTTTAGGTGTGATAATTTTGATATATTACCTGTATATAGCTTATGTTTGTATAACCAAAGAATGAAAGCAAGCACTTGTCTTTTCAGCTGACAGAATGAGTAAAAAATTCCCAACTTTGGCAGATATTTAAAAATTTATCTCTTGCAGCCAGAAAGCCTCCAGATAGCTCTTGCCTACCTGATGGTACAATTAAAAGAAAACAGTGGGTGTCTTACACTTTAAAAATAAATTATAAACATACAAACAACTAAACCCAACACAGCTGACTATCCCAATGTGCGGAACGGGGTTATGCTCCAGTAACACAACGTACGTTACGATCTTTTTCCACTACCGGGTTCTTTTTTGTTCTCTGTCAGGATGCGAGCTGGTCAAGGCCCGCTCGGAATAGCCATGCGGTCCGTTCGTTACTCGTTTGCGTATATCCATAACTCGGCCGGACGCGACGATGCTTCTGGATTGTTTGTGTGGTTTAACTATTGTTTTTAATTATTCGGTGACGGTCTTTTTGTTCCCAGTTTTGGGGCATTTCCTTTGAAATTTGTGGTTTATCCAGTACTGTTATTTCGAAGAATTGACCAGTTTTCGTCGAAACTATTCACTGTTGCACTCGAAAGTTGGTATTAACGACATATAAGACGAAACTCAATTTTGCTTTTTAAAATAGGATGATTGGGAAGCTGTACTCCTGTTTATCTTTATTTTTATAAACATAAGAAAATCAAGCTAAAATGGTGTTGTTCTTGTCGAAACGTGTGAATAAGCTCATATGATTAGGATATGAAATAAAAATCAATTTGTCTTGTTAATATATATAAACACACACATATATATATATCATATATATATGTATATATATATATATATATATATATATATATATATATATATACATATATATATATATATATATATATATATATATATATATATATATATATATATATATATATATATATATATATATACTCCTCGGCGCAACAGACCGTAGGAACATACGGTACCAATCTTCGTTATATATATGGCGTGCGAAGCATATATATATATATATATATATATATATATATATATATATATATATATATATATACATATATACATATATATATATATATATATACATATATATACATATATATATACATATATATATATATATATATATATATATATATATATATATATATACATATATATATACACGCATATATATATACAAATATATATACACACACGCATATATATATATATACATACACACACACACACACACACACACACACATATATATATATATATATATATATATATATATATATATATATATATATAGGGGATCTTTTTCAAAGCACTGGAAAGTTTAACGAAATGATAGTTTAGTTTGGTTTGGAGCGGTACCATGTACTGTTTTGCTCACGAGGGCTAATGAAACCGTGACCTACCGCTAAAACCTTTTCCGAACGGCTACAACTATCCATGCCAGCAGCGGGATTCGAACTAGCTAACTCCGGTACCGAAGAGCAATACTATAACATTTTGTGATTGCTCGGCGTTTAACGAAATGAATACATATCTATATATATGTATATATATATAGATATGTATTCATTTCGTTAAACGACAACAGAAGTACACTAAATAGTTGGTATAAAGGTGTATTATATTATTTTTTGACTGTGTATGAATTACAAGCATTAAACATGTACAAGTTAACTGTTTACAAAGAGTTTGACATCTATTTTAAAAAGAATCCATGGAGTCTATCGTCGTCCGTTTAACTTCAGAAAAAAAAGATGACGTAATGGGAAGAATGACGTCCCGACTTTCGAGGACTATGATGCTGCATGCTTCTAGCGCCCACTACCATAATCTCGGCCATCCTAGAGTGGACTGGCCCTCCAGGACACTGCAAAAGTACAAAAATAAAAAGCAACAAGCAACAATGTACAATAACAGAATAAGTGTTAGTAAACAATTTAAATCACCATCTATTTGTTGAGAAATTGGGCACTTGTGGTTGTGCACGTGTGTCCCTCATTGGTACTCCTCCTTTACCACGCCATAGGTGTTGCCAATCTTAATTTTCATGGTCTTATAACGTCTAAAAAACTTCTTTTAATTTTAAATGTGGTCGAATTGTGTCCTGATAGCTATCAAGTCATCAACTCTTCTCTTGATGATCTATGTCTTTCTATTTTCTTGTTGGACTTGAAAAATTTGTGCCTTGGCTTGCTTTCTTAATTCTTCTCTTTGAGACTTGAATTGAGATTGAAACTCACTTTCTATCTGTTCTTTGAGCTTATCTTTGCCTCTACTGTTTATTTTGGTACCGAGTAGTAATTTAAATAGTGTGATGTCAATGCTTCTCTGATATGTTGAATTAAACGTTCTCTGAACATTATATGTATAGCAGACGGCTGTTTTTTAGGATAATTTCGCTAAGACGGATAAATTGATTTGCTCTCGGCGGGCTGGTGGTTATTAGATGATGTTTTATACTTTCTTTAACCCTTTGAGGACGGGTGCATCATATATGCAACATCTTTCAAATTAAATCCGAATGAGTATATCCTTAATGATATTTTAAGTAAAACATTTAATTAGTATTTCTCATTGCCACCCTATGTCTGTTATAGGTGAACTTATCTACGACAGGTATCTGTATACTAGAGAATCAACTGGTTCAAGATAAAAGATGTTGCATATATGATATGCCCGTCCTCAAAAGGTTAACACAGTAGTCCGAAAAAACACTGGAAGCAAAACCCATTCTTCTATCTGAAATGATCTGAGAAGTGATTCCAAAAATGGCTTTGAAGCTTCTTCTAGTAAAGTGAACTAATTTTAGAGTACCTTATTGTTTGTGCTTTATATTAATTTTTAACTGACTGTTTTGGTACAGGATTACTGTGAGCACTTTTTGAACCATTTTTGAACCATCCTTAAAACATCTTAATTTCTAAGTAAAAAAAAAATGTTTTTGTATGTTACAAATCAAGAGGATTATTTAATTTTCACTTGAAAAATTATAAACTAATCAAATCTAGACTATACAGATGCGTACTCACTTGATAATCAGTGAACAGAAAAATTAACCTACTTTTGCTTTCTTCACTTAGTTTCTTGCATTGTTCTAACCGACCATATACAAAACTACGAGAAGCCTCGAGATTAATCTAGAAGGCCCGGAATCTCGTCAAGTTCAGAAAATGTTTGGCGACTCTTGGTGAAATATCGCCAACTTGGTGATAAAATTAAGCTCTCCCCCAATACAATTGCCATCTTGGCAATATTTTGCCAAATAACGACATTACCCATATTATTAACATTTATTTATTTTTAGGCATAAAATTATTATGATAATTTATAAAAAATAATAAGATATTAAAATATTGAAATATATATGTAGTTAGAAAAATATTTAGAAAAATTTAATAGAAATATTTAGTTTCTTGCCACTCAAGATTAATTACAGAGTTCAGGCTCAATTTGGGAAACTTTATTTTTATATATTTTGTACGTTTTCAACATATCGGTATTTTATAGTTAGAGGAAATACCCACATTTTTGTTTCCATACTTAAATTCTTAGTAATGAATCATTTTTCGAATAAGCTCAGATGCTTCAATATTATATTTTCGTAGATTTTTCTGGGCATAAAATTTATTTCGATTTCATTAGTAACTTTTTGGATAAATTAGACAAAAATAGTTTTTAGGTCAAAATGAAACGTTTCGCGGTTCTAAAATTAAAAAGAAGATACGCCTGTACTTCGTTTTTCACGGCAAGATGAATCAAATTGCAAGAAAACTACAACTAAAGGCTCTTTACAGCTATTTAAGGGCATTCTATAGACATTTTTCGATATTTACATCATATACATACAATAGTAGTACAAAATATTTATCTTTGTACTCAGTAGTGCACAAATTCTTAACAGTGTATATGCATATACACTCAAGAGTTAAAACATTATGACTACCCCTACATTATGCAATGAACTCGTCTGGATGACGTGGAAGGCACATGATCAGGTGGAAGTGGTCTTTAACTGCTGCTGGAGAGTCTGAAGAATCATTCTTTCACTTACTTCTGTGTGTGACGGGAAAGGCTGCGGATCTAAGTGATTTTGATAGAGGGCAGATTGTAATGGCTCCAAGGCTCGGAACAAGTATTTCCGAAACTGCACGACTCGTGGGTTGTTCGCGATCTACAGTTGTTAGTACTTATGCATAGTGGATGAATGACGGCGAAACCAGCAGTAGACGATATGGTCGCAATATCTCGGATTTCCGTAACTGTTGCTTAAACATCTGGTACAATCTGTCTCTGGTCATCTGCCAAGGACGTGTGTCATCCATGCCAAGGGTGAAGCTGTGTTGCGCTCCAAAGGTGGGCCAACTCGTTATTGACAGGTGGTCATAATGTTTAGGCTCTTGAGTGTATATATATATATATATATATATATATATATATATATATATATATGTATATATATATATATGTATGTATATATATATATATATATCAGGTTGAAAACTTAAAATTAATAATTTAGAGGTTTGAGAGCACTCTTACATATATATATATATATATATATATATATATATATATATATATATATACATACATATATATACATATATATATATATATATATACATATATATATACATATGTATATATATATATATATATATATATATATATATACATATATATATGTATACACACATATATATATATACAGATATATATATATATATATATATATATATATATATATATATATATATATATATATATATATATATATATATATATATATATATATATATATAGTTTCTGTAGTATAAATCTTTTTTTCACAACAAAGAAATATTAATAAATGTAGAGTGAAAAGGAAGAAAATTCCTGTTGCAGTGACGAATGGTGCTTTTTTTTGTGAATAGACCGATTTCTTTAGAAAAAGCATCTCATTTTCATTGAAATTATCACCAATTAGACTTAAGTTATTGAGCTAACTGCGTAGCAATATTTCATAATACTTTATCCCTCAATAGCTGCAAGAAAGTCACAACTCTGTCGTATATATTTAAACTATTAATTGATGTCCACGTCATAATCAGATGCCACTTGACCAGATTGTGCCATTTTGTTATTTTGATATTATAGAATCAAAAATTACAACCATATTGAAATTTTAAATGTATCTCCTAGAAGAACACGATTTTGGAGTTTATTTATTTATTAATATTATCCTTATTTGCAGTATAAATGCCTTTTGTGACACCAAACAATTTTAAATGAGGTTTCAAAAGAAAGATATTTTACCAGAACACCGGAGAATTGCAGTTTCGAATTTGAAATAATAATGATTTTATTTATTAAAAATAACGTACTCCGCACTATACTGGGTTATGCAGAAGCAAAACATCTATGAGATGAGAAATTCCGATATTGCAAGTATTTTAGTTCATAGACGTTTTTAGTCCATTTTTTTTCAAGATTTTGATCTAACTCGGAATGTCCGTAGAGGATATTTATCTTCTTTTTAAAAAATAATAAAATTGAAAGCTAAGTTTATATAATTTTATAATTAAAAAATAAAAATAGCCGAACGATGGTCGTTAGGATAGGATAGTGCGCTACGATACCGAAATTCTTGAGTTCGAATCCCATTGCTTCAATTGATATTTGTAACCGTTGAAAAAAAATACATAGGTGACAGGGCCTTTACAGTGTTTTAGGCGTTACCGCATTTCAAGCTTTGTTCTAAACCAATCCGTTGGAAAAGCAACTGATAAAGTTGAGGATTATATCTCCCTAAGAACAAACACTACGAGGATTTTTAGTGTGATAACGGAAAATTTTCAAGTGATTAAAAGACTTAATCACACGCCAGTCTGATTTAATATAGAGGCCTTATAACATGCCTACTTGTACATGTTGAAAAAGCAACGTGTTCAGATTAGAATTCCTTTTTCAGGTAAAGAATAGCCGAACGATAGCCGAATGCTTGGATGCTCTATACCGCAGTTTGTGGATCGAATCCCACTCCAGGCATAGATATTCGTTGCCGATCGGAATTGGTTTTAAGCAGTTGGATCCAGTTATAGTAAAAAAGTAGACCGTAGCACTCCAAACCAAATTAAACAAAACCCGGTAAAGAACGAAGGAATTTTTCGTGTGAGAACAAAAAATTTTCAACTGATTTATTTTCGTTCCGGAAAAGTTTGATACAGACTTTTACCAGTTGAAAAATGCTCGGTATCCCACAAAATATCCACGTAAAATGAAAAAAGGAATCATGAACTGAATCCGTGGATTTTTCAAAGCATACATAAGATAAAATACACAAATGCACATAGGATAAAGCCTTTAACCTGTATTTTTTGTTTCTGTTATATAGGTTTAAAAAGCGTCTTTTAACGGTTTCACTTCTTTTCTCCTTCTAATTTGGTACTGAATAGTCTCAAATACTGAGCATCAATAAATTAAAACGAGGGAAAAAAAAGTTTGTGCAAATGATCTACAAATATTAATCCTTTAATGGCTGGCGTATCTTTTCAGGTACCACTAAAAATAGATTGTAGAATTTTTATGTTTTTTTTCATAGGACGAGTTTTCCTTTCGAGAGTTTAGCTCTCGTGTTGCAAAAAGTAAACCGTAATGTTCCAAACTAAACCAAACCTTTTGAGAGTAGGTAGAGGGCAATCTTTAAACAACCTAAACAAATGTCAAGTAATTTCTACTATTTATTTATAGTTAATGGGTTCAAATCCCACTGTGGCATGGATGTTAGTAGCCGATCGGAATCGGTGTTAAGCGGTAGGTACCGGTCTCATTAGCCCTCGTGTTGCAAAAAAGTAGACCATAGCTCTCCAAACTAAACAAAGCCAAACCTATTGTTTTATAAATTTTTCATTTAGATAGACACTTCAGGATTTTTCGAGCAGCTCACATCAATTTATTTTTTCAGCAGGTTCATAGACTGAAATTATGACAAATTGCTTTATCTATAATAAAACTCTACTTTCCAGTACTTATTATACTTGTAATACCAAATAAATATTTTTCATGAATTTTTTCCTTTTGTCATAAATGGCATCCTATGATGTAGTTACAACGATAGTTGATCTCTAAGTGGAGTGCTGTAGTATTCAAATTTGTTTAAATTTCATCTTTTTTTTTATTTTTTGTGCAGTCCATAATAATTTAAGACATGCATCGATATCGAAATGGCAAAAATATCTCGGAAAATAACCCCTTGCGCGAGGAATATATCTGAGAAAAACGTACCTAAAATGGAAAAAAATTTTCTCTTTAATTTTTTTCGTTATTATCATCAAATTGTTAGAAATAGGTTATTGAAAAGTGTTAAACGAAATAATTACCTTCTTCAATATTTTCACATGTATGGGAAATGTTAATGGATTACAGTAATTTTTGCTCCAGTGACAGCAACATAAATCCAATGACATAATTTTCTGGATAAATTTAACCCCTTCCAGGTACATTTTATTTCGGGATTATGGGTCAAAAAATGTCAATTTTTTATTCTTATATTCATACATAATTTTTTAAACATAATAGCATCATTCACATACAAAATTTCCTAAAAATTAATGTAAAAAAATGAATTTAAATATATGAGTAATTCACCTGTATAGTTGGCTTTCTGTACGACAGAAATCATTAGACTTTGGAGTCAATTCACACTAATTATAAATATAAAGCTAAGAATACCTAGCTTTTATCTTGAATTAAATTTTATTTATATCCTTTCTATTTACATAAATGATTAACTAATTATTAATCAAAATTTGATCGTGTATGATACAATAGAAAACACGGTACTGGACATAACGTCCAGCACCGTATCCAACATAAAGATCTGGACAGTAGAACCTTGTTTCTCTCCTTACCGTCTTCCCCCTGCTGTCTCTCTTTGAGTAGTAAATAATCTAGTAGACAGATAAGTAAACAAAAGCATTCCAAACCATAAAAAGAACATGTGAAATAATTCGGGAAAGACTGATTGCACAGTGTAAAATTACACAATGCCCGAGCTTCACTCGGGATGAGCTAGGATGATACACTTCACCTGCCCGAGTTCAGCTCGGGAAAAACCGGGAAGTGGTTAATAAACTAATGCAACACTATTATTACCTGTATCAACTGTTATGAATTCCGTGTCCCTCAGATCCCTTTGAATTTCACAACTCCTCTACAGTTTCCGAGAAACAGCAACAAATGGCGCAAAACTTCCGAACTTTAGTCTAAAGTATCTCTATCTATTGGGAAAATGGCAAATTAAATACTATGCAACCGATTTCGGGCTTCATGGAATTGAAATACCGTTTTTACTCTTAACGAACTAAGAGACAGGTCGGGCAGTCCAAAATTTCCGTCTCCCGAACTTAGTTTGGTAGTTACCAGCAAGCAGGGCCTGATTTACGGCTGGGCATTCGGGGCACTGGCCCGGGGCTCCACTATAGAGGGCCACAAATTAAAAAAAATACACAGTTGTTTGGTACATCTCAGAATTTGCTCATGTGTTCCGGCATACTGTCGGAAAACATGAATTTTCTTTTGTTAATGACAAACTGGAGTGTGTATGTTGTAGGCAAGCTTTAAAAGTCAGTAAATTATATCACAGTTTTATCGTTAGAGTCAAACACTGTGCTTAGATTGCACAGACATTTGTAGGCTTCAAAAGTCAGTCAATTAAATTTATTCTATAATTTTAAGCCAAAAGTAAGCTTTTATTTGCTTAAAAATATTTTGAAGCAATGTTAACATTTTAAACCTGTATATTATTCAAAAGACTGAAATACCGACCCTATCAGTGACACCAATTTAAAAATTCAATCTCTTCTGAGAGGGAAAAAAAAATCTTAACTACTTTTTTCCCTCTTGAAGTGGTTAACAAATCAGAGAAAATATATTTATTCAAAAGTATCTGATATCTGTTCTTTTTCTCTTTTTAAGAATGAACAGAAAGTTTTAAAATTGGTAATTTAAGAATAAAAGTATTTAATGTTAGGAATTTTGTAAAACAAAGTCTCACATGATAGTTTACTTAAAACGTTAGTTTTTATTAACTTAAACCAGTACTGTTTCCTTTAAATACTCCTGACAGCTATACATAACCTAAACATTTGTGTATCTAATGAAATGATTTTTTTTTAAATTTTAGAATTCCACTAAACTAACTTCAAAGATATTACAGATGTCTGTGCAATCTAAGCACAGTATCTTTAACGATAAAACTGTGATAATGAGTCAAACTCAGAGTACCTGTAACATTTTTTAACCCTCCGAGTGGAACACACCGATTAAAAAAAGTCTCCAAATATACGCTAAAGGTTTATTGTGTCAATGGCCAAAGCGTTCTATGACTTTTTACTTCACCCTTTGTCGATTAGAATGGAATACGGGAAACCCACCCTCGTTATTGTCCCTTTACTTCCGGTTATAAATAGATATATAAATAGATATTATAGATTGTTAATTTTTAATACACATAAAGCTCTTCAAGTCTCGAAGATCATCCCATAAGAAATAATGGATTCTAAAAGTACAAATAAAAATATTCTTTAAGAGAATTATTTATATTTTTTCACGAAAGTTATCTAAGATATTTAAGTGGTGCAATGAGAGATACATCTGTTACCGCAAACGAAATACTTCGAAATAGAAATTTACAAAGCCATGAAAATCTATCACTTTGTTCCTCAGGGAGTAGGGGTGCATCCCTCAATAAATGTCAGTCGAAAATGGATGCAGTTTCTAAACAATCGACCTGATCCCCCTATCTTAAACACTGGCAGAAATGTACATTACATCCATTTTCGGAACGTTTTGGAGGTCGAAAATTGTACGTGACTACCGCTTTGAAGACATCATCGATTTGGAGGAATTGTGCGTGCGAACCGCTTAGAGGGTTAAACTGATATAGCAAAATCATTCTCAAATTCGAGAAAGGTAAGAGGTATGGGGGCACCCATATGAGGTTTTGACCCGGGGCTCAAAGGTTTTAAATTGGGCCCTGCAGGCAAGGGGTGTAAAGCATTCTTAATACCGCTTGAAGTGTGGGTTATGGTACAGTGTTAACATCCTTGACGTTTGTACCTAACTGTCAATGATTATTATTACTTCACACACGGCACCGAAGTGGATCGGCGGAAACTTTCGCTCTGTACCGGTGTTTGTGTACGCGTAGAATATTCAAGGTGAAGACTTTGCATCCTTCGGCGGTGTTCGACCATTGTCTTGCAGAGCCGCTATCGAGGTCAGTCGCCGCCTCAGAAGAATGGACCGTGCTTCCTTTTCACTTTCTGCAAATATAACATTGAAAAAGTATTACAATTGTCCCAAAATTCAACCTCGAGAGGAAGAGAAATATCGATGCTTCAAAACCAGTTGGCTTCTAACTTTTTCGGCTCACGGAACCTTTAAAGTGGGTAGTTACATGCCGTATTGGAATATCTCGCTCAATGTATAACAATAGGAAAAATAAAATTCTCTCTAGAAGGCTCGCATTTTAAGAGTTTTTTAAGCAAATTATACCACATGATACCACAACCATTTTTCTAGGATGCTATCTTTCCCTTTAAAAAAAGCGAGAAAATATATTTTATTTTAAAATGTTTGTGAGGAATTTCTGTATACTCTTTTTCAGACTTAAATGCGAACATTCAATAAACATAAATTCTAAAATAGAAAAAGATAGCATCCTAAAGAATTTGCTATTCCATCACGTGGTTTAAATTTTTTAAAGTAACATTTAAAATATGGGCCAGATATAGCAAATATTATTTTCCCCATTATTGACAAAGAGCGAGGGGAATCCAGTATGACAGATACGGACCCACCTTAAGGCCTTATCACACTCAACCTATATGCGATAAAAATGAAATAGATTAAGTTTACAAGTATTTTTCCCCGATGAGGAATATACGTATTTTTCTGCATATATATATATATATGTATATATATATACATAGTACATATATACATATATATACATACATACATGTATGCATTGTACATATATACATTGTACATATATATATATATATATATATATATATATATATGCTACATACATACATATACATATATATACATATATATATATATACATATATATATATACATATATATATATATATATACATATATATATGTATATATATATGTATATGTATATATATGCATATATGTACACACATATATATATACATATATATATATATATACATATATATATGTATAATATACATATATATATGTATATATATACATATATATATATGTATATACATATATATATATATATATAACATACATATATATATATGTATATATACATACATATATATATATATATATATATATATATATGTATATATATATATATGCATATATATATATATATATGTATATATATATGCATACATACACATATATATATTAAGTAAAGAAAATTAAAAAGAGTACTGTATTTCTTTGTTAAGAATTCTATATAAATAAGGCTTTGCTTTGGAATGTTCGGTTTATTGTTTTGTTACATGGGTCGGGGACCAACTGTTGAATTTCTGAACAGCTGCAAATGCAAATGTGCATCGGCAGTTTTACTTTTTCGGCTATCGTCCGACACTAAAGTGGGGAAAAACAAACTAAATTGTAAGTAAAGAACAATTTTTTTTTAAAGTTTGAAATGTTGTATGCAAGTCTTCGAAATCTAGATTTCATCATGATTTTGCTCAAAGGGTACAGTGTAAGAGAAAAAGTGTTCCCCTGAAATTTCCTTCGAAAGCAGAGTCAACTTAAGAAAATCCCTCGTTTACCCAGTAACCCGAATTCTGTATCGAATCCCCTTGAACTTGTAGAGTGGAATATTTACATTGGCGTGCATGCGATAACGTGTTTTCTGGCAGTGAGGCCATCCCAATCTGTCATTCGCGTGACAGGTGACCCGGTTTGCTCGCGATCATTCCTCGACTTCCTCTGGATGCTTTGTTGACGCACCTGTTCGTGGCGAAATAATTTTCCTCGATGTGGGAGAGGTGTCTTCACAGTTTTCAGGAATGAATTTCTATGCTTCTTAACCGTTGTTGTTTTCTGATGTCACTTGGACAAATCAAGCACGATTTGAGCCATCGTATTACGGCGAAGGGGGTGCGCCTTTCGTTTTAATGATGATCTCTAGGGTAACAGAACAACTTTGCTCAAAAGGGTGATCGTCATTCAGAAAAAGGGACGACGAAGATCTATAGGCTTTGCCTGTCACCCTCGAAGGTATTCATTGAGTACTGGGAGAACATTATGACCACGAACCTATTTTACGAGTTCCAGTCACCTTCGACAAACATACCATATCTTAGGTCGAACCCACAACCTTCCAGTTCCTTGCATTTGCCTACTAAGCTACCGCGGCTCTCTCTTTAACCATGCTAGCGACAAATGCCTAGGAATTTCAGGGTCCTAATTGAATTTTTGGTAAGTTTTCAATGTGATCATTACCATCGCTTGGCGCTGTTCTCCGTCGCCAAATGATAATGGTAAAAAAACGATAAAGTTGATAATCAGAGGTAAATAGCATTGATAAATAATGCCGATATATAAAATAGAGATGGCTGGTGATACGAAAAACTTACCAAAATAACTGTCCATTACATTATTTAAAGTAATTTTATTCATGTATATGTACATATACATACACACATTCAAACACACCCACACCTATATATATGTGTATATATATGTAGTGAGACGGACTTCTCGATGGGTGGTTGCAGTCATGGCCATAATTGATACCGTATTAACAAAAGATCTTTATTAGGATTACATTGGTGGATGGATTCCAACTTCATCATAGGGACAGGACAAACTGAAGAGTCAGCTAGCATGTACAAGACCCTTAACACCTGGGTCAACATCTGTGGGAAAATATCTCTAGAAAAATCTGTCTCCGACAGCGTGTATCTCTTTTTTATTTGGAAATTTCCTAAATTGTCAACTAGAGCCATGTAGGTTTATAACTGGTCAGGTCCCTTTTCTGAGAGCGTAAACTGTAGCCCCAGTGGTCAATTTAGGTTAGGGATTAAAAAGGGGAATGCAAAATGACGCGGGAATTTTTAGCCCTTGATTAAGTTTTGAAAACCCCTATATATATATATATATATATATATATATGTGTAAGGAAAATTCTCAGGGGTTTTCAAAACTTAAGTCAAGGGCTAAAAATTGTCGGAGGCAGATATTTTCCCACAGATGTTGACCCAGGTGTTACAGGTCTTGTACATACAACTTCATGCTAGCTGACCCTTCATTTTGTCCTGTCTCTATGATGAAGTGGGAACCTATCCTCCAGCGTAATCGTAATAAAGGTCTTTAGTTAAAACGGTATCAATTTTATGGCCATGACTGGAACCACCCATCGAGAAGTCTGTCTCATTACATATATATGTAGCTTTATAATTGCCTTATTCCACTTATTCGTATTCTTTTTTCTTATTCTTATGGTCTTTTGGGTGTACGGGAACGTTCAGGCCTGTTCAAACAATTGTTTAACCGTGTATGGAAGTCGTAAACCTTCCACATCCAATCCATCTTTCTTACTGTTTGGTTTACGGAGTCATAATACTTATTCCCTTTTTTCTGTTATATATGTATATATAAATAATAAAATATATGTATACACTATATACCTATGTTATACAACATATATATGTTATGTATATAGAGTCATAGAAACACAAAAAAAGGAAAAACCCAATAAAGACCAAGTTACACACAAACACACACACGATAAAGTGGAACACACACACACACACACACACACACACACATATATATATATATATATATATATATATATATATATATATATATATATTGTGATAAACGATTTTCTAGAAACAAGCTGTTATATAAATCTGTCATTAGTAAAATGGCTACTCGAAGTGAACTGTCTGAAGAAGAAATTAAAAAATTTTGTTCGCACAGCAGAAAGAGAAACTTCACACGAAACGAAACGCCTTCTTAAGAGTCTTCGAAATTCTTAAGAGTTTTAAAACTAATAATCACAATGTTTTCTCTAAAATATAATAATCTCTAGAATGAAAAATAGATTAGGTTTCAAATTAGGTGATATTGGCGACAAAAAAAGTATGAAAATAGGTAACAAAATAATACCAGTTGCCTCGCATAATGGACTGGACAAACACGTCAGTTTAAAATGGCTGCTAAAATAACGCGAAATGGCTTGACATACAATTTGTAATAACGATAAAAATGTATAGTTCCGAATCGCTACTGTAAAATGTTCTTTATACTGGATGTCGATATGTGGGAGTTGGAGGAGAGGGGGGTACTCTCGAATTCACGGTCGTTCTTCAGTGATATTTAATTGGAAACATGAAATGTTTTGATCGTTTATGAAATAATTATCTGAATCCATTGCCTGTATCGCGATCTCCTCGTGTTAGTAGAATTCGGGCCGCGCGGGTCTGTTTATGTCCCAAGAAGCATTGTGAAACGACTGCTCCACATTCCTCCTGTCGCACGTGACGGGGGTGCGCAGAGATGCCGCCGAATGGATGTCGGCTTCGGTGACATCCATTCTGACACCTGCACCTGTTCCTATCTGACAACCTCTGTGTGTGTGTATGTGACACTTTTGCTCCTCTTTCTGTGGCATCACGTGACTCTCTTAGGTAAAGATGATTGCTCGAGTCTTCCCATAGTTTGGGGTCGCCCAGATGGTCCGTTTGCCCTTATTTGGATTTTGATAAGAACCTCGTATCTGGTTCTAATTTATGAGAAAGAAAGTCGGATTAACGTCACTCGTATTCACTTTTCGTATGGACAGAAAGAGAGATGGAATGGAATGGGGCTTAATTGCTGTCGATTTTGAAATTCATACAAAAAAAGAACAGATGCAAAGTGAATGTCAATTATTTAATAATTGCATAAAGCAGGGGTGCCCAACCCAAATCGGTTGGTGGGCCAAAAAACAATTTACTGAACTGAGGTAGACCTCACATATAAAAATAAAACAACAAATTATTCAAAACATTTTATTATCGTGCAATATTCAAAATATACATTTTTACAGTGCAGCTCCGACTGTACATGAAAGTTGTTATACATGTATCATAAATACAACGACAATGAACATTGACTATACTGTATTTATAATCACCCCCAACACCTTACCTTCCTCCCTAATTATGAGGGTTAAAATATTATTATTATATTTTTACTATAAATATATATTCTAGTTTATTCACAAGCACTACCACATGTATTTTTTCAAAGTTAATATGATATTTGTTTTTGTATTTTACTTGAGATTTTGTTAATATCAAAGGATAATGTAGTCGACGCCCATCGTATCTGATTGGTCATGTTTTTATCAAGCAACTTGCTGCGACACTTTGTTTCTACCAGGTTTAATTTCGAAAACAAATGATTCGCATGATAAGTAGTTCCAAATGCTGATGTAATACACATTGCCAATCGTGTTAAATTTGGAAATTTATCTTTGGCGATATATTTTTGATAATACTCAATCTTATTCCCTTCTTAGAGGCATTTTAGCTCAATGTTTGATTGCAATGCTATTAGTTACATTTGTAAATTTGGAGGCACTGATTCAACCTCTACATGAAATAAAGCTAAGAATATTTTAAAGATTTCCTCAAAGTTTTGCATGTATGAGAATCTAGTATTCTTTAAGTAATTTTGCGATTTCAGTAGAATATTTGAAGAAGTTTTTATGGTCACTTTTATAGTCATTTAATAATGGGAAATGAATAAAATTATTTGACCGTAATTGATTTTCATAAAGCTAAAGCTTTGTTACAATCAACTAAAATTCAACTGCATATAGTCAAAATGACTAAAACTATATAGACAGTTGAAAACTTCAATTGGGCCGCAAAATGGGCCGCATGTGGCCCATGGGTCAGCGGGTTGGGCATGCCTGGCCTAAAGTATTCTGGCGTTACACGATCTATTTATAGTTGATAAATAAAACAAGACACTATATTTCTTATGTTCCATTCTCAGTTCTATTTGAGGATAAAATTGATGTAATACGGCTCATTCCAAGAAAGCTACATTTTTTTCTGGCTTACAAGCAGTCTCTTAGTTCCCAAAGAGGTTTACGAACATTGACTGAATGGGTAGAGTACTCCTCTTCGGTAACGAAATTCGTAGGTTTGAAACCCACTGCTAGTATGGACGTTCGTAGCCGTTCGGAATGAGCTATAACCAATAGATCCCAATCTCATTAGCATTACTGGAGCAAAACAGTACACCGTAGTGCTTTAAATCAGCCATCTCTTTTCTGATTTTTTCTTCCGTGGTGAATTCGAAAAACTGTAATTGAGTAGTCATATTTTTATGCTATGCCCAAAAAGAGGGGGTGATAATTTTGAGATGTAAATGTAAAGTTTATTAGTAAAAATATATGAAAATGCTATGTATTTATAAAATGGGTGGTTTACAACTTGTGTACCTCTTCTAGATTATATTATAGTCAATAATTAGTCATGCCTAATATAGTAGTTGTAATAGTTGTAAATATATTCTGTTCTTCTTCTCTTTAAACTGTCTCTGAATTTGTTTTTTAAAAAGAAAAAGAAACTTTGGACAAAAGAAACTTTTTCTTCAAACATCAATTCTTTAAATTTCGTCAAATCTGTTTTTTTGTACTATTCTACTGTTATGTCTGTTTACATCTGTGTTTCTGTAACATAGCGTTCTGTTACTAGCTAATTACTATTCTATTTACTAACTACTTATATTATACTTTTCAAAAGTATGGGTGTCTATCCTACTTTTAAAAGTATAAAAATATTTTACGAAAGCATAAGTGTCTACCATACCTTAAAAAAGTATGGTTTATATAGTTTTTCCCCCACTAGTACTTTAGCCTTAATAGCCAAAAATCTTTTGGTTGGCAGCGAGTGTGGGTAACTTCAGTGTAACATGAAAATGTAACTGGTAACTCCTGTTTTCAATAAAGTGGGTTTTATCTCTGCAAGAACCTTGTCTTTTAAAAGGACTGAAAACTCATCCCCTATATAATAATAGCCTAAGTTATCTGTTCGTCTGTCCTCGAATTTATGAAGAGGTTGTACCTGGAATGGATAGAGGCATCCATATTGGATTCTTGATGAGTTAAGGTTAGCAACGTTCGAAATCCACCCCTTCCCCCTTTTTCTAGCATTTAATGCCATTATTTCAAGCCCTATTTTACCCCGGTTAAGAGTAGGCTATAAAATTTAACAATTTTTCGCATAATAAATAGGTAAAAATATCCTTTTTTTCTAGCATTAAGACGTAACTCCTTTAACCATCTCATTTAATCATTTCTTATTTTAAATTATTTAAATATCGTCTGCATTATTTTCATACGTTTTATCACTGAACTTAGATATTACATAAATAATTTTCTTTTATATTTGGCTTAAATTATAGATTAGGTACATATGTGATAATTTTATATTTAATCGATTATTTTTGTTGCAATGAAAATTTTATTACAGGTATTAACAACAAATTCTATCTACCTCCAAAGTGTAGTAGAAAGGTTAGTTTCATTCATTTACTTCCCTTAATTACGGTGAGTATGAAGATAAACAAGTTCTTGAGCGTGTACCAGATAATTCTCAGTCAAAAAAGAAACCATTTTTTATCTACCTTATAGGGTACTTTACAATTCTGGAAAATTAAAACTTTTACTGATCCTGTCATATGACGGGCTATATGCTAGTTTCAAATGGTTGGTAGTGCGGAGAAAGTACCTTCTGTCTTCAGTCCTGCCTATAACAGTACCGAACGATGACCGAATAGCTAGGGCGCTGATCTTCGGTACTAGAGTTCGTGGGTTCGAATCCCCCTGTGGTTTGGACGTCATAGCCGTTCAGAATTGACTTTAATTAGTAGGTTTCGGTCTTGTGTTCCATCGTGTTGCAAAAAATGTAGACCGTAGCGCTCCAAACCAAACCAAACCTACATATAAAACAGTATTCAGAAGACTATGATCACACTGACTTCCGGCCGCGTTGTCCCACTTTGCGTTTTTACTTATCAAATACGTAAATGCCGACACATTGGTTGATAAGTTGAAAGATAACGTGCTTAAATTTAACTCCTCCCTCACGCCCAGAGACGCAAAGAAAAAAGAAGTTAAACTCAAAAAGGAGACGGTAAACGTGAGCCCATCGTAAATTATCGGTTAAACTGGAGAGAGGAGATTAAAGCGGATAGCTGTTGTCACTACAAATTCCTAGGTGTGGATCGCTTTTCGCGTTGTCAAGCTTATAATGCGGCCGCTTTCTGGCGCGATAAGAGACCGTCTGAACGAAAAGAAGGGGAAACGCAATTCCACTTGTATCCTATACCACTCTTAAGTAGATTTAAAAATTTGTCATCCGATAAAAGTAAGCCGCATCATAGGAAACCGATGGCAATATCGAATATATTTTTATCTGCATTGTTATATGATACGTCTGTTAAAATATGCTCTGAAATGCCCACTCATATTAATCGTCCTTCATAAATCAGTTTCCCGGGTTAATAAATATTGCATCCTCATCTGTAATAGGTAAGGTAACCACCTTATAAAATCACAAAGAAGCCTAGTATAATAAACAATTATTTAGAAGATCAACCCTTTAACGGGCAATGGTTTGAGGCCCCCTATTAACTTTTTTTCTTCTTTTCAAAAACATAATAAGGATTTTTTCGATTTTCTATGTTTTTGAATGATGACTCTTCAAAGTAGAAATAGATAGTAGCATTACGATAATTTTGAAATATATTAGTTTAAAATCGCTTTCAGTTGAAAAATGAGGAATTTGATTTTTCTCTCTCTTATGACTCCGAATAATAACACGAACACGTACACGTAACACGTCAAAACAACACTGTTAATTGTTTAGTTATGTATTTACTATGTCATTTTAATGATAATTATTCGGAGTTTCTACAGTGTATTTAAGAAACTCTTCTTTACATGTTCTACATGGAAAAGGTTTCACAATTACCAAAAAAAAAAAAAAAAAAAAAAAAATCGGTTACTATAGGAATGTAAAATTTGTTTTCAAATGTTTCCTATTTATAAGGTTACCATTCAATGTTTAAAACCCAATTCCGTTGCATCTGAAAGAACTTTTAATTGTGACTTTACAAATTTGTACAATAAATGAAGTCTTCAAGTTTTTGAACTTGAGAGAAAAGTCAAAACCTAAATTCTTCTACATACTGATTGGACTATGGACGAATTGGTAGGACACTGTCTTTTGGTACTTAAGTTCACCAATTTTAATCATAGAAATGGATGTATGTAATCATTCGGAATCCGCTTTAAGCAGTCGATTGCTGTCAGGCTTCAATCAGCTAGACGCTTTTGTACAAAGCATATTAAACTAGATCGGGCAAGGCTGTCTCACTTAGATAGATAGAGACCCACTGGAGTACAAAGGAGATTGAGGCTGCAGACCAACTGGCAAAGCAAGCAATCACTAAGGCTATAAACTCCCACTATCAAAGTAATATATAAAGGGACAAAAACAGAAAGAACTGAGAAGATCTTTGAGAGCACAAGTAGTCATCTGTCAATTCCAGAAAAAGGTAGACCCCAAAAGACTATACAATTTCCTGGTAATAAATGCACTACTAACAAACCAGGGGCTATTCTCCTTATACACCTAGAGATATCTCCTCCTCGAAGAGATGTCATCGCAATATATTAGCAGAGGTAAGGGCAATGTTTTGCTTAATATGCTGGTATCTCCCCTTACCGAAGACTTACACTTCAAAAGGTTCACTACATAGTCAGCTACTCAATGAGCTCTAAACAATAAATCCGTAAAACGCAAGACAACAGATTTTGTGGAATGTCTAACCCAATACCAAGAAGGTGTTACCCATGCCTAAAGGTTAACTCCAAAAAGCTCTCAGCAATCTTTATTCACAACCTTGTCTGTGTTACGGTCATTTCTTGGGCCTGGACTCATATCGAGTCCCAACCCCTTCCATTTTTTACTTCTCATGTAATAAATGACTAATGCATTGAGGTTTGGTTTGGTTTAGAACGCTGTGACCTACTTTTCTGTTACATGGGGACATGATGCTAGGCAGGCCATGTAGACAAGCAAATGACAGGCATCACCATACGGACTAACCTGAACAGCAATAAAGCATTTTACATTCCAGGTGTGCTGCAATAAGAAATAGGTTCCAACTTATAAAGTCATATCTATTATAATAAGCCCTTGTGTAGCTCTCCAAACCAAATTTCTGCGTAATAGTTAGCAGCTAAATATAAATTTACGTTCCCGTCTTTTATCAATGAACCAATAGCGTTGTATTCCTTTTCTACTAGTTAAGAAAATAGTGGGTTGAATATCTACTTGATTAAACCTCAAAAAAGAGAATAAAGTGTAATTGTAAAAATAATATTTTTGTTGAAGTTAGACTAAACGAACATAGTGACAGAGCTTTGTGATCGGACTCAGACGTTGCATAAAAATGCATAAATTCCATTCCTCTCTCACAAATTCAAAGATTTCTTTAAAAATCGATATCAGAAAAAGACATTGAATCGTAGAGTTTTTCGTTATAGAGAAAAACCCTATTGTATTGCTTCGGAAGGATTACATAAATCCCAGACACATCGTCTAATTTCGAAAAAACTTATTTGCAATGAGAGAAAAACACGTCTAAGGGAACGGACAATGAAATCTACTATTACGGCAAACAGAGCTAATAATAAATGGAGAACAGGGTATTTATTTCGTAGTAATTCACTTTCATAATTCTGTAAGATTCTGTTTTCCTTTAGATATGCTGATTGTCTTTGTACTTAAAACAGAAAAGAATCAAAACAATAAAGTTCAAACATTTAAAATTCAAATGTTGAAGAGTACTTTGTAATTTGATTTTAACCATGGAAGCCTGTTTTATTTCTCGAGCCCATTATTCTCTTGTGAATATTTTTCTTTTAAGCCCTTAACTGTTTGCACCAATATTTATTTCTTTGAACTTAAGAGTATCCATTCTGATATTTTCTGTCGGCTTCCATGTTTTTCAGTACATTCAAAAGTACAGAAGTCATATGGTTTTGAAACTTATTTCAAGGTGGAATAACCCAAAGCAAATCGTTCAGCTTCCTGAATACGATTGTTAACGTATTTCTCAGACGCTCGTAAGACTAAAGGGAGTAAAAAAATTCCTTCAGAATAAGATCGAGATATTTTAAGATTGTAGATAGCAATCTGAAAGGGTATAGTTAAAAGAACATAAAGCTACCTCTTGTGGTATTAAACATGTACGATACTAATGCAGGTTATGTAGATGATGGTAGGTAGGTCCTTTAGAGAAATACCACAGACTTTTAATGATCTCGACGATTCTCTGATAATTTAACAGCCTTATATTGTTGTCCGTATTATATAGTGGTTATTTTCAACAGCTTTTGCTAAATGAGATTTTATTTTTCGGAGAAGGTTAAGATATATTTGCGTTGTCTTTTCCTAAGTCATACACACGAATTCTTCTTCAGCTACGATTGTAACCCATGCATTCAGCCCGTGAGGTTAACGTCTCTTTCACTAATTTCGGGCTGAAATTGGCCGGATGGGTAAGGCATTGCTATTCGGTGCTGAAGTTTGAAGATTCGAATCCTGCTGAAGGTATGGATATTCGTAGCTGTTCGTAATCGGCTTTAAGCAATAGGTCCTGATCTCATTAGCCTTCGTGTAGCAGAACAGTAGAACGTAGAATTTCTACCCGAACCACTAATTCCAGCTTCAAGAGTACTGGGCTAACTCGAGCATTTAGCTTTATTCCAAATTCCTTCCTTCCGATCGCAAATCTGCTGCGATCACTTGCTAATGGCACCTGTTGCGCGACTGGGACTTCGACAGAGGTACACTGTATGGGTTTACCCTGTGCTTGCGATTTGCCATCCACCGCTGAGACAAGCCCGGAAGGCTTCACGGCCAAATGGGCCCCGATGGGTGCATGAATGGAAGTCATATTGTTCGCTTTCGTGGTGGTCCCATAATAAAATAGCATATACAACTAATATGAAATGGGAGAAAGGAAAAAACTCGATCTTTTTGTCACCTAAAAGAACATGTAGTATGGTGTTCTGTGGAAAGTTATTTTCTGAAATTTTGACGCATGTAGTTACAAAGATTTCGAACCCTCCAAGTGAAGTCCTGAAGATAATGGTTTCAATTAGTCGACGAGTCATTTAGGGTCTGTTAAATGACTTTCTAAACCCAATAAGCATCCCATACAAAAACTGCTTCATTGTCTTCCCTGTTTTATTATGTGGAAGAGTAAAAAATAAATAACCAGACAAAAAATAAAAATAGTTTAGTCTTTCAAAACAGTTCGAAATATATCTCCTGTATGTTTCGTTTCGCTTTTGCTTTTGAATTCCATCTTTAAATTCCTTGCAACAAAATTCCAGTGATGCTTCTGAAATCAGCAAAAATTATTTGGGGAAACACTGAATGAAGAATATTCAAGGTGATTATTGCAAACCTCTTACTCAGCAAGCAAATATTTATTGCGTGTCTGTATGGAAATTATGATTATAGCCGGAGTGTCCCGTACAATGACACGCAAATGACTTTCCTTTTCACCACCAACTACACAACGGAATAAGTCACTGTTACAACTGGAAAATCGTAATCACCAGGACAAGGTTAGAAGTAGGAATAAAACTGCAAAATCAAATGGCGGGTTTTTTTAAATTGTTGAATATGAAATACAAAGAACTTTAATTGAAAATATTTTTATTTTTTTTATATGAGGTAACGCAGTCTTAAATGGGATTTAAAATGCTGATGAATATCAATGTTTTACACGTCCTTATGGCAAAATATTTTCTTGGTATTATGTATATTACATGGCCGGCGGCTTGCCGCCCACCGAATTGAGTCTGGTTTAGGGCGTTGGTATTATGTATATAATTAACTAAACTAGACGCCCTCGGCGCAACAGTCTCTAGAAGCCCAGGGCCTACTGTGCCAATCTCCGTTTCAGAGACAAGAGACCCTGAGGTGCGAAGCATATGTTCTGGTTAGGTGGTCAACCTTATGCAGATTGGTTTGATTTGGAGCTCTACGGTCTACTTTTTGCAACACGAGGGCTAATGAGACCGGGACCTACTGCTTAAAGCCGATTCCGAACGGCTACGAACATCTATGCCACAGTGGGATTGGAACCCACGAACTCCGGTTCCGAAGGCCAGCACCCTAACCATTCAATCAACCTTACGCGGAACCCCCAGTGTTTAGTTCTCAAGCATTCTTGATCCTCAGTTTGTCTACCCACTGAAGTTATGAGAGGCTTTATGTATGTAATTATCCTTACTATATATGTGAGCAGTGAGATACACAAAACAGGTTAGGCACCGTCCTTTAGTACTATGGTCTATAGCAGGGGTAGGCAACGCGGCGCCCGCGGGCGCCATGGCGCCCCTGATCGATTTTTAATGCGCCCTCGCTGGACTAATGTAAATGTGTGACAGCCAGAGAGATTTACTTAGTCTTTTCAAACGGCGATATACAGCAAGTAGTCAGTTGAGTTTAGGATTGTGCATAGATTAGCCGTTTGCTAACCTTGAGCGTATCTAATAACACACAAGTATTTTTTATTAGTGTGTGATCGTATTTCGAATAGACCACGCGTAGACCGTGCATTTAAAACTACCAAGTAATCCAAAATAATTCTTTTCTTTCAAAACCCTTCATGGATAAATGTAAAAGAAAAAGAACATATTATTTTAACGATGAATGGGAACATCTATATTGTTTCGTTGATTACAAAGGGAAGTATATTTGTTTGTTGGGTAATAATAGTGTTGCGATTCCCAAGAAAAGTAATATTGAACGACATATTAAGACGGTTCATACCAATTTTGATAGTGACTATCCAATGAACTCTGAAATTAGAAGAAAAAATATTATTTCTTTAAAATCTTCAATAACTAACCAACAAAGTTTTTTTATTAAACCACTGCAACAATGTAAAGCAGCAACTATCGTGTGATATAAAATATCGCATTTGCTAGCTAAGAATAAAAAACCATTTACAGATGGAGAATTAGTGAAAGAAGCCATGTTAGTAGCTGCTGAATCACTTTTTGAAGAATTTAAAAATAAAAAAGAAATAGTTTCAGCTATAAACACGTTGCAATTATCAGCAGGAACTGTTAATTGAAGAATTGAAGTAATTGCGGAGAATTTGGAGACAGAATTAGGAAATGATATGGAAAATTGTAGTTTCTTTTCGCTACAGGTGGAGGAATCGACAGATGTGACAAATATATCACAATTAGCAATTTGCGTGATTTGCAAGATGGTATTTTCTGATTTTACAACAAAAGAAGAATTCCTTAAAGTTCTGCCATTAAAGGGAAGCACCAGAGGAGAAGATATCTTTTCTACTTTTAAAAAGTATATAACAGATGTAAAATTACTTGTACAAAAGTTGTCGTCAATTACAACAGACGGGGCACCAGCGATGACTGGTAAGAAAAAAGGATATATTGCCTTATGTAGACAGGATTCCTTATTCCCTAAATTTATTTCTTATCATTGCCTCATACATCAGGAAATGTTATGCGCAAAAACAATCGGTTTTCAACATGTATTTACGATAGTAACAAAAATTATTAATTCCATTATTATTCCGGGAGCTATGCAACACAAATTGATTAAATTACTTTTAGAAGATGAGGACGTTCAGTTCACAGATCTTCTTTTACATACTGAAGTGAGGTGGCTGAGCAGAGGTAAAATACTTGAGCGGTTTATCATGCTTTTGCCACAAATAAAGGAATTTATTGCATCAAGAGGCGAATTTTAAGAGCAATTAGAAAATAAGGATTGGCTAATCGACCTCGGATTTCTGACAGATATAACGGCAAAGTTGAATGAACTAAATTTAAAAATACAAGGGAAAAATCAGCATATCGCTGACATGATTAGTGCAGTAAATGCATTCAAATGCAAGTTAGTGTTGTTGAAATCCCATCTATTGAAAAAATCATTATCACATTTCCCAAATATAAAATATGCTGTTGAGAGTTTAAATTTTAATAATAAAAATTTTACTGCTACATCATATTTAGAAATTATAGATAAGCTAATAGAAGAGTTTTCTTCTAGATTTGAAGATTTTGCAGCATTAGAACCCGTTCTAAGATTTTTCATAAATCCATTCAATGTTACGGAAGATGATGTCCTTGAAATAGTTTCAGTGTATTTCGAGCTTCATAATATCGAAGACCTAGAATAAGAAATAATAAACTTGCAAAGTGATATTATTTTAAAAGCTCATAGTAATTATAAAATGTTTTGAAACGTAGTCAATGAAAATAAGTATCCTATTTTAAGGAAATGTGTGCTAAAAATTTATTCATATTGTGCAACAACATAGGATTGCGAGTCTTTGTTCTCAAATATGAAATATTTGGAATTGAAATACCGAACAAAGCTTAATGACTCACATTTAGATAATTGTTTAAGGACCGGGAACTCTAAATATATCCCCAATTATAAGAAATTAGCTGAAAATATGGACACCCAAGTTTCACACTGAATTATATGTATCATTATGTATGACACCAACAAAATAAAGTTATAATAAAAATCTGTTTTTTTATGCCTATTTATACCTGTTGATTATCTGTAAAATATGCGCCCTCGGTGATTTTCAAATTTAGTATTGCACCCTTAAGGACAAACAGGTTGCCGACCCCTGTTCTATAGATTCGAAATCCTTAATGTGTATGAATATTCGTAGTCGATCACATAGCATTGAATAAATCCTGGGCATGTTAACCCTTTCGTGGCTTTGGGAAGATTACTTCCAATTTACATAATTTTATAAAATACACGTGTGGGAAGCACAAAACCCATTTTAATATAATACCCTTGCTATTATAACGATGGAAATTCTAATTCTCTCATCATTTTTGTGTTATCATCTACTGTTCAATTGATTGAATAGAATTAGCACTTTTATTTTGAAATTTCAAAAATGTTGTGTGTGAAATAAATGACCCACGAAAGGGTTAATCATCTGTGTGTGTGTGTGTGAAGGGGAGGCGGGTTGAGCACATCCACACATACAACACAAAACTACTGTAGAGTTTCAAAGCGTATTGAACCAAATTCTACCGAATTAATAGGAGCACCAAATTCAGAATATTGCCTTAGCCAAGAAGATCGTGTAGGGTTTGGAACTCTACAGTCTACTTTTTACAACACGGGGGTTAATAAGAGCGGGACCTATTGCTTAAAGCCGATTCCGAACGGCTACTAACATCCATGTAACAGTGGGATTTGAAACCAAGAACTCCAGTAACGAAGATTAACGCTGTAACCATCTGACAATCGTTTGGCGACGACATCAACTTGTAAATTCACTTAAAATTAAGTTTTTAGGTTTTCTTGCCTAATTATTTATTTTTTACTGTTTTCATTAGTGAAGTACCGTTTTCTGTACTTTTTGGCTATTTTTTCTTAATTTTATTTTTTTCTCCAATTTTTTTGGGTATCGTATCAATCCGCTACTTTGCTCTCGTTTATTTTATACTTTGCGTAATGTTTTTGTCTCGTTTTATGTTTTATATATATATAAAAAAAAAAAAAAACTGAAAAAAATGCTTAATAAAAATTTTAAAATTTTATAAAATACAAAAATATATCTTCTTGTTAGTGTTGTCACTTTATGTTTATTTTTATTAATTGCTGTACCAAGTTGCTACTGTTATAATTTCTGAATTTTTGATTGTGTTATTTTTTATTATTTCTGAGCTTCATGTTGTATTGAATCCTATGTATTGCTGTTAACCATACCGAATAGCCATTGTCAAGGTTCCAGTCTAATTATCCCCTAATTAGTCAACGCATTGTTTACTCATAATTATTTATGAGAACGTCATCACCTCCTCGCTTCCTTGTGAGCCGGAGTGTATTAAATTTTTGTTTGGATCCCTCAATAATTTTAATCAATAATTGGCAATTTCAAATTAATTTAACTCTCAATCTATTCAGGTAACATGTGCGACAGACATTCTTTGATGTGTTCTCTTCAAATCGTATCCAAGACTTTTAATAACAGAGATAAGTTTATAAATATTTCCTCATTAAAAAGAATGACTCTTTAAAAAAGTGACTTTTTGACTTATAATTATTAAAAACTTTGCGAACGGTATTTTGGCAAATCATGAAAACAAATTAACTTAAAATGTTTCTTTACTTCGAAAGAAATATAGCTCTTAGTTCGAAATTTGTATATTACAATTTAAATATATTTAAATTTTTAAATTAAAAATTTTGAAAAAAAATTGAAATTGAAATAACTATTTCTGTGCTAAGTAATTTCTATATAAATATACATGTAGGAATTTAGTGTAGCGCATTCTCGGAAGGTCGCGTTCTCATCACTGAGTGGGGTAAGTAAGGAACGACAGAGGGACATTCGAGTCGGAGTCGAGGAGAAGGAGTGACCAGGTCGAGTGGAGGACCCGTGGCACTTGAGCTCCCTCGATTTATTAAACATCGAGTAGGGTGTATTTTCTATGTTAAGCTCCGAGTAGGGTGTCTTGCCTATGTTAAGCTTCGAGTAGGAAGTCTTGTCTATACCGCGTCGTCACTGTGATCTAATTATTTGTCTTTGTGCTTACATGTTTTCTGTGTTGTTACGTCATTAAATGTTTGTTATTGTTAAAATAGTCTGTCATCAAATTTGTCTAACGACACCCCTAGACACCGAACCCTACATACATTTGAATAAAAAATTCATAATAAAATAGGCATTAAAAATTAGAATTTCGCATACCTAGATCAGTTTTTTGGAGGTTATCTGAACACGTTAGTTAAATGAATTGTGGAACAACTAGGAAGCTGCCTTTTGCTACAGTGTAGGTTCGAATTTAAATACTGGCATTGATATTTATAGCAGTCTGGAATGGGCTTTAAACAGAAGATTACCGTCTAATTTAAAACACACGTAGGATAAAAATGTGCTGACCATTAAATAAATATGAAAAAGTTAAGGTATTGATTTTTGAGAGAAAAATACTTTAAAAGAATCTTTGGTGAAGTTAAACAAAATGATGTATATAGAATTCAATATAATTATGAAATATACAATAGATTTAACGAACCAGATACTGTCAAAATTATTAAGGCCAGCCGGATTAGATGGCTGGGACACCATTTTATATATGAAGATTCTAACCCAACTAAACTAGTGACATTTTCAAAAATTGAAGGTAAGTGAAAAAGAGGAAGATCCATCACCAGATGGATAGATTCTGTAGAAAGGGATTTAATAAAACTGGGAGTCCATCATTGGCGATCTGTTATGTTTGGTAGAGTCAGGTGGAGGAAGCCCATGGAGATTGCCTTGGCCTGTAACAGGCTGTACTGCTGAAAACAAAGAAGAAGAAGGATAAAAATTACCACAGAATTAAAAAACAACGGACTAACGCCGTAGTTCTCAAACTAAGTGCCGCGGAGATAGTCAAGAAAAATTGTGAGATTATTACAGAAGGAAGAAGATACTCCAAAGTTCAAATTTAATAGGTGATTATCTAACTTTGTGCTTCTCATACTAGGTGCAACGACAATAATAAAGAAAAATCGTTGTTGTTGACTTATGCCACTTGGTGAAATCAAGCACGATTGAGCCGGAGGCTACTCGTTTTAAGGCAAAGGGATGCGCCTTTCGTTTATAACGAGCACCACAAGGATGAAAGTAGGACTTATGCTCAAATGGGACTTCGTAATTTTGAAGCAGGGACCAAGAAGACCCATAGACTTCGCCTGCCACTCCCAGAGGTGTTAATTGAGAACTTGAAGGACATTGCGACCATGAACGTATTTTACGTGCCCCAGTCACCTTTAAAGAAACACGGAGGATCTTAGGCCGGCTCGGGTTCCCAACCCACAACCTCTCAGTTACGAAATCATTGCCTTTACCGACTGAGATATCGTGACTCAGAAAAATCGTGAGATCATTCAAAAAGGCATGACGATATTTCATAGTTCATATTCAATAAGGAATGATTTAATTTGACGGTTCTCAAGTTGGGTGACGCGAGCAATAATCAAGAAAAATTGTGAGATTATTAAAGAAGGCACAAAGATACTTAAAAGTTCAAATTTAATAGGTGATTGTGTATATCAGCGGTTGTTAAACTAGGTGTCGCAGCATTAATCAAGAAATATTGTGAAATTTTTAAAGAAGACAGGAGGAGACTTAAAAGTTAAAATTTAACTTGTTTTCCCTTGCCACTGAAACAATGTCGAAACATGTTACAAGTTGTCGTTGCAACCGATCCCCTACCTTCGTGAATCTCAAACTGGGTGCCACAACACCATGAGGCTAGGCGTGTAGCGTCAAAAAATTTGAGATCTGCTAGAACGAATCCTCGTGTTGGGGAAGGGGGAGGGGAGAAGACCTTAGTGCTCAGCTCAAACCAGCTAGATTTTTTTTCGACATTTTGTGAAGTCTTTTTTAAATTATTTTGTTGCTGAAGATTTAAAAGTTTTCCCTAACTGTTTAATCGTTCGGAATCCATTCTTTGTTTTTCCGCCAACACTTTTTCGCTGAAGATACTGCATTTAATGACTAATTGTGTCTTGCCCGGAAACACGTATATTTGACAAACGCTCACGTGCGAGAACATCAAAATCTTCACATCAACTTCTTCGGTCTCTGTCACATATTAACAAAAGAGAAAAAATTTATTCCAAACGCAAAAACGACACTCGGTTTCGTAAGACGATGCTCCTGCAAGAACAAGTAGTTTGTTTATTCCCCCCCTCCATTCTTCCATCTTTTTCGAAAATCGCAGAGTCATTTCCACGCATTTACCGATAGTGTAGGACCTACCTCATTGACTCTGACAAACTGTAGTGTTCGAAAGTAAGGCTTCGAGGACGTTTGGGGTGACTGGAATAATTGCGTAAAATCGCGTCACGGTATCACGAAAGCGTCAAGGGGAAAATGGACGGCGTTATGTTTGGCATGAAGGTGACCACAGAAAGAACGAGTAAAGACCACCTTTCATATTATCTTAAAAATTTCGATTATGGAAATGGATAATGAGGCAGAAAGAGCCAATTAAGTAGGCGTTGTTTTAGAAGAACTTAACCTGTCTGCGGTGTTACCAGCTACTTATTGCCTTGGGTTAGGAATAGCGTGCCTAAACCAAGACTTGCGAAATTCATTTTGTATTCTTAACGCCTTATCGCAAGTTAATGTGTACGCGTTGAAAAGTAACGCATTTAGTTTATAAAATCTTCTCCTGATGAAGAATGCGCGGATTTTTCGTGTCATAGTGAAAAAGTTTCAACTGATTTATTTTGTTTCAGGTTGACGTATGATAATCGATTGAAAGTTTTTAAATAGACTGAAATCCACGCATTCTTCACCGAGAAAAAGAATCGTATATAGAATCTTGCTTTTCAACTCTTTGAGGATCAGCACTTAAATTATATACAAGTCGACCATTGTGAAAACCGTTGCCATTTAATGCCATCTAGTAATTAAAAATTAAAATAAAACGTTCAGATCTCCGATTACGCATACGCGACGCTGATCTCTCAATATCAACCGGAAATCATCGTTTGTAGGCGACGCTGGACTGATAAGAGTGAAATCACTGCGTCACGTATACGAGACGTTGGTCGCGAACGGGTTAAACATGTACAGGTTGACGTATGATAAAAGCTTAAGAGATAAGGTGGCGTAATATGTTGTGGTTGCTGTTGTTACAAATCACAAATAATAACCAAAAATCCACTGAATATCACACATCAAATATTCTACGTTCGATATTAAAATTTATTGGTTTAAAAATTCTGACTCCATCGAAAATGAAAATTTAAAAACTTTTCGTCTATTTTATATCGTTGCCAATATAGAAAAATAAAGTAACATAAAAATAAAGAGGTTGGCAGTTACCGTTATAACATTCTACAGAAGCATTGTAAAATCACTGGTCTTTACTTTGTATGAAAGGAAAGCGAAGACAGGATTAGCTAAGTTCTGTGTTTGTTTCCACGAACACAAATGTTATATCGGTCGGAAATTACTGTTTAAAATTGATTTCGAAAGGATTACAAACATAGACAGTTTTTCTTAACGGTTTTTGATTTTTTGATATCTAAACTAAACTAAAATTCCTTGAAGTTACAGACCTACTTTTCACCATGGCATGAGATGCAGTCTCCGTTTTCGAGAACAATGACTTGATGGGGGTGAAACATATGTTCCATTTAGGTGGTTCATCTTACTCGTAACCTTCAATGTTTACCTCCCAAGCATGCTTGGTCCTTAGTTTGTATATAGAAAGTGCATGTTTGTAAACAAATACGAGTGCTGCTTACAACTCAACTTTTTGTTGGCAAAACATTGCTTGTTTTCATTGCATCTTATGAGCTTCGATATGGATAGCGTATACAATAAAACTATATTTTATTTAAGGGAAGGAGAAGGAAACACCAGAAACTGGACAAGTAATTCAAAATAGATTTTTAGCACTTACAAAAGTGTATATTTAAAAAAAATTAAACTCTTTACACAGTACTATTAAGTATCATAATCAAAGTATAAATACTTTGTTTATGTTAACAGGTACAATAAACTATTACATAAATAAGTATCTAATAAAAATGTGCAAAACCTGATCAATTAAAGGAAAAAAAATAATTACATTTATTGGTACAGTGCTTCTCACAAAAGCATAGAACAAAAATTCGAAATATGAAAAAAAAAACTTAATAATAATAAAAAAAATTAGAGCATATTAATTTAATATAATCTATTACATTACAGTAAGGTCAAAGTTTTATTACCATTCTGAAAATGTTTGCCTCGAAGAAGAACTTGGAGTCCAGTCTTGTCTTTTCAAAGCTTTTATCCGAAGCATTCGCAATGTAGTATCTTTAGGAAAGTAATAAAATCAAATATATTCTCCTTTTTTTGAAACGCTTAGTACAGCCGTACGCACCACAGCTTGTTACCATTTTCAGATAATGGACGAAATTAAAATCCCAAGAACAAGCACAATACGTAGGAAATTCAAATGTTTTTGCCAACGAGGAAGTTGAGCTGCAATTTTTGCTGCACCTGACGTCAGGCGTACATTCTCTATACCCACTGAAGGCATTAAACGGAGTCAACCTTGCCCAGTCCGAGGATGATATTTTTCTTTTGTCAGTTAGTGATTAATTAAAAGTTGATTTCCATTATACTATATCAGGCCCGAGCCGAGCTCTGGACTTGCTTTGGACAGTCACAAATGTTCGTATGTAATTTCCATGTATTTGCTCACTCTACACCGAGTCGGGAAATTGACTTGGGCTGCTCTTTTACAAAATTGGGTCGAAAATGTTTATATTAACCCCTTCTAGTTCATTTTATTTCCGGATCATGGGTAAAAAAAGTCAATTTTTTATGCTTAAATTCATACGAACATAATTTTTTTAAACATAATATATCATCATTCGCATACAAAATTTTCTAAAAATCAATTTAAATAAATGAGTAATTTACCTGTATAGTTGGCTCTCTGTACGGCAGAAACCATTAGACTTTGGAGTCACTTCACACTATAAATATAAAGCTTTGAATACCCAGCTTTTATCTTGAATTCAAATTTATTTATATCCTATGCATTTACATAAATGATTAAGTAATTATTAATCAAAATTTCTGTATCATACTGTATCATACTCATGATTGTGTATGATAAAGTCGGAAACACGGTACTGCACAGAGTCGAACATTGCAATCTGGACAGTAGAATCTTATTTCTCTCTTTACCTCTAAAGTGTCTCTTTGAGCAGCAAATAATGTAGTAGCCAGAAAGGTAAATAAAAGCATTCGAAACCATAAAAATCACATGTGATATAATTCGGGAAAGACTGATTGCACTGTGTAGAAGTTCACAGAGTCCAAGCTACACTAGGGATGAGCCAGGATGGTACATTTCGCCTGCCCGAGTACAGCTCAGGAAAAACAGGGAAGGGGTTAATTCCTGATTGTGCACCGTCCGTTGTACCATCCAACATGGCTTGAATCCGTCTTCTTAAAGCTTATTTTAACATATGAATTACAGCACTCTATCTTATGAAAAGCTTGTACTTTAGTTTCAGTTATAAACTTTGGTTCTTAAATTTCCGGAGTCCATGTTCGTGGTTTACCTGTGATTTGGTTTATGCGAGGTTATTCCTTACAGAAATTACGTTTCATTTAATCTCATGTTATTTCCTTCCAATGCTGGATGACTGAAAAGTAGCCGAACGATGGCCGATTGGTTAGGGTGCTGGCCTTCGGATCCGGAGTTCGTGGGTTCGAATTCCACTATGGCATGGATGTTCGTAGCCGTTCGGAATCGGCTTTAAGCAGTAGGTCCCGGTCTCATTAGTCCTCGTGTTGCAAAAAGTAGACCGTAGTACTCCACACCAAACTTAAAAATAAAACTTAAAACTTTAGACTGAAAAGTAATTTCCACTTCTGGGTAAAAATTTCTTTATCTTTCATTTTACGAGGGTGGAGGGTTAGATTTCAAGTTCATGTTTTGATGCAGTCTGTCCTTATTTGAACCTTAAGCTATTAACTCTTGGATGCATATAGAATTAAAAGTTCTTTGAGATTTAATAAAATTTCATCATAAATTTTTATCTACGAGCCTTATAAATGTAAAATACACGAAAAAAGTATTTTGTATTATTTCGGAGGGAGTTTCTGATCAAGTTTAATCTCGAAAGCAACCCTCCCGTGTAAATCAGGAAAATAGTACTTTTTTTAAAAGTTTATTAAGAGAGATGTGAATAATTATCATTAAAATGGTGTCATAATAAAATAGCTAAACAGTTAATAAATGCTGTTTTGGTACATAATTTTTTTGGGCTGTAATAAAGGAAAAATCCCCCAAATGACTCCAAATAAAATAAAAAGCATTTGTAAATTAATTGAATTCGTGACTTTTTAATTAAAGTAAATTTAAATGTGTATACTTCAATGAGGGAATATTGGTGCTGCCATCTGTTGTTAGTTTAAGAGTGAAAAGAAAGAAAATAATAGACATGATTCACTTGTCTTTAAACTCCAGAGAAAAAATATTTAACAAGTTGTTTCGTGACGCAACCACCGCCTGTTAAAGGCTTAAACTCCAACTACACAATCCTAATCATGTTAAACTTTTAATGAACGTTATAGCAAACTAATGCATTTCGATTAAAATCCGGACATTTTTTTTGTATTTTAAAGTGAATTTCTTTTTTATACCACACAATCCTCTCAACGTAAATGAACAAAAAAACCTTTTATGAAGTTTTAGAGGAAGGTGTTTCTTTTTATGTTTTATTCTTTTAGAAGGGTAGAACATGTAAAAAAAACTTCCTTTATGAGATGAATAGAATCTCACGCATTGAAACATCATGAAAGTATACGTAGGTGGAGGTGCAAACATCATTGAACAGACGTACTTCATTCTTTTATTCTGCTTCTCTGCGATTATCATTTAAGATAAAAGTTTGACAGACAAAATAATAAACGCAAACCTTGTGCTTTTTGCTTCTAGATACACCACCTTGTGATTTTAAATTTTAGTTCTTTCCTAAAATTTGCATGATGAAAAATGACCGAAAATGTTTTTTCGCTGTCAATTTTTTCCAGAGTTCGGGATTTCGAATACTACTGCGGTTATGGAACGACTCAAAGTAGATTTTAGGAATAAGGCGATTTCACGCAGTAGGACAAATTCTCAAATTATGACAATTCTGGCTTTAGCTTCAAACGGAAGGGTAGTTTATTGTTTGTCTATTTGCTGTTGTAAACATGAAAATGAATGGGAAGGGCATTATAGTAGTTCGTGACGTTGCGACAAATTGCCTTATTATGTATTGGCATAATGAACTATTGTGTTGTTAATCCACAGTACTTGAAACACACTCCTTTATAGGTTCCCTTTTAAGACTTTAAACAAAAATATCAACCTAATTATACTTATATCTTACAATAAATATCTGATAATTCTATACCTAAATCGACAACTTTTGGTGAAAATATTTGTTACTCTTTTAATTCTGGCAGCCTTTTGGCGACCGTGATGACACCAAGTTTTTTTTTTTTTTGCCTAACTCAACTAAGAGTCTATAACTACTTTACATAACTTAGTTTAGGTTGTTAGTATACTTTCATGATGTTTCAATGCGTGAGATTCAATTCATCTCACAAAAGAAGTTTTTTCATGTTCTACCCTTCTAAAAGAATAAACCATAAAAGGAAACTCCTTCCTATAAAATTTCATGCGAGATTCTTTTGTTCATTTACGATGAGAAGATTGTGTGGTCTAAAACAAGAAATTCATAAAAAATGTCCGGATTTCAATCGAAATACATTATTTTGCTACAACGTTCAACCATTAAAAGTTTAACATGATTAGGATTGTTTCATTGGAGTTTAAGCCTTTAACAGGTGGTGGTTGCGTCGCGAAACAACGTGTTAAATATTTTTTCTCTGGAGTTTAAAGATAAGTAAATCCTGTTTATTATTTTCTCTGTTTTCACTCTTAAACTAACAACAGATGGCAGGACCAATATTCCCTCATTGAAATGTACACATTTAAATTTACTTTAATTAAAAAGTCACGAATTCAATTAATTTATAAATGTTGTTTTATTTTATTGGGGTCATTTGGGGGATTTTTCATTTATTACCCGCAAAAATTACGTACCAAAACAGAATTTATTGACTGTTTAGGTATTTTATTATGACACTATTTTAATGATAATTATTAACATGGCTGGGTAGGTTTCTGTAAACCCACATACGTATTAACGTCGTTTTTCCATCTTAACTTGAATAGGAATCACTGGTGACAGTCTGATAGGGCTGTATCTTTTGTCGAAACACCTTGACCAGGACAAATACCTGATGTTCCTGCAAGAAAAGCTGCTACGCTTGCTAGAGGCAATTCCTGCTTATTTCTCGCTTCGTATGCGGTTCCAGCCCTTTACGGACGAGTGGTACTTCACTACTAGATGCTAGTTTAACAGACCAATGTATCAGTCGAGGTGGTCTTGTAGCTTGGTCATAGTGGTTTTCCGATAATATTCCGATTTTAAAATTTACAGGACGAGTCTGGTTTATTGGTTTGGTTTTGGAGTGCTACGGTCTACTTTTTGCTACACGAGGGTTTAATGAGATCAGGACCAACAGCTTAAAGCCGATTCCGAACGGCTACGAACATCCATGCCACTGTGGGATAAGAGCCCACGAACTCCGGTACCGATGGCTAGCACCCTAACCAATCGGCCATCGTTTAAGAGTCTGGTTTATGAAAATCCTCTTAACTGTACAGATGATTTAACTAGCAAATTTGTATTGAGTTTGATGGCGCTACTAGTGGAGTGTTTCACGATGTACCTAGAATGTTTTAGAGCGTTCGACAACACCTCCTACACAGCTGTTCTTCTTGCGCCCCGGTTGGCTGTAATTCTTTTGATAGCTATTGAGTATTATTAATTAAAGCTGTCAATCGAACGTATATGTTATTATTTTGTTTTCTTCTCGATTCCACGGTTTGACCATGTTACACCCTGTAGCGTGTTTCATACTTATTTAATGAAAATTGTTAAGTGTGAACTAGCACCTGTTAAAGTTTTCCCCAACTTTATTTAATCACCTTGTATCTATCTATATATCTACCCATGTACTGTCTCTCTCTATATATATATCTATAAAGGAAAAAGCCACGAAATCTGTGTGCCATTTCTTTTATTAGCTATTGGAAGGGGTGTGGCTCCAGGAATGATGTCATTCCCGTAACCAATCCCGTTTCTTTAATTATTTTTAGTTTATTCTATAAGATATAGTACGTCACAGTGTGCGGGAAAAATGAATCAACGGGGCAGCGATTCTAAATTCAAGGTGCCAGGAAATGAGTATGATATTATGAAAAATGTGTTTTAGAATTTGTTGATAGGTGATCTAGATTTTCAATGGAAGGCAAAACAATTTAAGTTAGGATTTTACCTTAATAGAATTTTATTATTACAAATATATGTGTGTGTGTGTGATATTAGTTCTAAAAGGCATAAATCCCCTATATAATAATAGCTTAAGTTGTCTGTGAGCGAATTTATGAAGCGGTTGTACCTGGAATGGATACAATCATCCATATTGGATTTTTTATGAGTTAGGGTTAGCAAAATTCAAAGCGATTTCGAAATTCACCCCATCCCCCTTTTTGAAAATTTAAGGCCATTCAAGCCCCATTTTAAGAGCAGGCTATTAAATTTATCAATTTATCACATAAAAAATAGGTAAAAATTCCATTTTTTCTAGCATTATGACGTCATTCCTTTAACCACCTCAATTAATCATTTATTTTAGATTATTTAAATATTTTCTGCATTATTTAAATACGTTTTATCCCTAAACTTAAATATTACGTAAATAATTGTCTTTCATATTTGTTTAAATGATAGATTACGTACATATGTGATAATTTTAATCGACCATTTTTGTGGCAAATAAAATTCTCAGCCAAAAAACAAACCATATTTTTACCTGCCTCATAGGGTACTTTACTATTCTGGAAAATTTTTAAAAATTTTACTAATCCCGTCATATGACGGGATATATGCTAGTTATATTATACTATTAATTCCCTTAGTTTATATTTTAGGG
>CM063506.1:156174750-156194750 GCA_032207245.1 Pardosa pseudoannulata | reverse complement strand
CTACTACAAACTTATTTTATGTGCCTCAGCCGTCATTAATGAACATGGCAGGTCTTTGGCCAGCTTGAACTTCGAACTCCCAAACCTCCGGTTACTAGATCGGCATCTTTGTCGAATGAGCTACCGCGACTCGTAGAGTAGATCCTACTCCTTCCAATTTCCTAGCTTAAAAGCAGAGTAGCATATTTAGGTGGAAAGAAACGTATAAGAGAATAATTTTTACATTTTACAGAGATAACTTCAAAAATGGTCTCGGGGCAGTTGCACTGCCATAATATGTGCTTGAGGAGGGACAGCTTTTCAAATCACGCATCACGTGATTTAAAATATCTTGTTTGACTCCATAGTAAAATTCTATCTCTTGTAGCACTTCTTTTCACATCATTCCAGAACATACGTAATTTAGTTTTGGGTCAACAGGGGTCGTAAAACGTAAATGGATTAATTTGAATGTGGTGTTCGTTTAACTCAAGCGGCTAGTGACTTTTTTTTATCGTGTAAATAGATTGACTTTAGGTAAGGCTATACAACAGGCTGCATTATTATAACTCTCTGGATGGTTTGCTATATTAATTTATCTTAAAGTGTAATAGACTTTTCATACTTTCAGTATTTTATTGTCTTATATTTTGTCTGTCAGATTATTGAAAGGGAAATCCTGTTTTCTGTTTTGTTCATAAAAATACGGTTTTTTTAAAGTTTCTTATTTTTTGAAACAATAAGTTGATTTACGTATTTTAAATTGTCTTTAATTTTAGTTGTCATCTTAAGCGTTTTATATTCCTTAGCAAGTACGTTTTCCTTGCAGTAGAGTTGATACTCGGCTAAAGATATTAATGTTACTGTCTGGATATAATAATAGTCTTTGTATTCAAAGCTAGAAATGAAAATCAAGTACTTCCCAAGGGTTCCAAGTTGCTCGGAAAAACGGTTGCAAGTTCCTTTACCCACAGCTGTCTTAAAGTTTTGCCTATTCGGTCAATAAAAAATCTCTTGATAAAGTGGAGCCACACGTACCACTCCAGTAACTAATTTTTATGATCTTTAATTTAAATTTATTTCTGCAACTTCAATTTGTATGTTCACTAAAATATATTTCGAGGATTTTCATTTTGGTTCTCATGACTACTATGATAGAAATTAGCCGAACGATGGCCGATTGGTTAGGGTGCTGGCCTTCGGAACAGGAGTTCGTGGGTTCGAATCCCACAGTGGCATGGATGTTCGTAGCCGTTCGGAATCGGCTTTAAGCTGTAGGTCCCGGTCTCGTTAGCCCTCGTGTTGCAAAAAGTAGACCGTAGCACTCCAAACCAAACCAAACCAGATAGAAATTAATAGACTGCACTCTGTGAGAGTGCAACTATGTTTGATATAAGGTTTGCAAAACTGATTTGCTCGCCGCATTCACACGTTGTGGGTTGAATGCCCAAGTTTTTTTTCGCGACTCCAGGAAGCGTGTGGTGTGGCCAGTGAAAATAATTGCACTTAAACCTCACCAAGTTTTGGAGAGTTGTGATTGGTCTCCAGGAGACGATTCAGGACCATCCTTGGAGTCCCGGTCCTTCTGGGCAGAGCCGGGAAAGGGCGCATTGTAAAAAGAACAATGGAACAACGAACACATCAGCACAGGATAATGGAAAAAGTATAGGGTTGCCTGAGTAGAAAGAAGGAAGGAATGCAGCGTTCTCTTGAACATTGGCAAAAAATTATTTTTGAGGCGTAGCACGTGGAGTGCTTCTTTTACTTTTTAATTTTTTATATATATATATTTTTTTGCATATTTCCTTGTCATTTGTTCTATATTTGAACATTGTAATATAGATCAGTGGTATTATACTATAATTAAAGACGATATAAAGCAACTTTGGGTTATAAATGACTTTGAAATAACAACAGCAATGTACTACACCACAACACACTCAAAGAAAGAAAACTCATTACACTGCTTTACAAACTGGACTATGTCTACCTTCATATCTAGGCACTTCAAAGCATCCCAGAATGTGATATTAGTATAGGAGAATGGTCTCAGACGTGAACCACACCAATTAGGGAGTGTATGCCAGATTCAGGTCTGCGGGCGATCCAAACACTTCTATTGTAAAAATTACAGCTTTCTTTTATCGATGAACGAAATTTTTACATGCTGGGTAAATAATACCAAGAGAAGATGAAAAGCGAACTTAAAAAAAACTTATATTCTAACAACTATAAATAATTTTTTTTTTTTGAAACGTAGGGAAACCTTAACTGCTAGAAAGCTTAAGGTGGGTCTGTACCTTCCATGTTGGATTCCTCTCGCTCAGTGTTAACGCATTGGTGGACAGTAGGTACTAGTGAAGTTCGAAAATTAACACTATATGTTTATGTAATTTTTAGAATATTAGAAGTATAGGTTTACTATTTCTGCTGAAATAAATTTAATTTGGATTAATTCAGCACCTTTAATTAGGCAGCGACTATAATCGTCTTGGCGCCAGCGGACTCTACACACTAAGTAATGAGTTTGGTTTGGTTTGGAGCACTACGGTCTACTGTTTTGCACACGAGGGCTAATAAGACCGGGACCTACTGCATAATGCTGATTCCGAACGGCTACGAACATCCATGCCAAAGAGGGATTCGAACCCACGAACTACGGTACCGACGATCAGCGCACTAACCAATCGGCCAGCCTAAGTAATGGGTAGATAGCGGTTATACTAGCAAAAATTTAAAAGCGTAAATGACAGGTTTAATGAGTCAAATAGGCAATTTTTTGTGTGCAACAAAGTATTTTTGAGAGTTTTACACGACATGTTAGTTCATAATCAAACAAAAATAAATAAATTACAAAAAAACTTAATATAATTTTATAATTATTACACATTATTTTCGGTGTGGAAAACGAAATTCAACCTGAAAAATTGTTTCCAAAACCTGACACTGGGCATCTACTTGTACTCCGGTAAATGCACATTTGTGCCTCTATAGCCGTAGTGTCTAAAAACGACCGTTTCATTTTGGATGGCTATTGCCGTCAGGCTACGTAGTGAACTTTGCTTTGATGGCTATAGACGCAAGTGTCCGTCAATGTGTTAACCTATAGGAAAAATAAGCCAGAAGTAACATATGGTTGCATCAAGTGTTGACATGAGTACACTCACGACATCTGTTAACATATTCAACAAATTTGTATATATTTATATAAATATCTTTTACTTGTGTATTTGTGAATATATTTTAAATTATTACTTATCCATTGAGAGGAATACAACGAGAGACTTTATGTGTTTCAGGTTCTCCGAAAATCTCTAGAAGAGTTAAGAGTTTTCGATGCCCTGTGGGTCCTAGACAAGGATGAACGGTTTTATCAGGTAAGATATTAAACACGTTATATTTAAGAGCAAAATTTTATTTTCCCGAATCTGATGATCGCACGGAATTATAAGTGAAGGGCAAATCTAATAACACGCAAAGTAAAACTTCATAATGCGTTTATGATTCACTGACAATATTGTATTTGAAGAGTATTATGAGGTTTTACTTTTTTGTTTGTCAAGGTTATGGGAAATTATCGGTTCTGTTCTGATTATATTACTATTAGCATTTATATAGTATTAACATTTTAGCACTATTTACTTCTTTTTGATATTTCATACAGAGGGCAAAAACCTCTTGTTTACCTCGCTATTTTGCATTCTCCAGGCATAAATAAATGTAAATAAATCCCAAAGGAAAAATGTACAACGTATTACGAAACAAATAAACGTCTTTAATATATTAATCTATTTTTACTATAGCAAAGTATAATTCTCCCGTAAAATTATTTGTATGCTTAAAAATACTTTCTTTCCATCAGAGCCGAAAATATTAAATCCGCTTTAATTGAAAAAAAAATTACATTTCTAAACTATTTTACCGAAAAATAATGCATATTTATGGGTGTTTAAGAAGAATATTAAGTAATAATTAAAGCATTTTATTTGTATATTAAAATGCTTTAATGCTTTTGATGTTTATTTATGTAAAACAATTTGTATGTGCAATTTTTGTCCACTATATTTTTGTGTTATCATTGTCAGTAGGCAAATATTTTTGGAGTTATAAGTGTTCCTTTATTTATTTTTCTATATTTTTCTATAAATATGTTTAATGGTCTTATAAATACGTTTTAGATTTATATTTACCATTGCCTGTTGAACGCAAAATAACAAAGCATACATACTTACTTTTCCCCTCTGCATATGTTCAATTCTGAAGAAATGCTTTAGTCGATTAAAAATTGGCTTAAACAATGATCATCAAAACCTGTAGATTTAATAAATGACATATTAAATATGCTTGTTGTAAAGCTTGACAACAATCTCAGGACAAGAGTAAAATATATCACCAAGTTTTCTCTAATCTGATCTAAATCTTTGGTTGACCTTTAAATGTAAAACCCTACCGACGGAAATGAAAATCACAGATAGTCCGCTTGCTTTAAAAGGAAAGCCTTTCATGCTGATCTCCTGCCATATAATATAGACCTCCAACTGGCCTTCCGATATTTGCGAAACACACGCAATGGACCTTTTTCAAAAGCAGTTCGTGTTATAAAAAGAAATTATGTAATTTCCATGTTAAGCACCGTTGGGCTCTTTTGTACTTATCCCGAACTGGAGTGAAATGCTCAGTAAAATGCCCTTCAAGAACTACTCATGCGTAGTAAATATACAGCATTTATTTCAAATTTGGAGAAATCGGACATTTCCTTTGCCAGAACACATTAAGGAATCGATAATGAGAAATAGTTAAGAAAGAAGTAAAAAAGGGAAAAGAAGAGAAAGATCTGGAATTTCCCTGAACCCTTTTGTTTAACTTCTCCCACTTTCATCCGATGATAGCTATAAAAACAAACAACCAAAAATATTCTAAGAAGATATGTCATCATGGGAAAGTTTTTACAACTATTTAATACATTTAAACCATGCAAAAACTATTGCAAATTGAGTGGTTCATCGCTGGGAGAAATGATTGTCAGATGAAGTCAATTTTTTAGACTTCATTTTGAAGTCTCTCCTCAAATTACCAACATGGCTGCTTTTTATTTGCTGTACCAAGTTGCAACTTTTTACTTCCCTATTTTTATTATTGTAATACTTTTTTATTATTTTTGAGCTTCATGTTGTTGAATTCATGCATTGCTGTTAACCATACCGAATGGTCATTGTCAAGGTTCCAGTCTAATTATCCCCTAATTAGACAACGCGTTGGTTACTCATAATTTTTTATGAAAACGTCCTCGCCTCCTCGCTTCCTCGTGAGCTGGAGTGTATTCAATTTTTGTTTGGATCACTTTTTGAATAGAGGCCTAAATTTATGTTTTGATCTGCTTACGTTCGGAGGTTAAAGTGAAGACATTAAACTTCGCTAGGTACTCCGTTAATCCCAATTACCTTGACCTTGACCTTTGCCTTAAAATAACGCAGGGGAGACGTGATCGTACTGATGTGCCTAAAATGAGAACCTCGTATCACACACGTAATGATTCTATCTGGCCAAAAGTGAAAAGCTCGTATCAGACATTGTTTTTAGGCGATAAAGTTTTTGCTTTCGCGTTATTGTTTGTTAAAGTTGCAATATAACAGTTGGTAGTTTATTCTTAGGCGTAATTACAATAGAGTATTATATTATATGCAATAAATAATGAACTGTTGGTACTTAAAAAATTCTTTAAGAAATCTAAAAATTTAACCTAACTGCAAAAAGGAAAATGGATACTAATAACGGTGCTGAAAAGTGTCTTGATGACACCTTAGAAACTGAAACAGATACCGATTTGTATACATTTGAAGATAGCATTGTAGTTTGTCCTGTAGAAAAACGTGTGAAAAATTTAGTTAGTGATGAAACTGCTTCAGGTCACGACGCATGAGAAAAGCTTTCATCGAAAGCGGCACACAGAATCGTCGCTCGATTCATAATGTAAGAGGTTAATATGCATTAATCTATTAGATATTCGTACTTTTTTCCAATGGACATGTTGGACACATATTGGATTCTGATTTATCTATGAATAATGTAGCTTACATAATTCATAGATAAATCAGAACTTACATCCCAAATTTCACCATCGGCTCATTTGGTTTTTGAGTTACTAAGCTGACAAACACTGTTAACTACAACGGACTCTGTTATTTCAGAATATTCGATGCAGTAAAAAAAAGCTGAACTTGTTTTAAAAACAGATTGTTTGAAAGCAAAGTTAAGTTATCTATTACATGAACCAAAAAGTAACACTCCCTTAGTTAACTTCTTCCAACAATTTAAAAGAAGTATACTCAGAGTAAGTAAGAAAATAAGTTCCACTGATACAAACCACATGCAGTTTTTTATACCTTCGTCGTTTATTAAATTTGCATAACGAATGGAAGAATGAGTCTTGATAAATAAAAAATGCGAAGAATCCAACAGAGTTGTAACCTCACTGTTAAAATTGACGTCATTCTTAGAGAAGCAATATTTCTGTCAGGATGTGGACAAACATAAAGATCGAGATTTCCAACAAACAGACATACGCTATACACTGTTTAAAAAAAAACCAGATTTATGAAAGATGGATATTCATTAATCCTTAACTTGAGATAGAATTTTTGAATGATTACAATACATTGTCTAAGTGAAATAGTAGCAGAATTCACAATGTATTACATCTTATTTCCTAGACTGATGTAAAAATTAATTCAGCCTTTCAGTCAGAGCTGCACCGTAACGGGACGTATCAAAGATTAACAAAGATTGCGTAGACTGAAGTATAACTATTTCCTGATTCGTGTTCTTGACCGTGTTTCTTTCTTCCTCGCAGGTGTCCTTCACTTGCAGCCCAGGCCTGCCCAGCGACCTCATCCTTACTGCCTTGGCAACCAGTGGTATCGGGATGTGCAGGGGATCGTCGCTGGTGTTAGTTTCACTTTTTTGATTTGGTTATTTGTGAACTTTAGTACATTTTCGCTCTTTATTTCTGGTTGAGGGTTCAAATATTTCTCTAATGCATGAAGTGTATGCAAGTCCTTCTTTACGAAATTCCTTTTTAAATGCTAAACCCAAAACGATATCACATAAAGCGTTTTATAATAGCAATAATAAATGCAAAGCCAACGTAAAAAAGCATAGGTAGAATAGGATGCATACAGCTGTTGTGCATCTACGAACGGGATGCCTTACAAATGCGAGCTAAGTAGCTGAAAGCAGATGGGGAGCAGCACTCTTGTAATTAGGAGAGTGTGGGTTTGGAGCCTGAGAAGGCCTAAGATCCGCGGTTCGTTAAAGGGGTTTGGGGCACGTAAAATGTGTTCGCTGTCACAATGTCCTCCAAATTTTCAATCAATATCTGTGGCGGTTGCAGAATCTAGGGGATCTTCTGCTTAGTCCTTGCTTCTAAATTACGTGGACTCACTTACTTAAGTTATACTTTCACCCTTAAGGTGTTCTTTAAAACGAAAGACGCATTCCTTGCCTTAATACGGGTAGCGTATGGCTCAATCATGCTTGGTTTGACCAAGTGGCATCAGGAACAACAATAACAAGCAGATGAAGGCTTTTGGATCAGTAGCTGCGGAACAGCTGTGGGCCTTCAACCTCTTTCTATTTGTGCCTCAATTACGTTGGCTTTGCATCTATTGCTATATTCTGTCTCAAAAGTAAAAGGTATTAACTTGTTTTATGCGTTTTCACCTTTTCTTTCCCATTTTAGACCCGTGAGCAGGGCAAGTTTGACTCAGTCTTTTATACCTTCAGTGGGCAGACAAACTGAGGACTAAGCATGCTTGGTAACTAAACACAGGGATTTCCGCGTAAGATTGACCACCTAACCGGAACACATGCTTCGCACCCAAGGGCCCCTGGTCTCGAGAACGGAGATTGGTACCGTAAGCCATGGTCTCCGAACTGGGCTGTGGTGCCGAGGAATTTAGTTTAGTTTAGAATGGAAATATTAAAGAAGAGATTTTTTAAATTAAAAATTAAATTAGCAATATAATTGATTTCTTAAGGAATTCTTTTACTTTTATGCCATTGAGATATTTTAAAGTACTATGTATTTTTTAACTTGAAAGTTCAAGATAAAAAAATACCTAAGAAGGGAAAGAAAAGACTTGAAAATCATATTTCACCTATTTTTAAGTTCTTTTCTTTGTACAGATCGCCCGAACGATGGCCGAATGGTTAGGGTGCTTCGGATACGGAGTTCGTGGGTTCTAATCCTACAATGCAATGGATGTTCGTAGCAGTTCGGAATCGGCTTTAAGCAGTAGGTCCGGTCTCATTAGCCCTCGTGTTGCAAAAAGTAGACCCTAGCACTCCAAAACCAAACCAAACCATTGTACAAATCTCATTGTAGTAGTATTTTTTTTCTTGAAAGTAGACTCGAGTCGTCTGGGTGAAGTGTAAAGCACGAAACCTGTTGTACCCTATATTCTTCATTACTAAGTACTAATGTTCTTTTAGATCATGTAAATTTTAGAGTAACTATTAGTAAACCACCCCATATTCTGATTATGCAGTTGATAATCATTATGATTATTAATGATACCTAATGTACTCCCATTCTCAGATGTAGAATTCTGTTATTGTTCATTCCCAAATGCTTATTTTTAAGTTCTAAATAAGATAGTTACTTACTTAAGTAAAAATCCAAACTTTCCGGCCTTCTATTTTTGTTTTTGCACTCGCAGGGTCTTGCCATGTACAGTTTGGTTACAAGACGACGAAGATTCGATTCAAGGGTCGAAGGATACAGACGCCAAATTCCAATTCATTTGCGACGATGAGAAAAAGAGGCGAGTATATTTTTTTTACATTCGTATTTTGGGTAGCTAGGAATAAAAGCACAAATCGTAGTTGTGCCAGTACGATTATACTTCTCGAGGTCCCAAAATGGCACACTGTCTCTAAAAACGTACTAGTTACTGTTACATTGCTGGAAATATCGAAGCAATATTATATTATTATAAGTAACTTAATGCTACTTGTTTTTAAATATTATTTTATGATTCTTATCAAGCGAAAAATTTCAAAAATTCTGATGTACGTTAGATTCACCTAGAATGCTATTTAAATGAGATTTACTTTATAAATCTAAAGAACAAATCTTAAAAAGTGACATGGATACATTTCGTTGTATGTTTCTCTATGGTAAATTTTATCTTTTGGATACAATAGTTTTTTCTTTTAGCTCTGCTCGATCTCATATAATCATCTTTATGTTCCGGATATTCCTCCATAGACCTACATTCAAAGACTTTGTTCATAAATACAGTAGAACCGCAATTATCTGAGCAAAGTGGAACCACTAGTACCTCGGATATCGGTTAACACATTGTATGCGGGACATGTACTGGTACGTTTTCTGACGATTGATACTTCAGCGCGGGTCACGTACTAGCACGGGTTAGTGTAACAACATGGTTTGTTTGTGGGTACAAAAATAACGGTATATACAGGAAAACGAAGTCGAATGTTCTTGTCTACTACATAGATTCTGGAAAAATTGAGACAAATAAAAACTAGTTTTTACATCAGTCGATGCGGAACCACAGAACGGGAAGGTTGATTAAAAAATCAATTCAGATTTAAAATTAACTTTTTATTTATCCTTGCGAAAATGATATTATATATATATATATATATATATATATATATATATATATATATATATATATATATATATATATATATATTTGTAATTATATACCGGGTGGCCATAATTAAAGTGACAGTGGTCACAGTGTTCTGTAGCTCGATCTATTTGAGAGAATGACGCCACATTTTGTGGGAAGATTAAAGAAGACGGGGGACGAAGGATTCCGCAAAAAAGAAATTAGTTCCAAAAGTCACCGCTAGGAAAATATTTGGCGCTGTGTAATAGAAAAAAGAGTGTTAACAAATGCAAATCAATATGTAAATTAATTACTTATCTGGGCCAATGGATGTAACGTGAAATTTGAATAAAGAATTTCTTCTGCTCAGCGTACGTGATATTGCAGATCACGCTACTTTATCGGTGTTTATGTAGATTTTACGCTTTTTCCAAAAGTGTTGCCATATTGCACTTGAACTAAATCAGAAAATGTACATAATTAAAGGTAATTGTATTCCGTATAATTTTGCATTTGTTAACACTCAACTTTCAATAACACAGCGACAAATATTCCCTTAGCGGTGACTTTTGGAACTAATTTGATTTATCACGGAATCCTTCGTACCCCGTCTTATTCAATCTTCCTACAAAATGTGGCGTCATTCTCGCAAATACATCGCGCTACAGAACACTATGAGCACTGTCAGTTTAATTATGGCCACGCGGTATATATATATATATATATATATATATATATATATATATATATATATATATAGATATATATATATATATATATATATATATATATGTCTATTTATATATTTGTTTATATATTTCAATATAAAATACGAAAAGTTGGTTAAAATATTAAACATTTTTTTGAGCTATTGACATTTAACTGAATAACTAAATTGACTCGCAAAACGCCTGCTCCTGGTATGGTACAATTCTGTTTCGAAATGTACCAGCACACAATGTGTTAATAGAGAAACTATGTATTTTTTGTCTTTTTTTTGTGAACTTTTTTAAGCTTACGGTCTAAGATTAGGAAATTTGTTTAGTAAGCGTAGGAGGTGCAAGATGTTCGTACGTAATTTTTCCTTTTTATTTCCCTTTAGTGAGAGCGACGTGTCCACTTTGTCGAAGACCAAATCGGAGGTGAGGAAGGCTTTCCGCAACTTCAAAGACATGCAGAAGCGGTTCTTGAAGACAGTCACAGCCAGGCTAACGGTTGCCCAGGTAACAATCGTTTCCATCACATAACGCCCTCATCGTTAGCTTGCATTATCTGACCCTCCGCAGGTTTTGCTATTTGTAGAGATTTGAATCGTTTAAAGGAGACAGAGTACCTTTATGAACTGACAAGCATTTATTACAACGATTACAACAGCCTAATTTTGATTCGTTATAAAATAAAAATGTTTATTCGGTTTAGAATAGTTTTTTCTAAAGTATTAATTAGGATATAGATTTTTAAATATTTAGTTTTGCTACATGAAGCAATACACTCTTAAAAATTATATAATATCTATGTAATATATCACAATTATTACACTTTAATATCTCTTAAATATCCTCCTCTTTCCTATTCTTATTCCTTCAAATCTATTTTTCCAGCCACAAAATATCTCAAATTTAGTAACTGAAGGAAAACTTCTAAACATGTTTTAATTACGCTTTAATCACTCTTCATATTTATTTCTGCATTTTATTCTTTGAATTATTTCTGCAAAAGTTTCTTATTTAGTATGTACACAATCTTTATTTAAAAAAAGGAATATTTTTCGAATTTTAGGTGGTGGACGGTGTTCGAGCTGGGGCCGAACCTACATTCGATTTCATCATGTTCGTACTCATCGCCAGGTAAGTTGATGAAAAAGAAATTCTAGATAAAAACCAATAATTATTTTTGTCCAATGCAGCTGGCAATACAGACATAAATCCTTAGGCCAAACATGGCTGAGAAGTTGTTTCTCAGTTAGACCCAACCGGGGTACACGTGTAGCTGAAAAAAATTTTACGGACGCTAGTAACATTCACTAGGTCCCCGTAATTTAGAAGCAGGGACCTAACAGAAGACTCCAGGCTTGGTCTGCAACCCCCAGAGGTATCATATGGGAACATGGAGGACACTGTGACCACAAATCTATTTGGCATGTCCAGCCACCCTTAATGAACACGGCAGATCTTAGGCCGGCTCGAGCCTCGAATCCTTAACCTTTCAATTTCGAGATCAAAAACAGTAACTGATGTCTCAAGAAATTTTTTGTATGAGCATGTTTTAATAATCATCCTGTACAAAAAAGGGCGGACAGATTCGTAATACCGTCCAACTTTCAAGTACAATATACAACAACCATGGCGTTTATTCCATTATTTGTGGCTTGTTTGCAATCTTTTTACAATTGATTTCATTTTATTTGAAATTTTAGGGAGTATAATCTATAGTATTATTTGGTAGTATTATCTATTGTTCATCTATATAATTGTTCTATGGAACAACGTGAATATATTATCCAGTTCTTCATTTAACCGTTGAATAGAGAGAAAGCATGTTGATAATATGTTTAGTTATCTATAGCTGGCTAAGTAGGTTAATGGTTTGATGGATAAAGTCATGCTTTTGTAAGACGAGGATTTTTTAGACTAGAGCCAACAGATTTCGAACGTCTACGAGCCTTCATGTTCCAATTCTTGACCCATTATAGTATCAATACCTTCCACATTGGCTCTTGGCGTTGATGTGGTGGATAGATTGCATGTATGAGGCTACTCCGGGCAGAAGACTCCCTTTGAAGTACCCCGGCGTGCAAACGTCGCAATGAACGACAGCAAAAAATTAGCATAAGAAGAGAATTTGGAATAAGTACTGGGTATTCTTGAAGATTTTTATGTCCTTGATGACGGAATAAGCGTTTATTGGTATGCGGGGAATTGTGGTGTAACGTACTGGTGATATGGTAGGCGAAGCCGTCAATGAAACAGGCTAGAAAACTGTTTAATCTAGATTAAATATTTTATTCAGGTGAATAAATTATGTACAGCTATGTACAGATTCAGTAGATATCTAAATCTTCTGAGATCTCGTGCTGAGATAACATTCACACAATTACGATGCGTGGGTACAGTGTGGCTAGTTCTTCTAAATCACTGGAACAGTTCGCTAATTAGTGCCGGTACGAAACGCTGACACTAAAACCTCCGGGCTGACGATTAGTACAGTCGGCTTTCACACCAAGGTTCAAACGCTCAGAGTGCGTATCACGCTGGAGTTCGTGGAGGAAACTCGGGATGCAAGACGATCCAAAATGAGAGCATGGGTCACGTTCAGCGACCTACTTCTATGTACGAAGTAAAAAAAAAATAGTAAGATAACGGGAATGGGATCCCAAAGTCGAAAGTCGACTTCTTAGCAAACAGAGACGCTGGCGGTCTCTAAAACACGCAAACTCCGGAAATCCGAGAGACGAGTGGACTCCTCTCGAGCTCCAAAAACAATTCCCAAGAAAAGCTCTCAAGAAAAAAAGCATCAAGAAAAAAAGCCTCGTCTTGGCTACGCCACTCTTCTTTTATAGCGGTCCCGGTTCCCTTCAAGGGATTCTTCTGGAACCTTCCAGAAACAGGATGATGCAATCTTGAGGTCACTTCCCGCCTGAATCAGCTGTTTCGTTTCCAGATGTGGCCGAAAAGCCGTCTTTAAATCAGCCGACCCAAAGCACTTAATTTCCTTTTTCGCTACCGCTAATGGGCGCACATGTGGCACTGTAATGTAGCTCAATTTACAATCATTTCCCCGAGTCTTTTCACTCAATAGTCTCACAAAGTCTCAGACGCGCTGGCTCCAGCACACGGACAGTTTTCAATTAAGTCCGGGACCTAGTACACAAACGTGTATTGTTAGGCACACCCGTTTCTACCTGCCGCTAACCGTAATTGTCCGCTGCGAAAGGTCACCTTCCGCTCCTCTTTCGTTAGGGTCATGTAACGGATCGTTACAGTGGGTAACCTCACATGCCAATGAACGTTTAAGAAAAGTGACTTAAATTTTGATTGAATCTCCACCAGACTTGAAAGCTGCAGAAGACGTAACCTTTGGACAGTGATCCTGCTGCTCAAAGTTATTGCAAGAAGTATCTGATTCATCCTGCGGAATCTCAGTAATGTTAAATTACTGAGATTATTAGGAGATATTGAGATTATTGACGGTATTATAAGACATCGAAAACAAAAGGACAAAAATGTTATTCTAGGACATCGCTTGAAAGCCCCGAGGCTAAAAATCCTTTCACACAAACTTTTATTAAACTTCAAGCCTTCCTATAATAACCAAACTGTGGAGATAAGGCTTGTAGGAATTCGCTTCAGTCTGATGCATCCTCATTTAGCGTTACCTAATGAAAAGTTGGCTATAGTGCCTACAACCAATAAAAAACCCAAGCATCATTGATGATTTTAAATCAAAATTAATTTTTAATTTATAAATAAGACTGAAATGTGTAACCATTATGAAAACTGATTCATGAAGCTTTATGCTGTTTGGAATCATCAAAGGTCATCTTTCACAATGCTTTTCTTCCTTTATGTGCAATCGGTGATACAAAACACTTTTTCATATTTTTTGGCCTAGAGAAGAGTGTCTGCTAGTGTTGTAAATGTAACTGTAACTGTAATACATAATCCTTTCTTTCTTTGGCAGTATGATCGCTGCATTGGGCCTGCTGGAAAACAGCTCAGTGATCATCGTCGCCTCCATGCTCATCTCACCCATCATGGTGAGTAACCCACGGTGAGTACCGAGGGGAAACAAACCCACCACACTCTTTTTTTTTTCTGTTCGTATCTATGTCTAATTTTATGTCCAAGCCTAAGAACTTATTACACATTAAGCAGCCCGACGTGCTATCTACTTAGGCAAATTTTTATGGAGTGAAAATTTAATAATTAAATTATGTGTTGTTTAGCTCATGTCTTTCAAATCCAACCCGAATGTTTGTTGTTACTTTTATTTGTTAGTTTATTGGATTGGAGAAGTTGTTGGCGCAAGAATTACTAATATAGGAATACTATATCTAACGAGTGCTTTCGACTGAGTAGCGTACAGTCGGGGTGATTTTATCAATTTTTTTGTATTATATAAAATAGTAATAAAAAACAATAACATTAAACATTAAGTCATTTATTTATTGTAAACAAAAAATTTACACTATAAAAATTTTTCTACTTGCTCTCGGGTAATAATTTGTTATAATATTATTTTTTAATTGTGTTTTGATAAACAACTAACATTGTGCTGACGTTCTAAAAGTTTAAATTTACAATTGGCAACAAGCTCCAGTAATCACTAAATGTTGTTTTTTGTAAATAAGGTACAAGTTCAAAATAGTTTGATCTAACACATTGCAAATAGTCTGGTGTATAGATTGAGAAATAAACACGATTCCGGAATAAGAGATTGTTTTAATAGTTTTGGTGCGTTACTTTTGAACACTCGAGCCGGGAAATATAACGGGCGTTAGAAATAGATGGTGAAATTTCCTCCTGTAATTTTGAAGGAAGTTAGAAAGACAGGTTTAATAAACAAAATTTATTTTGGGTAAATTCCAAGTTCCGGGGGCCCCGCCGGCATGTTTTGGGCTCTATTTTTGTACAAGTGATCGCCAAATTGTCGCCAAATGATGTTTACAATTTGTGTATTAATTTTATACTCAATTTCAAAGCATATTTTGAACAAAAAAAAAAAGGTTTGAAATTTTGTTAAGAAGAATACAAATTTAAATTTGAGTTTTTAATGTATTTAAAAACACTTTTGTACTTTTTATTGAACTGAACAGTACGGGAGTTTTGCAATAAGTGCAAATTAAGCAAAATATAAGCATTAGTTGGTTATATTTAGGCAATTATGCTTATAAAGTATATAGTTATATTTATAAAATACGGTTTAAAACTATCAAAAGATTAAAAAGTAATAAAGTTCGGTACAAATTACTTCTAGAAATTATTAGCTTAAAATGGAAATATAAGAACGGAGTTAATGTTTTAAATAAATAATAAATTTTTAGCTTAAAATTCTGAAGAAAGTATTTGATGTGAAATGATTTTTCTTATCTAAGTGAGGTAAAGCTCCCCTTGATCTTCCGTAACAATAACGGTAGACGGTCGTAATAAAATTACTTTTATTACTTAGCGTATCACTTTTAACAATGTAATACACTATAAAATAATATAGTTTAAAAATATATCTTCTTCATTTTGTATTAAATTAAGATACAATTTTGAATAAAGTTCAATTAAAGTAAATAAAAAAAATATAAGTGTGAAATATAACATCACTTGTTACTCTTCGAAAATTAAGCATAAAATATAAAATAAACAAAACTCTAACCTAATTTAAGTATCCTGAGTTGTTGATGGATATACATGTTTGATCTGGTATAAAAAATCCTGAAAAGCATCTTTCAAAGAAAAGCAAGGTTTGCCAGAAAATAGGGTTCTAGAATTTGGCGATATTTCCCACGCTTGGCGTCCCCACTGAACTGGGTTCCGAGGGCCCCGTAAACTTGGAAACGGCCTTATTTTGTAAAACATAAGAAATGAGAATTAATGTCAAAGTATGTCTGCAAACTAATTTGATTTTATATATAATATACACACGCACCTGTATATTTTTCTTTCCAGGGTCCCATAATGGCCGGTACATTTGGGGCAGTGATACGAGACCGTTCCCTGCGCAACCTGGGCATCAAGACGGAGATCCTGGGACTTTTTCTCTGCGTCTTCATTGGTAAACATGTGTGTGCGTGTTTGCATGTGTGTTGTAACTTTCGGGCATTTTCCTACTTCTATATTTTCTGAAAATGATTTCACTTTTATGGAGTCAGACATACCAAAAGGGAAAGCTATATGATCTTTCCCATATAGAGTAACACAAATTGATACGATTGTCTCTGTCATATTTTATTCAATTGATTGACCTCTTACAATGGGCTTATTACCTCAAAAAGCTACTAATGTCACAGATAAGCCTTATATATTAAGGTATCCGTGTACATTAAAAAGGTCATTTTTTGCCAAAAACCATAATGTTTTTTATTTATCTATTGTAAAATTTCATTTTTTAGGCTTCTAAATCTGTTTTTGTTTTGTCTCTACGGCAATCGAAAGAGAAGTTACAGCTGTTTAAACATCAGAGACAGCTGACAAAACAAAACGGAAGTAGCGACTTCGGAACCGGAAATTGTGAATTTAAAGCCCTTTAAAGAGCATTTTTTGGACAAAACTTTTTAAATTTTCATGAAGTTTAGTTTAAACATTTTTCTAGTATTTTTAATAATTAGCAACTTGGCAATTAGAGTGTTTTGAAGCAAGAAAGTGTGGGAAATTTTAAACGTGTATTTTTATTTTTTAATAGTTAAAGTTGCTTTCATAAACTTCAAATGCGTTTTTCTCAGAACGGTATTTTTAAAAAAATGCTGAAACTTGAAATGTGATTTCTCAAAAAGTTCTTGAAATATTTTGTTGAAATTTATTATGTATGCTTTTGATAGTATTTACTAGTGAATGACCTAAAAGCTTGAAATTTGGATAATTTTTAATGAGGATACACTCATAGTTAGATATAAAGGTAATGAAAATTCGTTAAAAATTCAACGTGTATGATTTTGAAGGACCAAAATTTTTTGCCAAATGTAAATTAAGCAAAGATTTTAGGTGATTCACTAGTCCAGTGCATAAGAAATGTGTTGCATCAAAAAATATTGAAATAATTTATTTTATTAAAAAATTAGACCTTTTGAAAAACCCCGATTTTTTTACTAAATTTTCCTTATTTATTAGAAATTAAAAAAAAAACTTCTCCAGGAATAAATCTTTTAAGTGAAATTCTTTATGATAATATAAAAAATAAATCTAAAAATGTAAAACCATGAACTAGTTTCTACGTTTAAAGAAAAAAGTTCTCCGAACGTAGACGGATACCCTAATATGAGAAGAGATTTTTAGTACAGATGTATTATACATCTCCGTTAATACGTTTTCCCAATTTGGCAACTTTTTCAAATTTGGCGAGATTTTTGTACGTTTCTTTTGTTTCCATTTATAGGTAAATTTGTTATCTATTAATGGTAACTTATTTTTTGCCCTATTTTAGTCCTAATAACAAAAAAGTTTTGTTTTTCAAAGTGTTTATTTTCCATCACTAAAGAATAATAATATTAATAATAATTAATACTAAACAATAATTTCGAATAGATTCAAGATCAACTAGATATTCTATAGGCAAGACTAATTATAAAAGTATTTCTAAATTCAAAACTTATTGATGTTTTTGAATCACGTTATCGAACGGATGTTTTTGGAAAAAAAGGTCTGGGTCTGGAGAAACCCCTTTCAGCAGTAGCGAGAAGTACAAAGACGCAGAGTACCTAGATAACATGTATTTCCTATCTATGGTATTTCCACGTTCCAGAATTTGTGCGAAGCGCAGTTAAAAAAACAAGATAAACTAATCCAAAACAGTATTTTACGAATATTAGCTTACTGAACATTGTATAACAATATTAAGTCAGCCACCATTTTCCATCGGAAACGAAAAAATTGTCGCCAGTGGAGGTGTATAATACACCTGTTCCAGATTTCCTTCTGAATTGTATTCCTCCTTGTGAGAATTTTCTTCATCGGAACTAACAATTAGGTTGCATGGTTTCCAGTATCATTCAATAATTATAGTTTATTTAATAAATATAATCAAAAGTTTGCTAGGAGAAGCATATAACACAAAAATCCCTGAATATGAAATCTCGAGATCTGGCGGAAATAATGGATGATCTGTTGTTCTTACTTATGCACTTTGGACAACCCAAGGAATTAAGCCATAGACTACTCGAATTAAGGCAAGGGGTGCGTGTTTTGTCTTTATGAACAGCACCTTAGCTTGAAAGAACGATTTTGCCCAATTGGGTCCTAGCAATTAAGAAGCGAGGACCAAACAGAAAACCCATAGGTTTAGCCTGCCACCCCAGAAGTTTCGTTTCAGAACATGAAGATTTTACGTGCCAGTCATCTTTAGCGTGTACAATGGATCTTAGGCCGAGTCGAGCCCCGAACCCACAATCTTTCCGTTAAGAGATCGCTGTCTTTGCCGATTAAATTACCGCGGCTCATCCCGATGATCTTTTGTATGGTAGCCATAACTGATTTTTGGTATCGTTGGCATACCAGTATCGGTATGAACAGGCTTTTTTTGTTAATATTAACGGGTTTCTGTCCTTTTTGTTATTAAAAATCTTCTGATATTATCGATATGTACAAGCGTCTGACAGTATTGGCATTATGATCGAAACCAATAGTGTCGAATATCGAAGCCTATTTACATTAGCGATACAATATCGCTAATGTAAACAGGCTTCTTGTTATGGAAAATCTTTGGGATTCCTGTTGAAAAAAAGAACTGACATAAATTTTTCTTTAAAAAATATTTTCATATTCATCTACGAAAGAGTATCAGAAGCCGTTATGTTTAATTTCAAAGCAGTTCTGCAGTTTGAAAGTAAAATCCCTTAGCTACCAGAAATGACGGCAACAGGGCCAGTTCAGAATTTAATGCCTTAATTTTTTTTTCTCTCATCTGTTCTCTGTGCAGGTTTCATATTCGGATTATCTGCCGAAGCCATCAACACGGTGTGGGGTAGAAGAGATTGGCCCAATTCCGAGATGATAAGCAGGTGAGTCGAAACTCTGTTCTTTAACATTTCCATTCTGGTTTCTGAATGATAATCTAAATAATAATTATAATCTAAAAATTTTCTCATTTATAACCCCTCTTTTTACCATCGAGATATTTTTACGACCCTATATATTAAACATAAAATAAAGATATAAAAATAAACATTTTACCATAAATTATTTTTTGATAAATCAATATTTGCAACAGCCCTTCCTTAAATAAATAAAATCACATAAAACTGGCGACATATTATGATATCGTAGTGTTTTCCATCATCATAATCTCAATAATTTGATTGGATGGATCCTCGCAATTCTATTGGTCCTCCGGTGCTCGGTCGAAACGCCCGGAGAATGAAAAGTTATCATTCCACTTTTTGCCGTCACAGTACGGATGTCCCTGAGCACAAAAACGTGTGTTTTTTATCCCTTAACTTTCTCCTCTCCATATTTTCGTGTTAGGAACTCACGAATCCACCACACTATCTCTATCTTTCATCTTTTAACTGTTTTATTTTCTGCTCGTGTTCATTTTTGTGCTTAGTGTTAGAAATCTCTGAATTAGAGGGCTCGGTTCATAGAGTCCGGTTGCACGACTGCCTCGTAGGTCTCTTTAACTAAACATAAATCTGTACATCGGAAGTAACAGACAAATATACCACAGATTAAAAAATTT
>CM063506.1:156162250-156169750 GCA_032207245.1 Pardosa pseudoannulata | reverse complement strand
TATATATATATATATATATATATATATATATATATATATATATATATATATATATATATATATATATATATATGTGTGTGTGTGTGTGTGTGTCACATTGCTTTTTCAGCGCATGAGAACAGTGCTTACAATTTAATTATAATTAAGATCATAACTATTAATTTCGTTATAATTTAGAAAGTTACACTCGATTAGCCTGTATTATATAATTTTCCCGGGCTTGCTGGCCTAAAAGACTTCTTATAAAGGCAGTCGTGGTATCAGAAAAACTGAATCTAGAGAACCGTGCAACTTCACATTTATTTAGAATCTCAAACTCATAGGTTTAACGATCTTCTTTACAAAGCAACAGCTCTGCATGGAATGCTGGAAGAATATACACATTTGTGGTATTGTCAGCTCCATAGCGAGAGTTACGGGATTTTGTTCTCATGCGAATCGGTCAAAATTAGCAATTTTGGGAGACATGTGGACTTTGAACATTTAAGAAGCTGAAATATGTGGCTCGTGGACAGAATTAGCATTTATTCCAGCTTTAATTTTAAGATATCGGTAAAAAAAAATTAAGTCAGAGAATACACTTTTATCTTAAATTTTATGGGTGAGAAGTTAAAAAGCGAGAAGGAAAAAAAGAAGAATTTTGGATAGCTGTTTTAGGGATAATAATTTTCATATATTACATACATACTCTCGCATATATATCTATATCTATATCTATCTATATACATGTATATAAGTTCATACCCAGTTTTGTGTGATATGTTTCACTAAATGTTTAAAAATATTTGAAGCAAAAGTAGTGAAATTTAAAAAGTAGATACAAATTTTGAAAATTGAAAGTTCTGTTTAAAAGTGAAATTCTGATTAAGTGTACAGTTTTAAAACTTTTCTATTTGAAAATGTGCTTTTATTTCAATTAAAAAATGTTTTTTCAAAGTGAAAATACAGTATAGTAAACTACAAAATTTTGGAGCCACCTAAAATTCTTCTCCAATTCAGTAACGGTCTTTTAAAAAAAATATCTGCAATAAATGTATTTTTTATTTTTACTAGTGGCGCCATCTAGGCTTAAATAAGTTAAATAAGGTAAATTGGGATAGAATGAACAAGTCAAACTAATATATAAAACAAAATTAATATAGGTAATAAAATAAAAATAAAATCAATTATACGTATAGGAAATGTGCTGCAGGTATTTTTCCCACAAGTAAAAAAGTACTACTGTCATTGATGGACTATGGAATTTCATTTGGTGGAATGTCTTATTTGAGAATGTATGAAGTATCTAAAATCTGCGTAAAAAATTAATATCTGTTTAGATTACTTTTTACCATGATTTTAAAAGTTTATAAAATATAACTCAAAAGTTGATTTCAATTAAACGGGATGTAATTTCTCTGAGGTGTATTTTTTTTAATAACTTAAACCAAACTAAAAAAAAAAAAAAAAATGTTCTACAGGTGCATAAATGGCGAATTTTCTTTTTCGTTTTTATAATCAGCTTCCAACTATAATGATTGGTATCTGTTCTCTTATAAATTATTTTCATCAAGAAAAATATTTTAAAATAGTTATATTCATTCAAACATAAGTTGTTTTTGAATAATTTTAAACATATGCATGTATGATTTCATTATTTTAAATTATAATTATAAAAACTGAACAAAAATTTTTAAAATGACTTTTGGATTTAATTGCCAATTTTATCTTAAATTAGAGAAATATAGTTCTAAAATCTGATTATTAAATCATAATAGTTTAAAAAATTAATTAATGTTAATTTAATTTTAAATATTTAAGAATCTGTAAATAAATTGTAACAAGTACAGGTCTTTTTCTTTCTAACTTAATTTGTCAATAATAGATGGCGCCAGCAAAATATACAACTTTCTAAGACTAGGAATTTCACGTTGTGGGAATGATTTCTAATTATTCTTAGATGATAAAGGTTTGAGAAATGTATTTATGAAAAATTTTTTTAAAGTAAAAATTCTAAATTAATTTTCTAAATAATTTTAAATCTGGCATTCATGTTGTCATGAAATGCACATTTTCGAAACCATTTTTTGAAACGTTTTTTTTAAATTATAAATTAAAATGTACAATTGTATTTTATATGTTTATTGATTATTATTCTTATGTATTTACGTACATATTTATTTATTTTTATTCAAAATTTATATTAATAATCCTGATAAATATATTAAATAAATATATTAATCCCTAATAAGTATATTAATCCTGATGTACGTTAAATTATAACACTTGATTTTTGTTGTATTTAAAACTAATTTAAAGAAATACGTACACACACACACACACACACACACACACAACTAACACATATATATATATAATATAAATAAAATATATAAAATTTTTATAAAGTAAAAATTTAATTACAAAATTTTATGGTATTAAAACAAATTTTAAAGATAAGTATTACATTTTTATTTTTAAATTCTGATGTACAAATAAGATTTTTACTATATGAAAAGCAATTTTAAAGGAACACACACACACATATATATATATATATATAATATATATATTAAATAAATATATATATATATTAATATATATATAACACTATATAAAATATATACACACACACACACACATCACATATATATACATATATACATATATATATACACATATATACATATATTTACTAATATATATATATATACAATACATATAAATATATACAAATTTATATATACATATATATATATAATATATATATATATATATATCATATATATATATATATATATATATATATATATATATATATATATATATATATATATATATATATATATATATATATATATATATATATACATATATATATATATATATATATATATATATATATATATACATATATACATATAATTATACATATAAATATACATATATATACATATATATATACATACATATATATACATGCATACATATATATATATATATATATATATATATAGTCTAAGTATGCCTTAATAATGATATACAACTAAATAAATAACTGCGATTTATTTTTATTGTATTTAATATATTTTCCGAATTCCAAATATTTAATATTTATTTCAAATTTATAGGAATACATATACATATATTTATGTATGCAATATTATATGTGAATATATTGCCTCTAAAGCTAAAAATTTTCTCCTAAGAATCAATCAATTCAAACTTTTGTTCCCATTTTTGTTCCCATCAACTATATAGGAGTATCGCGTCCCTTCAAGTGCAATAACAATGTTCGACAATGTTCAGAAGTAAAAACATTTCAAGTTACCATTTCGTGTTTGTCTTATTTCTCCAACGCTTTGCGACGCACTTGGAAACAAGCGCGTTTCAAAATCTGTCGGAGTTTTACGAAATACAGCCATTTCTAAAAATAATTGCTGTTTCTCTTGTGGCAGATCAAGGAAGTGGCTCCCAAGACGAGCATGTCGAAGACGTCGAGGTTCTGGAAGGAAGACATCAAGGTAATATATCCTCCATGTTTGTTTACTTCTTTGGCAACAGAGGATGATCGTTTCCGTCAATCCAAACAATAAGGCAGTTTCACGTAGTATCACTAACTACGTAAATGCCCTTCCCCGTTTAGGTGTATGTCCATAACAGCCAACAGACAATCAATATTCTACCCTAAAGTTTCAAACGAAAGTCAAATTTTTCATGAGTTTAGATGTTTCATGCGGCATGAAATCGCCCTATACTCGATTCCCTAAAGTGGAATATGTTAGAAAATCATTTCTGTGTACATATGAACAATCTATTCTTTTTCTTTTAAATTGATATCAGTTCATGCATAATATTATATCTAGGGGGCTTTCTCTGGAAGTTTCGGTTCGGTTCGAACGTTCGTTGAGATGCCATTTTGACGCCATCTTTATCGTTTACTCGGAAAATGCCCGCAAGCTGACGTCAAAGTGACGTACCAACAAACGTTCGAACCGAACCAAAACTTCCAGAGTAAGGGCCTTTAGATCTAGGTTGTTCAATTATTTATCAAATCGATGCAGAAAGAGTACGACAGCAAGCTATTCCAATGTTCAGCACATCCAAAATGGCATCGAGTTCAAGTTATTCAAATCGACCAATTAAAATCACTCTTGAGCTGCTACTTCAAGTGTAAATAAAATCACAACGGTAACTGAAATAGTTTTGTTTAAAAAGGTTGAAACTTAATAAACTTTTATTCCCCAAAACACATTTTCAAGTATTAAATTGATGCATTAAACATTGAGCGTGCAGTGTGCTTGGTATTTTTCGTTAGTCGTGTCATATTGCACCTTATTAAGAGCACTTGACATGACTGATACCTGCTTTCTCTCCATCACACACACACACACGCACGAATCACGATCGTAAGCACACTTTTCAAAGACTTCATCTTTGTGTCTTTTGGTAGTTTTTTTCGAATGTTATGGTCTACTGTTTTTCTACAAGAAAGCTAATGAGACTGGGACCTACTGTTTAAAGTCGACTCCTATCAACTTAGAATACCTATGCCTGCAGTGGTATTTGAAACAACAAACTCCGATACAGAAGTCCAGTATCTTAAATATTCAGCCACCGTTTGGCTCTGTACCATGTAGTTGTGACAGACCCTCTATCAAAGATGCGGGGGTCTGTGCGGTCATCCAGCAAGGTATCGGGCCACACCACCTGAAGCGCCCCAATGCCAGACATCTGTCGGGGGTGGTAAATTTTAGGGACGACGTACGACTTGAATTTATAAAATACTTAGTTATTATGAAAAATAATTCTGTAAATATATTTTACAAAATATATTTTTTTACAGATTGGAAGCTTGGAATGTAATTATTTTAAACTATTCGGGGAGCAGGATCGTGCGGTAGATTTTCTCAGGATGGTGCAATGCTTCGAATTGCCGAGCTTAAATGTTTTGATTTCATTTTTTATGCCATCCTTTTACAGTGCCGCTTGACGTGGCCACCTGTTTGTATCATAGCAAGACACAATGCAGGGTTGGCATTTTATATATTTATCCGGTGCGCAAAACTACTAGAGATGACTCTGTACACGATGATTCTCCCATGAAGGAATAGGATGTTTTTCTATGATGTTTCCATCACCTGTATGTGTGCATACACACATACATTTATATATATATATATATATATATATATGTATATATATATATATATATATATATAATATATATATATATATATATGTATGTATGTATGTATGCACTAAAGTAGCTAGAATTTTTTTTTCCCGGGAGGGTCCAAAGCCTCAATTATTACATTAGTCTCATTCATTAGTTCAATATCTAGTACATTGAACTTTAAATCTCATAAAAATTTTTCGTTATAACCCCTGAGAATTTTCTTGGGCCGTCTTTGGGGTTTTATACAAAATGCCTACATTAGTTTCCCGATCTAGTTTATTTTTCTTTATATATATTATAGAAACAGCGTGTAGCCGGTAGACAATTGCCTACTCCGTCTAATGGGTAATTTGGCACTGATTGTGAAGAAATATTATGACTCTTTTTAATGGTTGAAAATCATCTTTCTGTATTTGAAGAGAAAATTAATAATGAACACAAATTTAAATAAGTTAAAAAGAATCTTGTAATTATTTTACGCATTTAAATATATCAGGGAGGGTCCAGTTCTCCGCATCCCCCCTATAAATATGTCCTTGTATGTATGCATACACACAAAGCATCTAATCACATGTATGGTATTATAGTTGTTGCATTTTCACTTCTAGATTGCTCGGGACTACAATTCCTCGATGCCCATCTCCGAGGCAGAAGAACTCGGAAATCAGTTCTTGGCTGAGTGGGCGGTAAGTACTTGTTTGTCTTAAACTCTTTGAAATACTAATACTTTTCGTAATACTAATACTGATATGGTTAGCACTTAGCCAGATAGAGCAGTAAATCACAACCGACTCCATGAATACCTTCCTTGCCTTGCGAAATGTCAACCATAGTCATAAATGAAATCTTATTTTTTTATCTAAGATTTCTAGTAAAGGTTTATGTGCAGAAAGAAGTAACGACTTAAACATCGCTTCTTTTTTTTTGACAAAAGAGAAAGACTAAATATATTGTAACTATCCCTAGCGAAAGAAGAACAGAAGGTGACATTTCGCAGCGGACAATTACAGTTAGCGGCAGGTAGAAGAGTGTGATCCTAACAATAGCCATTTGTGTACTAGGTCAGGTCGACAAACCCACGACTTATGCTTAAATGGATATAATTGAAAACTGTCGGTACGCTGGAGTCAGCGCGTCTGAGCCTTTGTGAGGGCTATTTGAGTGAAAAGACTCGGGTAATCATTATTAATCGAGCGATGCTATAGTGCACATCTGTCCCCCGTTACCAGTAACGCAAAAGTAATTTAAGTTATTTGGGTCGGTTGACTTAAAGTCGACCTTTAGGCCACATCTGGAAACGGAACAGCTGATTCAGGCCGGGAGTAATCGCAAGATTGCATCATCCTAGGTCTGGAAGGTTCCGAAAGAATCATGTGAAAGGAACCGGGACCCTTATAAAAGGAGATTGGCGGAGCCAAGAAGAGGGCTTTTTCTTGAGAGTTGCTTTGGAGCTGTTTTGTGGAGCTCGAGAGGAGTCCACTCGTCTCTCCGATTTCCAGAGCTTGCCTGCTTTACAGACCACCAGCGTCTCTGCTAAGAAAGCGATTTTCCACTTTGGGATCTCATTCCCGTTATCTTAATATTTTTTTTTTACTTCGTGCATAGAAGTAGGTTGTTGAAAGTGACCCTTACTCTCATATTTGGATCGACTTGCAGTTTGAGTTTCCTTAACGAACTCCAGCGTGATACGCACTCTGAGCGTTTGAACCTTAGTGTGGAAGCCGACTGTACTGATCGTCAGCCCGGAGGTTATAGTGTCAGCGTTTCGTACCGGCACTAATTAGCGAACTGTTCCAGTGTTCAAGAATTACTAGCTTCACTGCACCCACGCATTGTAATTGTGTTACGTTATCTCAGCACGAGACCTCAGAAGATTTAGAATTTACTGCAACCTGTACATAGCTGTACATAGATTATTCACTCGATTAAAGTATTTAACCCAGAGTAAACAGATCTCCAGCCTGTATCATTGACGGCTTCGCCTACCCCTACTTCAGGACGTCACAATATGAAGAAATACAGCATGTTCATAATTGAAATTTCCTACTGTAAAGTTGTCTACAGCCGAAGCTATTATTCAGAAAGCTAGGAAATATTATTAAAGTGATAATGAAAGGATGGGAATTTGTTTGAGCAAATAAATAATTCATACTAAATTTCATCCCTTGGGAGAGTTTTGTTTATGAATATTTTATGAATTTTACGAATATACATTTAGCCAACATTTACTCTAGTTAAAAAAGTTTAATTCAATAAGACATGTTTAACATGACAGCAATTAGTTTCAGCTACCATTTGATATCGTAAGAGAGTATGTTCTAATGTTGACTGCACTGTGCCAG
>CM063506.1:156144750-156157250 GCA_032207245.1 Pardosa pseudoannulata | reverse complement strand
AAGTGACCATAAAAACGTCTTCAAATATTCTACTGAAATTGCAAAATTACTTAAAGAATTCAATACTAGATTCTCATACATGCAAAAGTCTGAGGAAATCTTTAAAATATTCTTAGCTCCATATAATGTAGAGGTTGAAAATTTAATGTAGAGGCCTCGAAATTTACAAATGGAGCTAATAGAATTGCAATCAAAAATTGGGCTAAAATGCCTCTACGAAGAGAATACGTTTGAGTATTATCAAAACTATATAGCCGAAGATAAATTTTCAAATTTAAGACGATTGGCAATGTGCATTACATCAGCATTTGGAACTATTTATCGCTGCGAATCATTTTTTTCCAAATTAAACCTGGTAAAAACAGCAGGACGCATCAGGTTGCTTGATAAAAACATGACCGACCAGCTGAGATGCGCGTCGACTACATTATCCGTCGATATTAACAAAACTCCTAGTAAAATACAAAAACAAATCTCACATTAATTTTAAAATAATACATGTGGTAGTGCTTGTGAATAAACTCCAATATATATTTATCATATAAATATAATAATAATATTTCAACCCTCAGGATTTGAGAGGATGGTAAAGTGTTGGGGGTGATTATAAATACTGTATAGTTAATGTTTATTGTCGTTGTAGTTATGATATATGTATAGCACAACTTTTATGTACAGTCGCAGCTGGCAATGTAAAAAGGCATATTTTGAATATTGCAACATAGTAAAATATTTTGAATAATTTGTTGCTGTTTTTTTATATGGGCGGCATACCTCGGTTCAGTAAATTGTTTTTTTGGCCCACCAACCGATTTGGGTTGGGCACCCCTGCTCTAAATATTTGTGGGAGACAAGGATGAATCTTGTCTCAGTAGTTTTCAAAACGAAGGTTTAAGGCCTAAAGTTTAGTAGTCTTGCTCGGACCTATTGGGAATATTATTGAACTTGTCATGACTTGGATTTATTTTTACCAAATTTTTAGCTTCCATGAAACAGGCTCTAACTTTTAAGAGTATAAGTGAAATATTTACAGAAGAAAAGCAGTTTGTAGTAGAATTAAACAAGGAAATAGAAACCAAAAGTATCTGAAAGCTGATGGATTGGAACCATTGGCAGTTCAGCAAAAGGGTTTCAAAAAATGTAAGATTTTCTCGTATTGCTATAGATTTGAATGTTGGGGAACAGCAAGTGACAGCGCGTGAAATGTGCAAAGACCCCTCTGTTAGATGGATGTTCGGAAGTAAAGGCGTAGCTCAATAACTTGACTGCAATGCTCAAAGCTATAAGATTCAGGACGCCATCATCGTTATTGGACAATAGGTGGTTGAAGGAACTTTGTCTGTGTATCGACCCGATAACAGTGTACGATTATGGATTAAGCATCGTGAAGTCAAGACCTTGTATGCCAACAGGGGGTAATTTAAATTTGTGTTCAGTGGTTGAATGAAATATGTGTAGTGGGGATGATTTAGTGTACCTGGTAGTGAAGAGATGACCTTGATAGGCAAGCTTAAAAGTAACTATCCTTTCCGAACCCTTACAACAATTAAGTCAGCTGTGCATTCCGAATGACTTAACAATTTTAGAAGGACAATATGACAACACACATCGAAAGTTATTTCCAATTGGAACAATCTTCCAAATTCAAAGTATGCTCTCATGAATATGAAAATGCAACATGATCGCTATTGAACAAATCTGGGATTTCTTACAGATGGCTGCAAAACACCTATTTCATCACCTTGAACCCTTAGTAATTGTGCACTTTTCTGTTAGATTTATATCAAGTTTTGCCTGTAGAATACTCGTTAGCGAAATCCATTACACATCCTGTTACGGCAGTTCTGTGGTCTTGAGATGGATCTGTACGATATTAGGTTGATGTATTAGTTTCTAAAACATTTTATATAGATATAAAGAGAGAGGGAGAGATAGATTGATTAGTCAATTCTTAAGTTCACCCTTCCTAAGACGCACAGCAGCAACAAATTGAAGACAAGTACGCCACGACAGTAACCACAACAGCAACACAGCTGCTGCTGACCTACGAGAGTTCCGTCATGGTCCGATGTTATATTTGTCAAACCCGGTAAGGAGCAAACTCTACAAAGGTAAGCTCGAGACTACCAGGAATAATTGAAGACCCAGGTCACTAGGGCTCTTCGGGCTCGTCACACCTGTATATACCTAAAGGAGATATACCCTGATGTGTCTTCCATTTAGCATTACCCAGAGAATACGTACTGCTTGAAATCGTGGCGGCGGAAGCGAGAGACGTTGCCCCCCAGAGATAGATACAGGGAGGGAGCGAGAAAGGGAAAGAGAGAGTGAGAGAGGGAGAAAGGGTGAGAGAGAAGGAGAGAGCGAGAGCTAGGGACTATTATGGAACTATCTATGATAACCAAAATTCATACCTTATTTTGGTTTAGCTATTTCTTCGCCAATCAATGGTATTCTACCTCTATCTTATTTCATTTGTAGACTGCAATAGTTGTAGAAAAGCATAAGACAGTGGTAAAATATTAGTAGATTATTTCTTTTGTAGTAAACCCTTTCCCTCTAACATAAATATTTTTCTTGCAGAACGGTACTCCAGATCCAACTCTGTCTCCTGAACTGAAAGACGTGGAGTTACGTCGTCCACATCCTCAGAACACGGGAACGCTGATGCCACGTCGACCGTCCGGAGCTCGCAACAGCGTCGCCCTCTTGCGGCAGTCTCTCGTCAACGCTGACAACCCTTACACCCTATGGCCGTCGACGACGCCAGAGGCGGCCGCCAACAAGGTCCGGTTCCTGGTGACTCCCGTAGAGGAAGAGCCCATTCCGCCCCTCACCATTCCTACCTCACCCACCCGTAGGAGGGTAAGCAAGTTCCTGCAGGATCCCTGCGTCATCCTCAAAGAGACGACGTGCTGATGAACATTCCATTGGAGGATCATCGATCGATTCATGTTTTGAGAACATTCTTTTTCCGGTTGTTTTTTACCCATCAGCTCCTCGAGTCCATCCCTACCATCATCTGATCTTTGATGGACAAATCATGTGTGCCTAATCAGTTTCACGAGCCCTTTGCCCTCGATCTCTTGTGGATTACTGTGCAAAAACCTTCAGAACAAAAAATGTTTTCTGTTACCCGTGTCTTACACGTCATGTCTGTTTGTCTCGCAAACTGATGTCAATCTGTTGAACAAAACTCAATTTAATAAATACCGTAGTTAATTTACGATCAGAATTGAATAGGACCAGTTTAAAAATATGTTTGGAATGTGTTCTGCATTAAACGGATACCGGACATATGTGTCGTACCTTCTGCGATTAGGAAAATATCATTCGGGAAAATTTTCCTTATCACATCGCAAAAATAGAGAGATCGATGGATGATGCATGTATTCCTAACGTTGCACCTTTCACACCTTTCGTCGATCTCCGAATAATTGTTGACGGCTAAGGACGCAACAGAATGAAATGACGGTAAATAGTGTGATGCATTCTCGATCGAAACTCTGAGGTACACACGAGTTGATAATACTAAATGTTATGCGAAAACATTTTCAAAGAATCGAAGCGAAGACAAATACAAAAAATTTCTACATCCCTATTATCCATTTCAGGTAGGGTAAGAAAGTATTCTCGGAAACCCTAAAACTGGTATCAGGGAATGCTTGTGAACAAATTTAACCTCGTTTGTCTGAATGTGCTTATTTCTACAAAAGTGGCCAAGAGTTATATTTCACATTTTTTATGTAGTATAGGTATCTATACTACATAAAGGACATATTTGATTATAAAAGTTAAAAACTCTCCTTTTTTGAAAATATACATTAATACTTTGAAGTTCAAAAATCCCGAATGGTAAAATATTTTCTCAAATGTTAAAATACAAAATTTGTAACGTATAAAATACAATTAAAACAATTTAAAACACAATAAAAACTATGCGATAGAAAAAAAAATACATTTTCTACAAACAAAAAATGCAGGTGTCTTATGAATATCGTAAATTACTTTTTTCGAAAATTGTCTTTATAAGCAGAGTTTGGGAGTATCTGTGACTTGTATACTTTTCGTTAACCCATTCGTGGGCCATTTAGTTCCCTTTCAAATTCCTTCCGAGTATTTTCTTTTTATGACCAATTAAACAATAGCATTTAAGGAAATATATTTCATTTTCCCTAAATTAATGTTTACATTTAAAATTTTAGGGTTGGGGAGTATACTTCCAACGGAATCATTTACGGTAGTACAAAAAATTCATTTAGATGTGTATTATTTGTCATGGAACGATGAGAGGCATACTGTAATGCCCAGGGATACATTCTATTCTGCTCACGATACATCAAGGATGAATCCTATTCTGTAGTGGGTACCACGGGCATACTCAAAGCAGAGTTAGAGGTTTAAACACCCCCCGGCAGCTCAGACAAAAGGGCAGAAATAAAAATTTTAGTAGAAATTATGCGGGCTATTATCTCTTAGAATTATGACCCCCCCCTTGAAAAGTATGACCCCCACCTTGAAAAAATTCTGCGCACGCCACTGGTGAGTACTGTTTGTCTGGGTCTTAGTGCTACATCTTCTACATCGTCTTTAGTTGGAGACCAACTTTGGCCTATGAATTCTCTTACTATCGGATCATCCGGAATCGCCCATTTTTGCTTGAAGTTAGCAAACTGGCCTTTATATTTTCTTCTTCATTCTCTAAGGAATAACCGTCTATTAATTGACAAACTATCTATGAAAGAAAAATACCCATAAAAATATTTGGCCCAGTTAAATAAAATGGTATTCAAGGTATTCTGTTTAAAATCATGAAATTTGTAGAAAATATAAACAGCTGAATATCGTCCAAGCCATCCAATCTTATCGCATGAGATAGATGGGTTGGATACATTTTTAGATGTGAAAAATCGAATCCTGTGAAAAAGATGACCTTTACAAATATAGAGGGTATCGGTTTGGAGTGCTAAAGTCTACGGTTTTGCTACACGAATCTATTCATACCCCACCTACTGCTTAAAGCCGATTCCCAACCACTACGAACGTCCATGCCAACAACAGGATTCGAACAATTGAAGTCCAGTATCGAAGAGCAGCGCTCTACCATTCGGCCATGGTTCGTCCAAATGTAGAGGGAACTAAATAAAGAGGATAAACTCTCACAGGATGGATAGACTGTGTAAGAGTTCTCAAGACTTGGGAAATCAATCTGTGGTGGACCGTAGCACCTGAAAAGGCCCGTTGGAGACGGCCTTGGACGGCAGACAGGTTGTAGTGCAGGTGAAGAAGAATTAACGAGACAATGCGTTGCGGAATATTATCTGATTTATAAGAGAGTTTTGCTCTTCTTTCAGGTTATTTCGTAAAATCATGTAGGTGGGAAGTAATAATCCCAAAGCCCACGAATGGGGAAGAGTAGGTCTGATACCTGGCATATTGGATTTATCAGTGGCCAGTTAACCTTTGAGAAAAATAAAATTCCTCGCGTTTAAAGAATTCTTTAAACGTGCTATACCTCGTAATAACAGCAGAATCAGTGAATTGCTACCTATCCCTTTTCTTCAAAAACATCGAGAAAATATATTTAATTTAAAATTATTTGTGAGAACTTTCTGTATTTTCTTTATCAGACGCAAATAAAAAAAACATATACACGTTTAAAAAAACATTGAGGGATTGCATCCTGCAGATTTCGCTGTTCAGTTACGTGATATATTTTATGTAAAAAAAAAATCTTAAAATGCGATCTGTCCAGAGTAAATTTTATTTTTACTATAGGTTAACATTGAGCAAACCATAAAAAATAATCAAATATGGAAAATGTAAACTCTTCTTAACTAGAAAAATCCAAACTTGAATGGTAGGGCACAGCTCTTCGGTATCAGAGATCACGGTTTCAAATCCCACTGCAGGCATGGATGTTTGTAGCCTTCCAGAATCGACTTTAAGCAGTAGGTCCCGGTCTCATTAGGCCTCTCGTAGCTAAAAGGTAGACCGTAGAGATCAAAACCCAATCGCAACCCACCAATTTGTGGGTTGGGAACGTTCTCTCCAATGAACGTTCTCTCAAAAACAAGCTCTAATTCATCTATATTAATATAGATGAATTAGAGTACGTTTTTGACAGAACGTTCGTTTTAAATTCCGCCCAGTGCCTTCCTCATCCGGCACGAATTATAATATTACTTCATAAGAAAAGATACCTGATAGACAGCGCAATTGTGAATAGTGGGGATATTATTAACCCATTAACGCCCGGATATTTTTGATGATTATATATTATTGAATACCTAACATAGAAGCTATTATAGACACCTGGAAGTAAAACAAAATATGAAATTTAAACACCTTTAAATATGACATCAAGTCATCATTAGTGAGGAGCTGTCATTTTAAAACATAATAAGATGTCTTTAAAAAAAAGGAAAACTTCGTGATAAGAGATTTATTTGCTATCATGTATGAAAAAAGTACTGAAAAGAGATGACTTATTACAGATATGGCTATTCGCTATGAATTTGACCGGTATACGTTCACAATACCGATCATAATACGTTCTTATTCTAAGTTTGAAAATCGTAAAATGCCGATCGAAATGACAAAATTATAAATAAGATCCTATTTGAATACTTGGGAGATTATTCATAAGATTAATATCTATTTCCATTAAAAAGGAAGAATCGTTTCAAGAAAAAAAAAAAAACTCTACAAACCATTTTTTGACTGTCCTCAAAAGAGAACGCTGGGCGTCAATGGGTCTTACTAATAGTTGTTTGGGTTATTGCGTATATTCGTAAAATATTTTAGCTCCAAATGGTCTAATAAAAGAAATAAAATTCAATCAGAGTTCCTTGACCTTTAAGATGTATGAACCTAAAAATATTTCCTAAAAATTTTTGATATAAAATATTTGACAAAAGACAATCTAGAGTTATATAAGAATTGTCGATGCAGTTTATAATATGCTCTTTTTTAGCTGAACTAATATTTGAAGCTGTTCTTTAAATTTACAAAGTAAACATAAAGTCAAAGTTTCATTGTTTAGTGATTATGATATTAAGATCCCTTTCTGCGAGGATAAGCCTGATCAGACCCCACCTATAAAATGTAACATTATTAAAATATTTTTTACGGCATGTAAAATATCAAGCTACAAAGAAATATTGTTTTATCAAAATTTAAAATTCTTACAAACTCGAAAAAAAATTAATTGCGAAAAATATATACCAAATTGTAATATTAATTAATTATTATCCAAAACAAGCACTCTAATGAATATTATTTGTGCACTAATGATTATTTTAATATGATAAAATGTTTTTTTACATGGCATCAACTTAAATATTTTTTAATATATGCCTCGTTACTATCAAATCAATATTACTGAATTTGCCGCTCCTATGAAATTGACGGACTGTAAGGAGCTTTTTTTGTCCCCCTCCCCTCGACGTTACGCCACTGACGCACAATCAGCATGATATTATAAAAACAAAAAATGTGCAATCAACGGAGAAAATAATGTTAGTATTTTTGGATATCGAAAAGTTTGTAACAATATTTAAAGTAAAGAAAAAAAGGTGAAATGGGTTTTTTCGAGAATTCTGCTTCCCAGAACCAATTATGTTGTAAAAATTTTATCTTGCGAAAAAAATGGTATTATGGAGTATTTATAACCAGGAGTATTTGAAGAAAATAAAGATTTTTCTTTTGGACTGTGTAGTTTATTTTCAACGATTGGACACTGAATTCTGTCGATAGTTGAAATTTTCAAATTAAAATCTATTACGTAAAATTACTCGTTTTATCTGCAGTATCGTGTTATTTTAAGCTGTTGTGTCCATTTAGCGAATCCTGATGGACATGGAAAAATATGAATGAATTTGAAAATTTCATGTACGATCATCATGAACGCATCTTTTTGAAACATTCACCAGTATTGTACGAAAAAAAATTAAATAAATTAAATAAAACAAATAATTACTCTTATTTATCAGCGATAGTGTACATTTTTCAGGGTTTAAATTCTTATCGTAACACGAAACAATGTACGTTTGAAATTTCTATACATTTTGAATTTCTTTTTCTGAAACATTCCATGGTATCATACGAAAAAGTGAAAAAGTTCTCGCTTTTCCACAGTAGTGCATATTTTTCGTGTTTTGTGTTGATTTTGTGACTCTCGATAGTTCTGAAAAAATTAGCGAATGAGGGAAATTTTCGTACATTTTGAATCATCGTGAATTTTGTTTTTTGAAACATCCTATGAAACGTATCAGAAGAAAAAATTTAAAAAGTGCTCGCTTTTTCGCATCAGTGCGTATTTTTTGTGTTTTGTGTCGATATTGTCACTTCCCAGATATCATGCATACTTGCAGCAAGTTTGATTTTTCCTGGATAATATCTTGTCATAACAAATTTGACGCGACAAACTTGCAGCAAAACTCGTGCAAGTTAGACGGAGCGTAAAGCGACCACTCCTTTGCAACGCAATTTTGCTGCAAAACTGTGGCAATCTTGTCATGACAAACTTGGAGCAAGCTAAAATTCCCGTCATTCCTTGAGAGTTAAGATAACGAGCGCATGCGCAAACGTTTCGCGGCCAAAGACAAGAGTGACAACATGGCCGACAAGCCCTTCCGCAAGCTGAGATGAATTTCTTAAGTATTTATTATTTTATTTATTCAAGTGCGGTTATATTTTTTTAAAGTAACATTTCTCTATAATTTGCAACAATCTGAAATTTCTGATAAATTGATTAGATGTGTTAATTCTATTAATTCACTAAAGAATGTTTTCGTTTTCAAGCACGTGTATTGTGTCATGCTAAACCTATGTTGAAAAGTGATTTTTTAAGTGATTTAAAAAATTTTTTTTTGAGAATTTCTAAAACTTCGTTTTAATTCCTCTTTTTACTTTTAGGTCATTTGAGTGTAGGATTTATAAATTTCAAATTATCTTCAATGGTATTAACCCTTTTTCGCTCTACATAGAGTATTATTTCAAAGTTTCTTAGATGGCTCTATCGCTGATAGCAAATTTAGTTTGTAGAAAACTTGTAAGAGTCTTGCTTCGCAAGCCTGTAAACTTGCAACAAGTTCAGCATGACAAGTCTGCAAGTTTGAAACAAGACTGCAGCAAGTCTACGCAAACCTCGAAGTCACCATACCTCTGATTTGCAGCATACTTGTCAAGCAAGTTACAGTGCACTTGTCGAGCAAGTTTGCCGCAAACTTGTCATATCAAACGTGCAGCAAGTTCATTGCAAACCAGGTTTGGAAAAAACGCGCTGTTAAAAAAAAAAAATTGTTTGTTTTAAATAGCATTGTAAAGGGACATTTTTTTTTTACTTTTGGAAAGACTAAGATTTTAGATAATTTTGAATAAATATTAAAAATTCACTAGTAATTAATTTCTTGCTAATTAATCCTTTGCAATCTAGAGATCCGGAGCTGAGCCATTTAAAATTTGTCTTCAAACTCGAGGGCTCCGCTACGTAGACAATGCAGAATAATTAGTTTTTACAATTTGTTTTTGTTCTTATGTTACAAACTGAAAATTGTTCTGCATGCGGCTTCCCACTTCATATTTGGGAAGGGAAAAAGTGGGAATCAGCTAACGTGAAAAATCTAAGCAAAAATCTGAGTAAAAAACCCATCTCTGATAGCTTGGATCTTCTTTTCGCTTCCGTCTGACGACATATATCTATATATAGTAGAACTTCGATATTTCGACTTTCTATAAGTCGAATAATCCGCTAACTCGAACTTTTAATCAAGTCCCGAATCATTTCTATACTTTTCATAAGTGAACATCTTCTAAGTCGAAGTTTTTGCGATAGATTTCCCCGGTAAAAAACACAATTCTGTTCAAAACTTCGAATGCCAGTCCACTCGTGAACGAAGGTTCTCGAAAGTCACGAGCAAGCAAAGGACGCTATTTACATCATACAACTATACCTGGAGACCACCGAAAGTACAGACAACACCCTATTTAACTGTGTTCAAAAATTAGGTGACTTTGTGAATGCCAACAACCTGAAAAATGACTGCTTTTTTCAAATGGTTTTTTTTTTGGTTTGGTTTAGAGTGCTACGGTCTACTTTTTGCAACATTAGGGCTAATGAGACCGGGACCTACAGCTTAAAGCCGATTCCGAACGGCTGCGAACATCCATGCCTCAGTGGGATTTGAACCCACGAACTCTGGTTCCGAAGGCCAGCACCCTAACCAATCGGCCATTGTTCGGCGCTTTTTTCAAATGAGATTTACATGGTATGTATACTAATTTATATGTAATGAGGCCAAATTTCTTGAGTTTTAAACCTTTCGAACCCACTCTTCTCTTGTTGTTTACATAGGCTACTAAAAAATTGAAATGCGTACAACTATAGTATTATGTCGCATATCAAACCATTTAAACCATGTCGACCCATCTTAAGTGCCAGTTGAGAGGAATGGTAGGTAACTTCGACAACTCGAACTTCGGTTAAGTAGAATATCTTTGGTGGTCCCCTGGGACTTCGAGTTATCGAAGTTTGACTATATAATTTTTCTATACATGTATGTATGTGTATGAGTGTCTGCATGCACGCATGCTTATTATGCACTCCAAAATCACTGGATAAAACTCGAATTTTGCATGGTGTTTTAAGTCACCCATGGGAAGGTTTTCGGCAGGTCAAACTGTTTAGAGGTCAAGGGCGAGTGAATATCTAAATTATATTTATCGATTCTATATTTGTGCTATTTGATATATTTTTTATTAGTTTCTAAAATAAACAAAATCTTTTGAGTAGATGAAGTTTATTGAGTAACTTTGAGTTATATGGTAGATCTTTAAATGTGTTTTCGGGTAATACAATTTTTTTGCTTTTTGACTATATTTACTTGATTTATATGATAAATTTTAATTTGGAACATTTCTTTCATGCTGAAATCAGTTGTGCAATTTTTTACCCAATTTTTAGATGACAATATTAGTGAAAAAGTATTTTACGTTTATGCCATGTGATTAATATTTTTATTCGTCGATACATTTGTTCTCTTTAGATGATTTAGTAAAAACCCCAGGCACTTTTCTGTTAGTCAGTGCAAAGATAAATCGCTAAATCTGTTTTTTATTTCTTTAGTTTATATTTCTGTTGGGAAATTGAAATAAATGTGTTGTTCGTTCTATGATTAAGAGTTGTTTATTTTAAAAAATTGCTTATATTGTTCGCGCAATTTAATCTAGAAAATAAATAGAATTTTGTAATAAATATAGCTTTTCTTTTATAACCTTAATCGTTCAAAACCCAAAGCTGGGTCGAACATCTAAAGAGTTTTGGTAAATTTTAAAACGAAAAATTTTTCGAAAAATTTTCGTAATTTTTAAAACATAGTAGACCGCCGGTTTTAGTGAATAAAACTTTTGAACCGTCGAAATTCGTTATATCGTAGTTCAAGTGTACTTAAAGCCTGGAGATTCGCTGGTTATGCGATAACGGGTTCTGTTCATTTGTGCCAACTGAATCGTGTTGGCGAAATCCCGCCAATATAAATTCCCGGTTAATTTTTCGCCGCCTCGCTTAAATCCCATTAAAACTGTAACTCATTAAGGAGTAGTCATCAGCCGTTTAAAACACCTCATTAGGATCGAGCGCGACTCTCCTTTTTCAGCGTTGGCTCCGTTTGTCTTAATGACCTACCGGGCAGACAGACGCATTTGGAAATTGTTTACTGACTCTTCGAACAACCTGATTACTCCGAAGTTCCCAATGAACCCACTTAGCCTGTCACGCGAATTCTTTTGGAAAAATACACGCGCGCTTTGGCCAACTCTCGAATTCCGAGTGACTTGTAGCCGAAGAAAGTGTTATAGAAATTCTCTATAAAACCAAATAAGCTATGCATTGATCTTAGTGGTTCCCAACCTTATTTATTTGTGATCTTTTTTATTTTTAATAACATTCTCCGATCCACATTCCAACTCCCCTTATTTGATGAATAAAACCGAATAAATCATGCAACTGCCTTAGTAGTTCCCAACATTTTTTAATCGCGAACTTTTTTATTTTTTAAAAATATTCCTCGACTCCTTTTCTAATTAACCATATTTAATGAATAAAACCAAATAAATAATGCAACTCTCTTATTGGTCCTCAACATTTTATAATCGTGGCCTTTTATTAAATATTCCTTGACTCCCTTTTTAACTCACTATGTTTAATGAATATAACCAATTAAATTATGCATCTATCTCAGTGATTCTCAACCTTTTCAACCATGACCATTTTATGTTTTAAAAATGTTTCTCGAATCTCTTTCAGAAACATCAACTTTAATAAATAAAACCAAATGAATTATGCAACTCTCTTAATGGTCCTCAAACTTTTATATTCATGACCAATTTTTAGTTTTTAAAAATATCAATCAAATCCCTTTCCACCCCATCATATTTAAGAAATAAAATCAAATAAATAATTCAACTTTTCGTAAAATTCCCAAACTTTTTATAATCGC
>CM063506.1:156124750-156139750 GCA_032207245.1 Pardosa pseudoannulata | reverse complement strand
ATAAAACATAAATAATTGCTGGTTATGTTTGTTATATAGTAATCAAAGATATCAATTTGTAAATAGTGTACAGAATAAACGTCTTAATCTCAATATAAGGTATCATATTTTTACTGTGTTTCCCCTTTGTAAACGAACACTGGTGTTAAGGTTGTAAGTACATTACAACAGAGACAATAAGAGATTTTCTATATTTGTATGGTTTACCATACAAATCACCTATAAGCCTTAAATGACTCGGCTCAGTATGGTTCGAAGTATAAATAAATAATAAAATATCCCTTTTGTCATTGAAACCCAAACTCCATCAGATTTGAATGTTATAAGGAAAGTTGAGATAAAATGTTATCTTCTTTTCTCTCAAAAGAAAAAATAGTTCTGTTAGAAAAATAGACTTTTGTTCGATATAGGCCAATACATTTGGAACATGTACGATACATGGAGAATATCCAACAAAATACTAAATCTATACTAAAAGCCAGTGGTTTTTTCCATATCAGATAGCAATACGGATAGATAGTTTTAGACTAAATACAGCTGCGGAGCTGTTACTCATTTAGCCCGACCAGGATAGCTTAATACTACGGACGTGGTTAAAATTGCTTCTTCTTATAATTTAGAAGCAAGGACGAAGTAGAAGCTCCCCACACGGCTGAGTCTCCCATCTCCAGAAGTATCTTTGGGAACTTGGAAGACATTGTGACCCCGAACCTATTTTAGCTGCCATTAATGAACACGACAGATCTTTCTCCGACTCGTCTCTATAGCCTCATTTGTCGACTGAGCTCCTCTCCTTACGTGGCAGTTATGTTTAACTCTCGGACACTAGTGAACAGCTTAGTGCTATTTAAATGATGCGTCTTTCCCACTTGAAGCATGTTTGGAACGGGGAGGCACCATTTTCTCGAGGAATGTGTTAAGAGCAGATTAACCACTCCCTCTCCCTTTTGTTTATCTGTCACTAATCACTCAAATCCATAAATGTCTCTAACGGGGATATAAATTCCTGGGCCGTACTTCAGTCTCGGCGCTTTCCTCTGGAACGCAAGAACTGCCATTAAACGATCTTTTAAACTAAATCTCCCCCCTCCCTCTCTCAGAGATTTATGTTCGGGAGACACTACATTCCCAAGAATGCAAATGAGCGAACAGAAGCAAAAGAAACAAGATTTTACACGTAAACCAGATTTATCTAAAGCGGGAGAAAATATAACTTCGAAAGGCGAGGGGGTTTTAGGCGCTTTTATTTATCGCCTTTTAAAAAAGCCATGACGATTTTGCATTTGAAAAGACTTTAAATTCTCGCCCTTTTCTCCTACCCCCCACTTCTTTTAAGACCTCTTAGGGAGGCACCAATTCTTATTGGTCACTCGGAAGCGTGACGCAGCGACGTGCATTTACAAGATTGTAGACAGTTTCAAAAATGGTTTTCCCTCTCCCCCCTCTTTTCTTTTAATTTTCTTAAAGTGTGTTACCGAGGGGTGGGGTGGCGATGTCTAAAATGTTTGTGTGGGCATGAGTATGCGTGCGTCGCTCGATGTCGAATAAAAAGTGTTCACAAATCGATGCTCTAAAAGTCCTCATTTGTACGATTGGTGGAACTGATAGGAAGACGTGCCTTTTGCTCACTTGCGTGTCTGGAAATATTCTACAGGTGGTTTCACCGAAGAAATAATTTTTCAAAGGTAAACTAAACTTTTTTCCCCGTTATCAAACGTTGCTCTGTTATTGGAGATTGGTTGCTTCTCAACTGATGCCATTCTGGTCAGTAGAATACATATTAGACGGTAATTTCTGCCCATTGCATTTGAACTATGGATAATCTTGCCAAAAAAACCATTTCGCCAAATAAATAATTGCCATGTCACATTTCCGAAGACGTATCTGTCGAACTGTTATCAGATGTATAGGGTACTTTTGAAACTAGTTGTGTTTCGTTCTAATCACCCCACATATGCTAAATAACTAACCATGCCTTTCGTTTTAATTAATCCCGCAGACAGGTAAATTCGAACAGACAGAGCATTGCGTTTTGACAAGGTAAATCTCGATCTCTTTACCTATCATGTAGTAAAACAGTTTACCGTAATTCTCCAAATCAACCAACCTTTTTGTCACTTGTTCAAATCGCACTATTGGCTTCAAGGTAGCATATTTCTAAAAACTATTGACATTATCTTCCTTGTCTCCAAATCAATCGTTTAGAAAAAAGTGTATGTGAGCCTACATTTGAAACCAAATTCCGTACGGTAGTTGGATTCGAACACTATTACTCAAATTGCCAGCATTGTAGCTACCGCACTATGCAACTAATTGAGTAAATAACTATTTTTTATGCGGTTACATCTTAAGCAGGACAACTTTCATTTCATAAGAAGCCATAGAATCTCTAAATCATATGGACACGAGACAAACCAAACAAATCCGGGTACTGCTTCTCCAGACCGCACAGTAACGATTAACCCATTAACGCCCAGCATCCTCATTTGATGACAGTCAAAAAATGGTTTGTAGTATTTTTGTTTTCTTGAAACGATTCTTCCTTTTTATAAGAAATAGATATTAATCTTATGAATAATCTCCCAAGTCTTCAAATATGATCTTATCTATAATTTTGTCATTTCGATCGGCATTTTATGATTTTCAAGCTTAGAATATGAATGTATTATGATCGGTATTCTGAATTTATACCGTTCAAAATCGTGACGAATAGCCATATCTGTAAGAAGCCATCTCTTTTCAGTACTTTTCTGATATATGATAGGAAATAAATCTCTTATCACGAAGTTTTCCTTTTTTTTTTTTTAAATACATCTTATTATATTTTAAAATGACACCCCCTCACTAATGATGACTTGATGTCATATTTAAAGGCGTTTAAATTTCATATTTTGTTTTACTTCCAGGTGTCTATAATAGATTCTATGTTAGGTATTTATGAATATATAGTCATCAGAAATATCCGGGCGTTAATGGGTTAAAGACGAATTATATAACTTTCATTTCAGTGCAGTTGTAACCGAATGACGGCCGTATAGGCAAGTTACTGTTCTTAGAAACCATACTTCAAGAGTTTATAACCAGCTTTTAGCACTGATGTTTGTAGCCATTCAGAATCATCTTTGAGTAGTAGATCCTGGTCTCAATACCCGTCGATCGTCAAAAAAAACAGACCATAGAGCTCAAAAGAAATTCATTGGAGATGTAAATTTACGGATCTACTTGTCACATGGTCACCGTATATGCTCCGTTTTATGAAATATAGTTCATGAAACGGCAGAGTACAAACATCATTATACATATTTCGTGGTCATATGATATCCGAGAAAAAACTAGAGTCTAATAGCTCTTAGCCGAATGCTTAAAGACTCACGTTTTGATGAAAGGGTTTAAATTCTGTGGAGAAAATGAATACGAAAAAACGATAAACTTGAACTCCTGTCCAAAGAAAGTCATCTTAAAACTACCATTCAAATTATATGGACTGCCTTCATTCAGTATGCTTTTCTGCTTCAGAGTTGATGAAGAAATATTTCTTTTCCTTGAGAGATCAGATAAATTTAACTTCTGTTTATAATTTGCTAGTAGGTGCGAAATTCGTTTCTTTAGAATGCTCACTTTTTAACGTAATGGCTCATAAAATTCGACCGAACGATAGCCGAATGGATTGGACTCTGCTATTCTGAACCGGAGTTCGCAGGTTCGAATTCGACTGCTGTTATGGTTGTTCGAAGCTGTTTGGAATTGGCTTTACGCAGTAGGTCTCGATCTCATTAGCTCTCATGTAGCAAAGCAGTAGACAACAGAGTTCCAAACCAGTGACCAATGTAATGTTTTTGACATAACATAAACATAGCATAATTTTGATATAACATAAATTAAATTAACATAATGGCCCATAAAATTCGACCGAACGATGGCCGGATGGATTGGACTCTGCTATTCGGTACCGGCGTTCGCAGGTTCGAATTCGACTGCTGTTTTGGATGTTCGAAGCTGTTTGGAATTGGCTTTACGCAGTAGGTCCCGATCTCATTAGCTCTCATGCATCAAAGCAGTAGACAACAGAGCTCCAAACCAATGACCAATATAATGTTTTTGACCAATATGTCCTCCTCTGACCAAATTTAATATATACTGCTTACCGTGGCTTAATCCCCTTGTCCACGTTTGTCCGTGTGGTGGTTGGGATAGTTTCTCCCCCTCTCTGGCTCTTCGAGCAGACACAAATATTTTGATGTTGACTGAGTTGTCGGAGTCCCCTACAACCTCAGTCCAGTATTTAACCTCAGTCAGCGTATTTAAACAAATGAAATTGTTTAAATAGATTTCAATATATACCGGGGTCAAATCGATTTTTTCCGGTTGGGTTATGCTCGATAGTGAAAGAGGAATTTTATTCCATAAACCCTTCTATACGGGCTGGATGTGGGAGGGGAGTAAGTAAATAAGTGTTTAAGCTTCAAACCAGTGAAACACGAACCTCCTAGCCATGACCGTTGCAACAAAATTCAGCTATAAATCTATTTAAGGCTGCCTCGAAATCCCTAAAAAAAAAGTCCATCGCCAAATGCTTAAGGCTTTGTTTTTTGGTACCGCAGTTCGAAGGTCTTATTGGACTCGAAGGATCCGATCTCATTAGCCCTATTGTAACTAAAATGTACACCGTAGCGTTTCGAACTAAACCAAACCTAAGAAAGTTCGGTAAACGGAATATTAGTTAAATATAGATTCACCCTTTATATTACATAAAATAAACTTTAAATTCGTAGAAACCAAATATTATTTAAAAATTTACTAGTATAAGTAAATTTTTAAATAATATTAATAATATCTCAATTATTATTACTAATATTAATAATATCTCAAATATTATTAATAACATTAATAATATCTCACGGTTTGTACGTTACATTTTGTGAGATACTTCACGTTTTGTGATATATTATTAATAATATTTATAATATCTCACGTTTTGTATAAATTAATATTTATTTTATTTAATCTATTCATCAAGAGGAATATGGAATAAAAGAAAAAATAAAGTAAAAAATTGTCGAGAAATAGAGTGTATTTAAAAATAATTTTGGATATAACTACTAATTTTCGTGACAGTATCGTATTTTTTGCAACAAATAAATATGTTAAGGGAAAGAATAAGTTTGAAAAATAGGGAGAAAAAGTTAGATCACAGGAAAAAGTTCGTCAACATATAGAGAATTCTCTTCATTATTTGGAGGTTATTTTGCGTAGAAATTTACAGAATGTTTCGGTTAAAAGAAAAAGTTTGCGAAATAGAGAATCGTTAAATAGAGGTTCGATTGTAATTGATAAATGGATCTTCAAATCGTTAGACGAACGATGGTCGAATAATTAAGGCGCTGTTCTTCGTTATTGGAATTCGGGGATTCTTCCACTTCTGTCATGGATATTCGTAGTTATTCGAATTCGGCTTTAACTTCTTGTCTGTGGAATATATTTTAGAAATATTTGCTAAAATCGAATTTTTTCTTTTTAATTTTGTTTATATTACCATCAAAATGTTAGAAATAGATTATTTTTGAAAAAAAAAAGAAGATTTTAAACGAAATAGATACTATTTTCAATATTTTTATATATATGGGAAATTTAAATGGATTGAAGTGATTTTGCCAAACTAGCAGCCCAAATTACAGCAAAATAAATCGAATGATATAATTTTCTGGATAAATATAATAAACTAAAACAACAATATTATTACGTACATCAAATGTCATGAATTCCATGTCCCTTAGATTCCTTTGAATCTCACAAATCCTTTGTAATATCCGAGAAATAGCGACAAATGCCTTGAAATTGCCGAACTTTTCACGGGAAAGCATCTCTATCTATTGGGAAAAGGGAAAAAGTAAATTTTATGCATCGGACGAACCGATTTCGTGCTTCACGGTATTGAAATTCCGTTTTTTCTCTTGCCCGAACAAAGGTCGGTCATTTCAAAATGGGCGTATTTGCGTTGCCCGAACTGAGTTCGGAAGTCACAGGTCAGGGCTTAAAAAGTAGTTTTTGGTCATATTATACCTTATGTAGGTAAACAATAGTTAGACTATTGTTAAGTAAAATTCTTGAATAAAATTCTTAAGTAGAATTCTTAAGTAGAATCTAAAGTAGAACTCTTAAGTCACCCACCACCAATCTCTAATAGAACTTTTAACTGTAGATTTGCATCCAACCAACCAAAGCAACTTACCACATATGCTAGTTGGTGCATTCCTTAAATGTTGTTCATGATGATGTAAATCTACAGTTGACTATTCTATTAGCGATTGATATTTGGTGGGTTAACTACGTTGGTGCATTCCTTAAATGTTGTTCATGATGATGTAAATCCACAATTAACTGTGCGATTGATATTTGGTGGGTTAACTACAGTCTACTTTTTATTTCACGAGGGCTAATGAGATCGGGACCTACTGCTTAAAGCAGATTCCGAATGGACACGTATGACCATATTAGCCGTGGAACTCGAGCCCACGAACTCTGGTAAAAATATCAACGCCGTATCCATTGTCCATATTACGTGTCTTAAACTGGTACCTTATTAAGTGCTTCGAAAGTTATGAGCATTTTATTACAGGGAAACACACATTTTACCCTTAAATAACATAATCCAGTTATATAACCCAACAAACCTGAAACCATTAAGCAATTTTATTCAATTTATGGATTTCGCACCTTCTAAACTATTTGAAGCCATTATTGCGTTTAAAGCAACCCTTTTGATTACAAGAAAACATAAAAAAAACTTGTAAAGAGCGTTCACCAAATGTGATTTGGGACATTAGGTAAAACATCTTAATGGAAGTGAGTCGCATTTTAATTAAATAATTGTATAACGATCCTAAAAAAGAAACTCAATTTGAAACAAAGAGAGAGAAAATGTTTGCTCTTTGCAACTCCTTTTATATTTGTCCATCGAGGAACAGGTAGTGTTTAATTTTATTTATTTATCTAAATATTTACTCCCGCACTTCATCGGCTGTTTGCTTTTTTTTTTCTGACGTGTTGAGAAAAGTCCTTTTTGTTTCTCCGAAATAGTGACGTCTCCCATAATTTATGAAGAAACAACATTTGCTCTCCACTTAAAACAATTAATTTCTTGTTTCTATTTTCTTTTCTCAAGAGGTGTGACATGTATCCTCGATTTCCAACGTCAGAAACGATACCTAACTGAAATTTCAATACAGTTTTATACGCATGTCCCCAGCAAAGATCGGAAACGTACTATATATTATAGAGTCATTTTTTTCTATTTCCGGTTTAAAAGTTATTTCTGAAAAGTAATATATGTTCTGTCTTAAAATCGAAAATCCGAAATATTTCATCATTTAAGTAGATTTTTGATTGACTTACTAGTAGTTCAGCATGTGATATCCAATTCACTAATAATATTTCCCGATAAATGCACCAAAATATTAAATAAAAATAAATCTGATGTGCATACTGCATGACTTTATTGTACACCTATTATATAATTTATTATTTACATTTATTTCTATTTTGTATTATATTATATCAGAATCATCATTCGCAAATTGTCTTTCACTTTCAAAAAAAGGTTTCGTTTCCCATGGTAAGCATTCTTTAAGGTGACATATCACTTTTTCAAGCTAATTAGAAGTGAATTTTTGTAAGGTGGTAGGGGAGAAATGGCTTGCTTTAATACAGGTCTGCGGAAAGGACATGTGCACCTGTACAGAAATTTTTCTGTATGTACTGTGTGTATTTCTTTCTATTTTGCTTAAAATATAAAAAACACATATCTCAAAACACTAGTCTGTGAAGAATGACCGATTTTCAACCGACAAAGGGGACACATCTCCTTTAAACCTTTAAAAATTCGAATTTTTGTTTTTCCCACTAAAATATTCGAACGAGAATCTGTAAAACTATACAATTTTTGCAATTAATATTATTGCTTTTAAGAAAATTCTAAAAACATTAAACGTATTTTACAGAAATTTGTTTTCAAATTGCGTGCACTCTAAATAAAAAACTGTTGCACATATTGATCTCAAATTTTCACAGTTAGTATATTATAAACCTACGATGAAATTCTACTTTTTTATTGTCTATTTCGTTTAGTGTTTTTAGTACTTAAAATGAAATTTTTAAATATCATTTTAGCTTTTTTTGAAAATTAATCCCCTGGATTCATATTTTTGATACTTTTAGAAATTTTAAATAAGTGAAGAATTACACCTAATAGTTATGTTGTAATGTACTTACAACACTAACACCAGTGTTCGTTTACAAAGGGGAAACACACTAAAAACATAATACCTTATATTTGCATTAAGACATTTATTCTGTACACTATTTACAAATTGATATACTCCTTGATCACCATATAACATAACCAGCAATTATTTGGATTCTATATTCATCAATACACAATAATTATTACAATTCTCTTTTGTTATACGTTATTCCTTAATCAAAATAATGAATTACTAACTGAGGCCTAAATAACCGTCATGAATATGTTAAATTTGTTTTACATCTAGTAAAAGTACAAGGGAGCAGGCAGGGGCTGTCCTCATTCGGTGTGTCGGTCCGGGCGTTCGGGCGCACTGGACGTCGATGCTGGCGTGCAGGGCTTGGGATTTCGATGTCCAGCTACTCTTGAATCTCGACTTCGACTCCTTTTTCTTAACTCTCTTTCCCAACTTTCACTTCGGTTTTAACTCCCCTTTTTCTTTGCAAATCGCTTGTTGGTGAAATTTTCCCACATATGTACCCCCATTGGGAGTGCTGGTGGGCTAATTAAAATAGCCCTTTTTGTGAAAGCTGATATTATTTTTAGCCCCTTCCCCATAACTCATGGTTACTTCTGTGTGAGCTTGACCGTTACGCTTTTGCCATTCCGTGATTTATACCTCCTTCGCAGAGGTCCCTAAACACGAAGTCAACAATCGAAGTCCTAAATTCTTCTTGGAAATTTCTCCCACGGCTGTGCATGCACTTGCTGGGAAAGTACCTCGGTACAAGTTATCTGTTATTTTTTAAAAGATAAAGATACTTTGTCATGGAAACTTATGCTTAGCTCCTTAGGAAAGAAGAAAATTTTAGAGCAACAGAAAACGAAAAGAGAATGTAAAAGACTCAAGAAACCAGAACTTCCTAAGCATTCAGTTAGGACAGTGTTTCCCAATGTGGGGTACGCGTACCCCCAGGGGTACAATAAGAGTTTTATGAGGTACAAATAAGGGGTACCTCATATTTATGTGCATCTGCATTCTCAGCATTTGCAAAGATTAAGTCGAAAAAAGAAACATACTATTGGACATGGAACTGCATCTGAGATTAAAATTAACAAATAGGGAACCAAATTATAAATCTGTGTCACATTATCGTAACTAGGTCCTTTAGCGCCCGTGGCAAAAAAACTACTATGCGCCCCCTACCACCAAATATAGTGAGAAAATATATAAACATGTTTTTTATATCATATATTCAGAATGGATTCAAAATATTTTGTTAATTCTTAAAACGTTATTAGTATATTAATTTTTTTCTTCTATTTTTACCTTATTAATACTCAAAAATATTTTTGAAAATTTTGGGGGTATTATTTTGCTGATAAACTGAATAGTTTATTTCAAGGGAATAATCTTTATTTGGACGTTAAATTTGAATAAAAAATTGACGAATTTCTAATTTTAAATTTAGTTTAATATCTTCAATAAATTCAAAATTTTAAACGAATACCCAGATTTATATTAAAGCATATTAGTGGTGTTTGGAAAACATTTTGTAAGAATCTATAACAAGTTTAGTTTTTAGAAGCATTTTAAAACATAACAAAATTTATTTAAAAAAGTAATTTTTAAACACATTGCAGTACATTAGATTTTAAAATTAAAAAAAATTAATTTTCAAATTTTCTTTATTTCTACTTTGGACGAATCATCCTCTTTCAGATCCCATTTTCCTTACGGTGCGGCACCCTTATAACTGATGCGCCCGTGGCAAATGCCACCTTTGCCACGACCTAGTTGTGTCCCTGCTGTGTCATCCCAGCACAAACAGTTTTATCCTTCTAATTGATCCAAATAAATGGTCGCCGAACGATGGCCGAATGGTAGAGCGCTGTTCTTCGGAACCGGAGTTCGCAGGTTCGAATCTCGCTACTGGCATGGATGTTTGTAGTTGTTCGGAATCGGCTTTAAACTGTAGGTCCTGGTGTCATTAGCCCTCGTGTGCAAAACAGTCGACCGTAGCTCTCCAAATTAAATGTTACTTACAATATAACTTTTATTTATATTTTGTTATGAATAATTTTATTTCTCTTTTCTTATTATTTTGTGCATGTTACAAAACAGAAGAAAAAATAAATATATTTTTGATTGTTATTAAAATGCATACATTTTTTTTGACGATGAGTACTCAGCGTTACGAAAATTATAGAAGGGGTACACATATATCAAAAGTTTGGGAAACTCTGAATTAGGAGAAAGAAGAGATATAACCTGCTAGAACAGGCCTATGACACTTCACAGAGTTAGGAATACTCAAGTCATAAGGTTGAGTAACATGATGTATTGTGTTCGAAATAGACCATTAATGGTTATGTAAAGTTCCAAATTCCGACAAACTGATCTAACTTGGAAGTTTTTGTCGTTTTTTGTTAACCAAGCAACAACACAAAATATCAGGATATAACTTGTACATCTTGATACATCTTGATACATTGTACATAAGATGTTTTAGGTCGTCCATTGTGGATAATTTTAGGCATTTTGGATGGAAGTTATTCACCAATATTGGATACCTTCGTTTTTGATCTTACTTTATGAGTAGTAACCTTACATAGGAGTAAACGATTTGATAAGGAAAGAGAAAGCATATTGTCTGGACAATGCACTTGAGTTAATTTTCGTTTTTCAGAGTCACCCTGGTTGGTAGATGATGTAGGCGACCGTCTACTGCGGCATAGTTTAAGTAAAATCGTCTGAACTAGAGCGAAAAAAAAGTTTAAGAAATAAGTACAATCCACCAAATATATTTTCCTTACTTAAATTGGGACAATACATTAGTAGTCAAATAGCGTTACTCATTATATTTTAAAGCGTTTTTACTCGTTATATTTTTTTTACGTTAAGGGGATAACATTTTTGAGCTAAAAAAAGCTAGAATGATCTTTGTCATGCTTCAAGATTTTAGCATATTGGATCATATCATTGTTTTTATTAGGATAATATATACAGACACAATTACCAAATAACTAAAAAGTAAAATCTGTTTTCCCATTTCTTTCGTTACCCTCTCCTGCTTATGCAGACCCCATGCTTAAAGCATTTTTTAAAATGATTTTGGAAAGTTTTCGTCGAGCACTCCTTCGAACGTTTGATTAAAGCATTAAACGGACAAAAGCTTCGATCCTAATGAGAAGGCGATGATTTATTAGCATGTGAATGATTTCTCGTGGTTCTTATTAGCCGGCGGAATATTTATGCATAGACTGAATCGAGAACACGTGCATAAGTAAAAGACCGATTCCTTTAACACTGGTATTTTTTCCCCAAATTTATTCGATTAATAAGCCGTATGCCTGAAAGAAAACTTTACAATGGTGGGGAAATCAACATTTTAATGAATCTTTGGAACAAAGCCGTAGCTAAGAAATATTTTTGGTGTGGGCACAAGTTTTATGTTCTTCTGCGATTATTTGTAATACATCACAGATATACAAAACCAGGGGTCGCATATATCTAAATCCCATCTACTAGAAGTGGAAATGTAGGTTTCATCTTTTAATAACAATAGAAGAAATAAAAGACACAGTTAACAACTAGATAGAATTGGGATTACTTACTCCTCTTCAAACTTTTATTTAAACTGCATATTATAGTTCAACTTTAACACTCAGTCACTTGAGGCTTTTCTTTCTAGAAACATAATAGCAAGGTTTTTACTAACCTCACCTTATTAAAATGTTAAAATAATACAAAATCCGAATAAACTTTATAGCTTCTTCAGTAGAAACGCTTTTCTCTGTTGCTACGTCACAAACATTTTTCATTTATGCGGAACTATTGCCACAAGTGGAAAGAAATTGTACTTATAACACTCTGTTAATACTAACATCACAGTTGAAATACGCCATGTACCGGAAAAGAATACAATGGTATGGAAAATTATATTTTGACAACCCTTTGAAACAGGCCGTATCTAGGAAATATTTTTATGTTCCTATGTGATAATTTGTTTTATAATATAGTCACATAATATACCTTTACACAACTTTAAATGAAAGATTTTTTTCTTATTTTTTACATTATCACATCTTTTTTTAATTATTTCTGTTAATACATCTCATTATGAGCATTTTTTTTCTCAATTTTTGCTTATTAGTTTTGCCGTATTTACTTTACTTTGTAAAAATAAAAACTTTTTAATATAAAGAGAAAAATAAAAATTTGTTTAAAATTTTTCTGACACATTGTGCGCATGTTTACAACATTACAATGTAAGTTTCATTGACAGTTTTTGATTATTTGTAAGCAATAACTATGAGATATAATTCTCCACTCTTTAAATTTTTAAAAAATATCAGAAATATTACACCAGGGATTTGAATTTTGAAAAAAGCTAAAATAATATTTAAAAATTCCATTTTAAATACACTGTCTACCAATAAGGATTTGGACACCTATGCAAATGTCGATATCTGCGGTCCTGAGGTACCGCCGGTATACATCACGTAGGAAACAGCATCGGCATGAGTCGCATGCAAGATGCCACGCAGTTTGGAGCTCTCTGATTTCGAGAAAGGTATAATTATCGGGTATCACAAATGTGGCCGATCCTTAAGGAACATATCTAGCGATCTGAAGTACCCAAAATCGACAGTGGCCTATGTGATTAAAAAGTGCACTACCCGTCCAAAATCGGTGAAGGAACTTGTATGTCTACTCAAAGCCGAGTGGAAGACAATACCACTAGCTGTTATACAAAGAGATGTAGAAAGTATACTCCGGAGGGTTCACGCTGTAATTGCCTCTCGTGGAGGCTCTACCAACTATTGATTTTGAATAAAGTTAGTTTTTCTTTTTTATCACAGGTGTCCGAATACTTATTGGTAGACAGTGTACTATAAATACTAAATGCGGTAATGCTGAACGATGTTCTAGTGCCAGAGTGCTGCTCTTCGGTACCGGAATTCGCGGGTTCGAGTCCTCCCGATGGAATGAAAAGTCTGTAACATTTCTGAATCGCTTTATGCTATATGCGACGGTCTCGTTATCCATTGTGTATCATATTTTGATACACGAGGGCAAAATACTGTAACACTTGAAACCAAATTAAATTAAATAAACAACAACGAAGAGGGGAAGTAGAGTTTCCTCGTAGGTCTATAATGTTCTTACTGTAAAAGTTTGAAATGAATAAGGCGAAGAGTTTTTTATTTAGAGATCACACGAGTTGATAAAATACAATTTTCAGTAAAATGCATTTAAAGCTTTTTAGTTTCTTTACAAGCTATGATATTAAATAAAAAGATTGCATAGTTTTACAACTTCGAATTTGAATATTTCAATGGGGTTTATTTTAAACGAATCAGAAATGCCCAGAGAATTTACAAATGTAAAAATCGAAACATCCAATTTTTGAAAGTTTGAAGGGGTTGAATTCCTTTAACCGACCTATTTCTTTTCCCCCTACAGCCATGGGCATATGCATTTAGTTACATAAGTACTTCAAATAAGATAGGTACTTCTTTTACGGTACTTTTTATTAAAAAAAAAATAATTTTTCGAAAGTTACGTTAGAAAAGCTAATTTCTTAAATTTCTCCCACAATCTGTTGTTTATGTGGTAAAAATAAAAATCATTCTAAGAACTGTAACATAAAAATTTTCATTACTTGTAATAAGATTGGTGAAGACATATAAACTCAAAACTTTTTTCTTCATTCAGGTATGAACTAATATATTAATTACGGTAATGTGAGGCTGAAAGGTTACAACGTCCCTTTTACGATGAAAGGAAGGATGGGATTAAGAGACGATTTTATTGAACAATACAGGGCATATCAATTTTTCTCTAGATACCATGGATTTATGAGGAAACTCACTACCTTTCTCCATATAAGTGGGCGTTGCGATCTGATTTAAACCTCGAAATACTGTTATTAATCTTTATTTTATTAATTTTAAAATCTGCATATTTGTAAATGACTGCAGTGGAGATGTGCATTTAAACTCAAAAATACAAAATTTGAGGTTAAATAAACAAAATCGAACAAATATATTTTTTAAAGAACATATATTTTAGGGAATACTAGCCGTGCAGTGCTTACATGCATGCAATACATGCCAAATATCCCTGGCACTGTATACATGCATATGTACTTATATGTATAGGTCGCAAAAATTGTGACCAATATTTTCTCTCATTGATCTATACTATCCACATCCGTATATATACATACATACACACACATACATACACACACATACATACATACATATATATATATATATATATATATAAATGCATATATATACATACATATATATTTTACATATATATATATATATATACATATATATACATATATATATATGTACATGTATATATATACATGTATATATATATACACATGTATATATATACATGTATATATCACATATATATATACATGTATATATACATGTATATATATATATATACATATATACATATATATATATATATATATATATATATATATATATATATACACACACACACACACACACACACACACACACACACACACATATATATATATATATATATTATATATATATATATATACATATATATATACATATACTATTTTGATGCCAAATCTTCGTACACACTTCCATTCATTTTACTCACTTCGTTTTTAAGTTGCCGATTACTCATGAGCAGTGTTCATCAAGTCCCGATTCCTTATTTCTGAAAGTGGTCTTGATCATAATGTACCACA
>CM063506.1:156112250-156119750 GCA_032207245.1 Pardosa pseudoannulata | reverse complement strand
TATGTACATAAAAAAAAAAAAAGAAGAAGAAGAAATTCATTTACTCATAAAATAACACAGGAAATTCGTTAGATAATATTTGTTCATATCATACAGAAACTAATTTTTTCTCTAATGTAGCTGGAAATACAGACAAATATCTTTGTGCCAAACACGGCTGTGAAGTACTTAGCTACTCAGTTAACACTCCCCAGGGGACACGTGTAACTTAAGAAAATCTACGGACGCGAGTAAACATTAACCTCTCTGTGTTCTCGTACTTTCGAAGCAGGGACCAGACAGAAGACCCTCTAGGATTTGCGAGACACTTCCAGAAGTATCACTTGAGAACTTGGAGGATGTTGCGACCACGATCCTATTGTCCTTGCTCCAGCCGCCATTAATGAACACGACATATTGTAAAAAAATTGTAAGAATTCCCCTAGAGTCAAGGAACATCAACGCCTGCGCCAAGTAACAAAATTCTTTATTCCGACACGAACGATTACAGTCAGGCTAACAGTTGCCCTCTTGAGTAGCAACTTAGTTTCTAATTTACATTTGGGCAGCATCACTTCATTTCACTTGAAAAATCGTTTCATTCTCAACGTGTATCTTTTGCCTGCTTTAACCTCTATCTCGTATTCCGTCGATTACGCGATCGCTGTCTTTACCGACTGAGCTAGTGCATCACCAAATAAGAACAAATTATTTTTTACATTTTGTGAACTTTTGTTATATTAATACGAGTGATATATTTTATATTACAACCCAATAATGGTTAACTTTTTAAAAATTTCAGTGTCTTAAAGATATTTTTCAAAATTTAAAATGCGAGATACATTTAAAAATTTCAATTTATAGAATTAAATAGATGTTAAGTCAATTGGATATAAAAATTTAGTTTCTTATATACACATTTCAAACGTTACATTACAGATAAGTAAATTTCATTTTTTTTATCTTGACATGGTTAGTTGGTTAGTGTCGTGCTATTTAGAAGTCATATGACTTCTTATGGCTGCCTTTCAGTTTAGATGTTGGAAGAGCGAGTCCTTGTAATTTAAAAGCAAGGACCAAGCAGAAGGCTACCAGACTTTGGTTACCTCCAGAGGCATCGTGTAAGAATTTAAAGGACATTGCAACCTCGACCTTAGCTTAAGTACCCCCACTCGCCATTAATAAAGACAGTGTATCTTTGGCCTTTTCGATCCTCAATTTCGCTGTCTTCCAGCTACGAAATCATTGCCTTTCCCAACTGAGATACCACGGCAACTACTTGTAATGAAAAAAAAAATTACAAAACTAAAGTGTTATTATGTTAAAATGAATTAGATAATTTATATAATGGACCTGACATAATAAATTTCATCCAATTGCAAAGAATAAAGTGGGCAGGCCATCTAATCAAAATCGACAATGACCGAACAACAAAAAGTGTCTTCGATGCAAAATCTACAGGAACGCATAGACGAGGAAGACCCAACCTGAGATGGACAGACTGCCTGGAAAAAGACCTTCAGGTACTTAAAGTAAAAAAACTGGAAGAATTTGGCCTCCAGAAGGATGTCTTGGGAAAAGCTTATTGAGAAGATCAGAGCCCATCTTGGGCTGTCATGCCACTGAAAAAAAAGAAGAAGAAGAAAGTGTTATTAAAAAAACCGTTAAAAATTCATTTTAAAAGGAGCAGAATGTTTTGTTTTATGACAAATCGGAAATGGGCTGTTATAATAAAAAATTGCAAGTCTCTAAAGGTTCTATGCTATCTTAAATACAAATTTTTTACTAACCCACATTGTCCTAAATGACCTAGCGGAACGAAGGCCGAATGGCTAGGGCGCTGATCTTAGGTACCGTAGTTCGTGGGTTCGAATTCCACTAGGATATGATTGTTCGTAGCCGTTCAGAATCAGTTTTAGGCAGTAGGACTGGGTCTTATTAGCCTTCGTGTTGTAAAAAAGTGAATCGTAGCACTCCAACCAAACCAAACTAAACCTAAATGACCTATTAGTATTAAATGCCAAGGAATTTAAAAATAATATTTTTCTTCACTGCTTGTATATTAAAGTTCTTGTGCATAGCTTTGTCCATGTATTTAAGATAATGGTAGATTACAACATTAAGTTTTTTATTTTTATTTTTATAAGGCAATACTATATTTACGAAAGTAAGCTTTTTAAATGATACAGAATCCATTTGGGATCATTTTAACAATTTCTTTAAAACTAAAAAATAATTATAAAAAAAGACATTTAGGGTCTTTTATACCTTAGAAATAAACAAATTATGATGTCCATAAGACAAAACAACCACAGTACAATAGTCACTTTATAAGTACTTCAAAGTACACCCCAATCACTTGAAAAATACAGTATAACCCCGATAATACGACTGCTACTCGATCTGATTTTTTATCGACTTGAACAGGTGTAGCTTATGAAGGAAGATAATTTCTTTATGTTGAACCCAAATTTCACTTCGGGAATGGAACGAGCCAGATACGTTATTTGTTGAGCTATGGGTCTCAGGATATGGTAGGTTGTAGGAATGCAAAAGGCGTTGAACAGCCTTGGGTGCTCCATGTTTTTCACCTCGACCTGGGTTTGTACTTGGGAATCTTATACGATGCTTGATTTTCTACAAGAAGTGAGGTAGAGTCAGTCAGACTTTGTGCAATCTTTGGTGCTCCAGTTCATTTGCACGTCGATCTTTTTTTTGTGCATAGAAATAAATTTAATGTGTATCCTACAAGTATTGAAGAGGAATACACCTGGCATGTTTTTGTTCCATTTGCTTTGTATACCGACTACGTTCTATGATAATATATCAATTGGGTATGTCTAGATCTAAAAGTAAAGAAAATGAATGTCCCAGATGCTATAGTTTTTTGTGTCTTGCTCTTTTTTCTAGATCATTGTTTGTGCTTAGGAATACGATAGGGACACAAAGAACTAAAGAGGTACACCCTAAAATTCTTTGCTTCTTTATTCGCTTTACTCCGGTCTCTTTCTGTACTTAGGAATAGATGTGATGTTTATGTTTCCTGAAAATATTTTATACATATAGACGCACCAGAAGTTAGACAATATTTGGTTTTTTTCTTTTCTTTTCAAATTTTAATTTGTATCTCGATACCTATTCATGATTAGGGTTGATAGAGCAAATTCTTTTCTTGAAGGACTAAGAGGAAATGCACCAGACATCGAACAGTTGATGCTTCCTTTATATTTTGGTATCTGGTTCTTTGTATGAGCTTATGAATAAATAAATAACTTGCCTTTCACAAAAATTTGAGGTCTAATTGTGCATTCTTTGGGGATTCATTTTTACATAAGCACTTGCAGTCAAGGGAACAAGTAGCGCTTCAACGATTCCCCAAAATTTTTAAATTTCTAAAAATATTTTTAAATAATGTAAATAAAGGTTTTAGACTTTTATATTAAATAGTAAGTCAACTTTGCAACGTCTTCTCCTCATTCTTCAACTTCAAACCCTGTTTGGATCCTCAACCAAATTTTTCGAACGAACAATGTGCATTCGTATTAACGAGGTCTTGCTGTACAGAAGTCATGCATTGATGATTTGGATATCCAGCTGACGGCGACGACAGTAGGCCATTTCGTCTGCATTTCTTTTACCTCGTAGAACTTTAACCCATTCGATTTTTATATCTCGACATTACATACTTAGTGGGAAAGACGACGTGGAAAGGTTATCGAGTTTAAACTTATGGGTGCCACTGAAATCGAGAAAAAAAAGTTCAAAGAAGAATAGTGAAATTATGTCGACAAAAGAAGAAAAAGTCTTTCTGATTAACATCGATGTCGAGTCTCTTCTTATCAGTCAAGTGTTCTTCAACCCCATCGAAGGGGCCTAGGCCTATCAAGTCTTAGCCGCGTCGAGGCGAACCCGCCGAAAGATTCGGAACTCGAAGGTGCGAAGAGGGACCTGTAGAAGAGTGACGGGCGTCCATGAGAGAAAACTCCGAGTCCTTTCTTGGAAACACTAGTCTTTTCGCCCGCATCCCTGGAATTCATCGACACGCGGTGGTGGTTGGGATTCAGGTGGTTGTTCGTCCTTTGGAAGGCAAGGAGTGACCTCAGAAGTGCTCGATCCGAGAGAGTGGCATCCTCGAGTTCCCACTGGACCTTCTCGGGCTGCAGGAGGACTTTGTCGACAGAGAGCAGGAGGATGAGGACAATGGACAGACACCTCATAACTGAAAGGAAACGAAGTTGGTCAGACACGATTATCAAACTTTATAAAGTATACTGGCAGTCTGTGTTAAGCAAGAAAAAATATTTTAACTATCCTTAATAACAGCAATGATGTGCTTTCTTACATGTTTCCTGTTTCAGGATTTTCTACATTACTTCCTAATTGACTAGTTGTTCTAAGCAATCATAATATATTTATAGGAACTCTACCTTAAAAACTACCACTAAGTACGTTAAACATCAACATTCTTTTCCTTCTATTTTATCGAATATCAATTTTATTTATTAAGAAACATTGGATTTAGAAGATACGCAACAAATATATGTTTAGACATTTTAATTAGTTATTTAATTTTGATATTTTTATTTATTTACTTTTTTTCTTGAAGGGTATGCAAGGGTACTTTCACTAAGCAGCAATTAAGTAACAATTGCTGTGAATGTACATCGTATACGAGAAATTAATAAAAAAGACGAGGAATTTTGAAATGGGAATCTTATTTTTTAAGTCAGTTCAAATATATATTCCCATAAAGACAGACAGATAAACGTACGGCACAGTCCATTTTAACAGTTGAGGTTTTGAGTTACCTGCTCATATACAGACATATGATTACATACATATTATATTTTCAGCTTAATCGAGACATACAGTTTGCTAGAGGCACTTAGATAACGCGAGACATTCCAAAACACTTTTAATTAATCTTAGTTATTGTAATTTCATGCATGTATTTCATTCTGATGTGAAATTGGCAAGTCAACAATGCTAGTTTATTTAGTCTTGATCGAGGGAGCTCTTTACATTTGGCTTTCTACTTATGTGGTATCTTACAGCGCTATGAGGCGTATATAAAATATATTGAGAAGTCGTTTAGAATAGATAATTCACGCGATCATTTTCGAATGAAATAAAGGATTTTTGCTCCCCACAAACTGCGTGTGTCTTCAATTCATAGATTTAATGGACTAAATAATTGTGTCTCATAGCTTTATACGTTAGAGCTGAAAAAACCATAACATCATACGTCGGGATAATATATTAATTAAATGTATCATTAATTACTATTTCGATTTCTAAATTATTATATTTTTAGTAATTACTATTCAGTAATTTATCTTTAAAATAAAGACGCGCAGACCAAAAAATTCCCATATTTAGTACCTATTGCGGTACTTATATAGTTAGTTAAAGGAAAAAATATTGGTAAAAAAACCCCTGTAAAATAGTATATAAATTCTAATCAGTAGTAAATAAAATTTCGTAAATTTACAAATTCTGGTGTGCACTAGTTTGGAATTAGATTTTATCATTAGCTTCTCTGTCTCATGTATCTTAGTTTGGTGAAAAGCGGTTTACCATACATGCACTACTAGATCAATATATATACATATGCGTATGTGTGTGTGTGTGCGTAGATCCGCTAGAGCATCAGCAGTCTTCGAAATTTCTACTCTGAGTGTATCATTGCTCCGTTCGCTCGCAGATTGCGCCTGCGACGTTCCGGGTACTTCAAGTGTGACCTGCAGCGTGGGGTGGCCCAATAGAGAATGTGCGCATGACGTCAAGTGCAGAGAAAATTGCAGCTCAACTTCCTCGTTGGCAAAACATTTGAATTTCCTACGGATTGTACTTGTCATTGGGGTTTTAATTTTTGTCAGTTATCTGAAAATGGTAACAAGCTATTGTACGTATGGCTGTACTAATCGTTTAAAAAAGGTGAAAATATTGGATTTTATTGCTTTCCCAAAGATTCTACGTTGCGAATGCTTTGAATAAAAGCTTTGAAAAGGCAAGACTGGACTCCAAGTTCTTCTTCGAGAATTTACGGCACACATTTTCAGAATGATAATAAAACGTTAACCTTAGTGTAATGTAATAGATTATATAAAATTATTATGCTCTAAGAATTTTTTTTATTATTACAAAGTTGTTTTTTCGTATTTTTAATGTATTTTCTATGCTTTTGTGAGAAGTACCGTACCTATAAATGTAATTATTTTTTGTCCTTAAAATGATTAGGTTTTGCACATTGTTATTTATGTAATAGTTTATTGTGACTGCTAACAAAATCAAAGTAGTTTGATTATGATACTTAATAGTACTGTGTAAAGTGTTTAATTTTTTTAAAAAATATATACTTTTGTAAGTGCTAAAAAATCTATTTTGAATTACTTGGAAAATTTCTGATGTTTCCTTCCCCTCCCCTTAAATAAAAATTAATTTTATTGTATACGTGACAAAAATCGAAGCTCATAAGATACAATGAAAACAAGCAATGCTTGCCAATGAAAAGTTCAGGAGCATTCAGCACTCATATTTGTTTACAAACATGCACTTTCTCTATACTTGCGATATGCCCACCATCCCTGGGAGATGCCGGAAAATGCCCTCCGGTCATGTGGACCCGGTGCAAGCTTGTGTTCTTGTGTGTAATGGCCAATTTAACCCATCAAAAAGGTTAAGTGAATCCACATTGGCTTTGGCACTTAACCTTTTACCCTCGTAAGTAAAAGCGTAACCGGTTGAAAAAACAAAGAATTTTGAATGAAGAAAAAATGTCAAGAACGGTATAAAAAAGCTACTCCCATTTTTTTAAAGGCATAAAAATTTGTAGTCTGCCGTCATTAGTCGCTAACGGAAAAATAGTCATTAGTGGGGGCGTATAATACATCTGCTCTAAAATTTAAAAAACATTGCGGTTGGCTTTATTTTTGTAATAGATCTAACATTACGAGCAAAATCATTAATTTTCAATGCTCTAAATAAATTGAAAATGAAAATTAGAACTCTATCTATGTGGATAAGCAGATAAAAATAATGAAAGTTAATTAGAAAACTGCGAATTTCTTGTTTCGACATATTTTGTTGTATGTGAAGATTACGTCCTGTTGAAAATCAAATTTTGGATTAAATACATGAACATCCGATGTACTTAAGGAAGAGCTCTCGAAATGAGCTTGTTACATTATTTTAGGGATAAGCAGATTCATAAAAGGAGGCGGAACTCTATTTCGAACAAACTTGTTGAGAGGATTTAAATACGGTCCCAATGGAAAAAGTAGAAGATTCCGAGAGAGAAAGCATTTCTTTTTATACCGGAAAAAAACAGAAGAGAAAATCAAGAAAGAAAAGAAATGCAGAAAAACTATGCCAAACATTTTTAATTAAATGTGTTTCTTTTTTCCACCAGTGTGATCAATGTATAGGTATTCTGTATTGGCATGTATTGCATTTGTGTCTATGACATTTTTATATTTAAATTCTGGTCCAAGTCAGAGAGTTTGTTTAAAGTTAACATTC
>CM063506.1:156107250-156109750 GCA_032207245.1 Pardosa pseudoannulata | reverse complement strand
ATAAATTTTAGCAAATGCCAATTTTTACAATCTAAAATTGAATTCCTTGGATATTTGATCGAAAGTGGAACAATTAAACCTTCTTATAAAATTAAAGGCGTAAAGAACTTTCCCGAACTAAAATCAATTAAAAACATCCAACAATTTTTAGGTCTAACCGGATATTTTCGAAAGTTCATTAATTCTTATTCAATTATTGCTAAACCTCTCAGTGACTTATTGTGTAATGATCATGACTTATCATTTTGTGAAGAATAACGTATTGCTTTTAAACAATTAAAAGATGCCGTGTCATCTGATCCCGTTCTACATATTTTTAATCCTTTTGCTAACTTACAATTACACACGTATGCTAGTAAGTATGGTTATGGTGCCATATTATTGCAAGAATCGGACAGTACCATCCAATTTACTATATGAGTAAGAAAACACTTCCACATTAAGAAAAGTATTCTAGCTATGAGTTAGAAATGTTAGCTGTGATTGAATCCCTCAAAAAATTCCACCATTTCTTACATGGTGTGAGAGTGCAGCTATGTTTTACATAAGGTTTGCGAGACTGATTTGCTCTCCGCACTCGTATGTTGTGGGTTGCATGCCAAAGTATTTTTTCGCGACTCCAGGAAGCGTGCGGTGTGAAAACGATTGCACTTAAACTTCACCAAGTTTTGGAGAGTTGTGATTGGTCTCCAGGAGGCGATTCAGTACCATCCTTAGAATCCCGGTTCTTCTGGACAGAGCTGGGGAAAGGACGCATTGTCCACAGGTTAATGGAAAAAAGTGTAGGGTTGCTGGAGTAGTTCAGAAGGAAGCAAAAGAGTGGACTTCGGCAATTTTTTCTTTCAAGGTGTAGCACGTGGAGTGCTTCTTTTACTTTTTAATTTATATATATATATATATACATTTTAGCATATTTTCTTGTCTTTTGTTCTATATTTGAATATTGTAATATAGTTCAGTGGCATTATACTGTAATTAAAGACGATATAAAGCAAATTCGGGTTATTAATGGCTTTGAAATAACAACAGCAATGTACTACACCACAGCACAAGTACCCATTTTAAAATATTTACTGACTGTTTAGCATTTCAACAAACCATTAATAAAAATGACATAACTCCTAAATTCGCAACATGGGCTATTTTCTTGTCAGAATTCGATTATGAAATCGTTCATAGCCTAGGTAACTAAGTGAAACACGTGGATGCGTTAAGCCGACAACCGGTAATAGCAGTCACATACGATGAAATTACTTTGAAAATTAAGAATGGTCAACCTAAAGACGAATATATCACATCGATTAAGCAACTTTTAGAATATGGATCAGCTAATGATTTTACAGTTCAAAACGATATTCTTTTCAAAACCAAAGACGGAAAGGAACTTTTAGTAGTACCCGCTTTGATGCAAACTGAAATAATTAAGAAAGAACACGAAGGCCAGTTTGCCTTCGTGTGACTTAGGCCAGTTTGCCTTCGTGTGACTTCGTAAGACTGAACAGATACTGCAACTTGATTATTATTTTCCAAATTTAAGAAGTAAAGTTCAAGATTGCATTCACTGCATCCTTGTCAACAGGAAAAGTGGTAAATGCGAAGGTTTTCTAAATCCTATACCTAAAGATGACACACCATTACAAACGTACCACATTGATTTTTTAGGTCCTCTACCATCAACTAATAAAAATTACAAATATATATATTTACTGTGATAGAAGCATTTACTAACTTCACTTGGATTTATCCTGTTAAATCAACTTCTACATCAGATGCTGTAAATTGTTTTGAACTACAGAAAAGTGTATTCATCAACCCATCGCGTATAATTTCGAACAGAGGAACAGCTTTTACATCTCATGATTTTGAAAATTATTGTAAAAATGAATATTGAATACGTAAAGATCACCACTGGCATACCCCGCAGTAACGGTCAAGTTGAACGAATTCATGCCACATTAATTCCAGTGTTGACAAAACTTTCAATTAATGAACCGGAAAAATGGTACAAACATGTCACCGACCTCCAACGAATAATGAACAATACCGTAAGTTCAAAGACAAAATTTTCACCTTTTGAATTATTGATAGGTTTTAAAATGAAAGCGAAAGATGACGCAAAAATAATCGAAATCTTAAAGGACGAATATACAGCAAGCCTTATGCACACGTGACCAAATGCGAGAACAAGCAAGACGAAAAATTAAAAAATTTCAAGAAATTACGAAAGCTCAATATGATAAACGAAAAACACCCCACCATTATAAAGTTGGCAATCTTGTCGCAATAAAAAGAACGCAGTTTGGTACTGAACTCAAACTAAATCCCACGTTTTTTGGTCCTTATAAAGTGACTAAAATAAAACAAAACGACAGATATGACGTGCAGAAAATTGGCATACACGAAGAACCCGACGTTACCTCCACTGTGGCAGACCAAATGAAGAGGTGGATGCAACGTCTATAATTTCTATACGATAAGACTTTTTCCCCGACTGTGACTT
>CM063506.1:156054750-156102250 GCA_032207245.1 Pardosa pseudoannulata | reverse complement strand
AAAAGACCTTTAATAAAGGAAAAACTTTTCTTGTGAAAGTACCTTTCACAAGAAAAGTTTTTGACCGAGAAAATATTGGGAACTTTTGATATAGAGATAAGAATAGGTCTTCGAAATTTTTTCTAAAAAATTGATTATTTAATCAAATTTAACTTTAAGTAAAACTTTCAAACTAATTGATATTTTCAAAATATTATATATTCGTTTTTTTAATGAAGAAAGCATACAATAATTTGTACTACAGGGCACATGGACATTTTGCCTTTTTAATATAATTATAAAGATATTCTCTTTGGGTAAAGATATTCTTTCTGGAGGACTGTTGTAGATACCTAGTTGATACTTAGGTAGCGAAAACCTCATGTAGTTCACTGTTTTACCATCCGGGTCATGAAAAATATCTGAGCAAAATGAGAAGAAAACTATATCTGGAACACTGTTTTGATTGATTCTGCTTATACAGTTGTAATTCACTGAATATATAAAGGGAATTGTTACAAATGTACTAATAGCTGCTAAACAGGCATCTTTATTGAAGTAAAAAAAAGGAAAGAAATGTTATTCAAGGCAATAGTCAAGATGAAAAAATGTGTATCTAAATACTTTGTAAATACTTTATTTGTTGGGAGTATTTGCCTGTTTCTTACCTTAAGCTTACAATCGTCAGTTAAGTTCCTCTTCGCTAGTATCAAACCTCAGTAAATATTCATTGCAAGAGAAAAAGTATTCTGCGCTGATGACACCAATTACGCAATCTACTTGTATTCGAAGAGCACTTGACGTGATCTCTTGAGAACAAACGAATACTTTAACCAATTTAAAATTTATGTAAAGTCTACGAAAGTAAACAAAGCAATCTTATTTTGCAAAATTTACAATTTAGGAGCTATTTCTATTTTCTTACCAAGCCGCTTTCATTTTTTGTGGCTCTAATTAAATATTTCTTCTAGTCCCCAAACTTGAAGTGTTGTTTATATTCGAAAGTAGATTTTTACTTTTTCCAGTATTTCGTCGTAACCATTCTATTCCCCTTTCATTGAATTAACTGGTACTCCAGGTCCTTTATTTCAATATTTGTTTTTTTTTATGTTTTAATTCGGATCACGACGTTCCGGTATCTCAACGGGAACATTCTTTGTTGTTCTATATCAAGCTCCCTTTCAACTTTATTAAGCCTAAACAGTACATGTCCTTTACGCAAACTTTATTGTTGTTCTACCAAATTTGATCGTTAAATAGATTTTGTTCTACATATTTCATGTTTATTAAATGTAAAGTATCGTTTAAGTTTGTGTGTGTGTGTGTGTGTAATGTGTTGCAAATTCAGCCTTGACGGTTCTAAATTATTGTTTTCAATTTTAATTCAATTTCGTTATGAAGAAAGAACCTTAATTCAAGAGTGCAATATCTTCCGTTTTCCCACTAATAAAATCTTAAAGTGCAACTCTTACTCCTTTGTTCCTTTTAAATCTCAGGGGATTTAAATGCACAATTCAGAACCTGAACGCTGATTTTGAATTTTGAACCAACAACTGCATTACATTACGAGAGCTTATTCTTTGACCAAAGTCGTATTTTCACCCTAGCGATGCCCTTGTAACTAAAGGCACAACCTTTCGCTTTAATTCTTGTACCCTCCGGCTTAAATGCTTGGCTCGTCCAATTAGCATTTGTTACAACAACAACTATTCTAAAATCCTTATCGCATGTCAGTACGTACGTGTTAGTTTATGATTCTTTTTACTGGTGAAGAATGGGCAGATTTCTTGTGACAAAGCGAAATATTTTCAACCGAATTTAGGTCTGGTTGACTTGTGATAAGACCATTAATCAGTTAAAATTGCATTATCATCACTTGAGAAATTTCCATATTCTTCAACTAACTCCCAGCCACTACAGTACATGTTGGACCATGACCTTCCTATCAATACGGTTCCAAAGTTGTCTGTGTCTTGCCTTCGTTCTCCAATTTGTGATCTATTAAGATCAAAATTAAGGTCTCTAGGTCCTTCTAGACTACATTGATCCATCTCATTCTGGGCCTTCCCCTTTTAACTTTGTCCCTGGCACTGGCACTTGAAAATCTTCTTCATGCCTTTGCTGTCCTCCATTCTCTCCATGTGTTCCTCTTTTTTTTCTTTGTCTTTATATTGTTACGAACTTCAAAGCTGGGTTCGTGGATTGAGTGGACTTTAAATAAGACAGCACGAAAACAATAATTTATTGACAATCAGTTGGAAAATACAATGTCAGAAAGGCATGAAGGTTAAGGTACTGCACACTCGTACCAAGCTAACAAAATCATCGCGAATCAACTCGAGAAGAATGCCGTGGTCTTCCGTACCTCTTTCCGCATCAAACAAAACGGAAGCACCGGTAAAACACAACACACCGTGCGTACTCTGTAAATCGAGAAATCTACTTAACAACGACTCTCATTTTGAGACTCAGCCTGCCTTATACAGGCCCGAAGAAACTGCTGGAATATTCCAGAAACCGGAACAGAAGTTGTAAAGTATCGCCACACTTGGCAAATTTGGCGACATTTGGCGACGAACTTGGTGACAAGAATAAGTTGCCAAAACTGTCGCCAACTAGTCGAGACACCTATAGAGTCCCATGTTAAATTTAAGGTTCACTAAACAAATTCGTAACAATATAATTTATGTTGTCTTTTTCTCCGAACAGTTCTACAATTTCCTGATTCTAACCTCACCTCCAAACATCACCCTCCTCTGATATGTTCAAGTATGGCTCTTAAAAACTTTCGGTAATCAACATTTTCTCCTATTTTTGATTTAAAGTCCAGGTCTCCAACCCATAAATAACAGGTGGTCTGATCATTGTTTTATATACTCGGAACTACGTTTTGCCTGTTATTATTTTAGATCGTAATAATTTCTTAAGGGCACAAAAAATCTGTAATTTCCAGCATTTAGCATTTCTTTAATTTTTCGCATAATATTATTTTCAGTAAACACTTGAACTCAAGTATGACTAAAATCATGCATACTCTATGACTCTTTCAAATTTTATCTTTTGATTTATTTTTAGTTCAATATCTATATCAGCTTTTGTACAAACTATGCTCGTTTCATGATAAAACATTTCCAACATTTCCAGTAAACTTTTCCAACTAAGTATAACCTGTGACTCTTTCAAATTTTATCTATTCATTTATTTTTAGTTCAATATATGTATCAGTTTCTGTACAAACCATTCTCCTGTCATAGTAAAACATTTCTAACATTTCCAGTAAACCTTTCCAACTAAGTATAACCTAAGACTCTTTCAAATTTTATCTGTTCATTTATTTTTAGTCAATATATGTATCAGTTTCTGTACAAACCATTCTCCTGTCATGATAAAACATTTCTAACATTTCCAGTAAACCTTTCCAACTAAGTATAACCTATGACTCTTTCAAATTTTATCTGTTCATTTATTTTTAGTTCAATATATGTATCAGTTTCTGTACAAACCATGCTCCTTTCATGGTAAAACATTTCCAACATTTCCAGTAAGCTTTTCCAACTAAATATAACCTATGACTCTTTTCAAATTTTATTTCTTCATTTATCTTTATTTCAGTATCTGTATCAGTTCCTTAACGAACCATACTTATTTCGTGGTAAAATATTTTCCAACATTTCCAACCAAATAAACTCTACGACTGTTTCAAATTTTATCTCTTCATTTATCTTTAGTTCAGTTTCTTTACAAACCATGCTCATTTATTTAGTCTTTTTTTGTATTTATAGCATTCTTGGACTGAAGAAGGAATCCTAAACTGCTGCCTTTTCAACACGTAATTTCTAGCATCTGTTAAGACCTTTAAGTTTATAAAAAAAGGAATTTAAATAAAACGTATCATTCATTTAAAAAAAACGAGTATTTTAGTTTAGTGTTTGTATTACTGACATGGCATACAATCTAAAACTAATTTAACTTTTGAAACTTTAATTTGGAAGTCTTAATTACTGAAACCGATGACGGAGTGAGAAATGGCTAGTGAAATCTAATTACAACAGAGCGGAACATAAAATAAATGTAATTTGGTTTTTCTCTAATACATCTCCCCTACCAGTAAATAAATTAAATTATTTAATTGATGCTAGATGTGAAAAGTTAGGAATAATTTTAGTAATATATATTGGCTTTTAAAATTGGAAAACACATTTAATTTCTCTTGATCTCTATATGTTACCTGCAGTTCTTGGAAAGTTGTTTGTGGTTTATTAAATTAATTTTATTTTCTGTTCTATGCATCATGAAAATAAAAATAAAACTAAGTTTACACCCACAATATATTCTCTTTAAAAGGAAACAATTTTTTTCAATCTAAAGATTAATTTTATCTTAAAAATTTGTCAACATTTACTTGTTGAAAAAGCATCAGATTCAGTTAAGTATCCCTTTTTTCCGTTGAAAAACATTCATATTTCTAATGTGACTGCGAAAAATGTTCAACTGATTCAAGGATTGATCCCAACTCGACCTGAAGTGAAATAAATCGGTTGTAAATTTTTCAATACAACACAAGAAATTCTTCACTTATAAAGGAATCATAGACTAACACGTACATATTAACGTGATAAAAAGTCTTTATTTATGTAGATATCTTCAAAAATACATAAATTTCTTAAAGCAGCGTTTAGTTGCAATTTATTACCTTATCTTTTCCAAACTGTTCAACAGGTGGTAGAGTCTTTCTGGAACGTTGAAAGCGTATTGCCGAACACAATATAAACTGTCACCATTGAGGATTTATCAATCATCAACCTATACGCGTTGAAAAAGCAACAGAATCCGTTTACAATTTCTTTTCGCGAAGAATGTGCGAATTTTTTGTTCGATAACTAAAAATTTTCCACCGATTTATTTTGGTGTAAATTGACACCTGATAAGGCATTTGTATAAAAAGACTCTTATCCTTTAAAAAACTTTTAGTAAAATATTTTTTTCTTATTTTTCTTATGTACCGGAGTTTGTGGATTCAAATCCCACAGTGGCATGGATAATTTGTTCGTAGCCGTTCGGAATCGGCTTTAAGCTGTTGGTCCCGGTCTCATTAGCCCTCGTGTTGCAAAAAGTAGACCGTAGTACTCCAAACCAAACTGCTTTTTTTATTTTTTGCCTTATATATTTTTTTATCATTACAGTAAACACGTGAGATTTTCCAGCATTTGATCTCAATTTTTTATTTAAGGTACCCGTCTACGTTTAGCTTCATTTTTTTTTTCTAAAAATAATTTTATTTTATTTTTCTATTGTACAATTTCAACTTTTAGGCTTCTAAATCTGTTTTTGTTTTGTCTCTACGGCAGTTTAAAGAAAAGTTACAGCTGTTTAAACATCAGTGACAGCTGTCAAAACAAAACGGAAGTAGTGTCTTCGGAACCGGAAGTTCTGAATTTAAAGCCTTTTAAAAAGCATTTTTTGGACAAAACTTTTTAAATTTTCATGAAGATTAGTTTAAACATTTTTCTAGTAATAATTAGACACTTTGCAATTAGAAAGTTTTGAAGCAAGAAAGTGTGGGGAATTTGAAACGTGTATTTTTATTTTTTAATAGTTAAAGCTACTTTCATAAACTTCAAATGCGATTTTGTCAGAATGGTATTTTTAATAAAATGTTGAAACTTAAAATGTGATTTATCAAAAAGTTCTTAAAATATTTTGTTGAAAATTATTATGAATGCTTTTGATAGTATTTTCTAGTGAATGACCTAAAAGCTTTAAATTTGGATAATTTTTAATGATGTTACACTCATAGTTAGATATAAAGGTAATGAAAATTCGTTAAAAATTCAATGTGTATGATTTTGAAGGACCAAAATTTTTTACCAAATGTAAATTAAGCAAAGATTTTAGGTGATTCACTAGTCCAGTGTATAAGAAATGTGTTGCATCAAAAAATATTGAAATAATTGAATTTATAAAGAAATTAGACCTTTTGAAAAAACCCGATTTTTTCTTCATTTATTAGAAATTTTATAAAAACTTCTCCAGGAATAAATTTTTTAAGTGCAATTCTCTATGATAATATAAAAAATAAATCTAAAAATGTAAAAACGTGAACTAGTTTCTACGTTTAAAGAAAAGAGTTCTCCGAACGTAGACGGATACCTTAATAAGTTTTGCTGAGTGGACTTTTTAAAATAATAACTTTTTATAGAAAGTGAAAAGGGGAAGCTTGTTTAAAAAATTTAAAAACTTTCTAAGTGCATACTTGAAACAACATAAACTGAGTCTCCTTAATAATTTTTGCTTTCTTCTAAACAATAATTACTAGTTATAATTCTCTACCTGTTTAAATTTTTAAAAAGTATCAGAAACCAGGGAATTATTTTAAAAAAAAGTTAAAATAGTGTTTAAAAATTCTCTTTCGAATACTGTAAATACTAAATGAAATAAACAACATCGAAAAATGTAGATAGTTTCATCGTAGGTCTATAATGTTTTTACTGTGAAGATTTGAAACTAATACATGTAATAGTTTTTTCATTTACAGTGCAAGATGAGGAAATACCATTTTCAGTAAAATGTTTTTTAAGGTTTTTATAGTTCCCTTAAAAGCTAGGATATTATATGCAAAAAATAGTATAGTTTTGTAGGTTCTAATATGAAAAATTCAATGAGATTTGTTATATACACAATTCAGAAATGTCCAAAATATTTTAAAAATTTTAAAATGAAAACTATGGAATTTTTGAAGATGTGATGTGATTGCTTAATCGATTGAAAATTGGTGATTCTCCACAGGATAGGGTTTTAAGATATGCACTGTTTATATCTTAAATATGAAGAAATACACACATTATATACAGAAAAATTTTCATACACACGTCCTATACGGAAACAAATTGTTTCTACACCTCAGAGAAACCCCCTTTTTTTCCTCTGAAGTACATTCTTTCCTACCTCCTGTGAAGACTCCCCTTTGTCCGAGCACGCGCCAAAACAGCTGACCAGAGCCCACCTGTTTACCTGGACAATAGAGTGGCGTAGCAGAGTCTGGGGTCTTGACAATCGGACTGAATAGACGAATACGCCCCTGATGGATCTCGTTAATGAATGCTCGGAAATTCCGTGAAGGGACAGCCAGCGAATGAGAATTCTGCTAAAAAACATAACTGTAACTTTAGCTGGAGTTCTCAAGTAACTGGGATCTTAACTGACCCAAAAAACAGTTGGCCGGACCGTAACTGATCCCCCCCAAGTATAAAAAGCCTACAATTTTGCAACTCAGGGCTTTTCGTTATTTTTTACGTAGGTGTGTTGACCTCGTGGAGGCTTTCGCGTTTGTTGCCTGAGAGCTTTCTAGTTCGGGAGATTCGTAAAGTCCGCCCCTATAGCGAGCGGCAGAATCTCGGATACCGAACGGGGGATAAATTGGGTTTGATTGCACCCTGAAAAGCCTCCCCATTCATAAGAGATTATTAAATCTCTTGTTTTTCTTTCGACTGTGATCGTCGTGAGGAAGTCTTACCGGCAACCATCCTTTGCAGTTCTACATGATTCGGGAATTAACATTCCTTTGTAAATAGCCGTATTTAATCCAGAATTAAAGTAAATTTCCAATTTTATCTTTGACTGTGATCCATTATTCACGTTACCTCTCATTTGAGAACATGGAAGGTCGTCACACTCTTCAACTAGAAAAACGCGCAGGGAGATAATTTCCACTGCAAGTAGTGTGATAGCGATATTACGTTAGGGAAATCATTACGAGTGTGAACTGCAATTTCATGTTTGCCTCAACTTTAAAAACATAATATATATTTTGCATTTTGAGATAATCAGATTAAAGGGACATAATACCTTTCGAAACCTGGAGTTCATGGGTTCGTAACCCCCTGTGGCATGGATATTCATAGCCTTTCAGAATCGGCTTTAAGGAGTAGGTCCCGGTGTTATTAACCTTCGTGTTGTAAAAAAGTAGACCGTGGAGCTCAAAACCAAACCAAACCTTTCGAAACTTTCAGTTTTCATCTTTGTATTTTATTCCTGATAAAGTACAGAATTTTGTTCCTTTTAAAATGAATTTCTCACAAATTATTTAATAATTTACTATTTCAAAAAATATTTAGTTTTGTTATTTGAAACTACTGTAGTTTTGAAACTGGAAAAAAAAATTATTTACCAGCTAGATAACTTTTGATATAAGTGCATTTATTATTAACTACATTTTTATTTAAAACTGAAATAAAATATATGTTCTATTCTGTAATCCCAAACTTTTATAAGTAAATGGCAGTTTAAAATAAAAAAAATATTAAATTTACTTACAAACTGAAACTTTAAAAGAATTAGCCTTTATGATATTATAACATAAAATATACCGCTTCTATTAGTATAACTGAGATTTACAGGATAAAAAAAATAAATTCTATCAATTTACTATAATCAATATTTTATAATATTATAATATATATAAATCAATATAATCTATATATTGATTATAAGAAATAAAATATATATAATATAATCACTTCTATTAACATATTTGAGGTTTACAGAATAAAAAATAGCTGTTATTTGATTTTAATATATATATATATATATATATATATATATATATATATAACTAATAAATATTGTTCTCAATATATGTTAAACGGGTGAAATTTCTACTAGAACAATACATCATCTTAGATAATTCCGTTTAATTAATAGATCTAAAATTTAAAAAACAATGAAATTTTTTTCGTTATTTTTCGTTTTATCATATCTTATTTAATTATCATTGTAAATCCATAGGATTTCAGAATTTGTTCGATATATATATATATATATATATATATATATATATATATATATATATATATATATATATATATATATATATATATATATATATTTAATTAGTTTCGTTGAATTTATTTTGTTTCTAAAAATAAGAAATTTTAATATATAAGGAAAATTGAAAGCTTGCTACAAAACTTTTAAGTTTTTTCTGACACACTGTGTGCAACTTACAACACCAACTGAGTTTTACTAACAATTTTTAATTTTTTGTAAGCAATAATTATTAGGTATAACTCTCCACCTATTGAAATTTTTTAAAAAAAGTCAGAAATATTAACCAAGGGATTAAATTTTCAAATAGGCTAAAACAATGTATAAAAATTCCATTTGGAATACTATAAATACTAAATAATATAAACAACAACTAAAAAGTGTAGGTAGAGTTTTATCGTAGGTCTATAATGCTTGAAAATAAATAATACTTTGAAAATTTGAAATGATTATATGCAATAATTTTTTATGTAGAGTGCGTTCAAAGTTCAAAAAACACCATTTTTAGTAAAGTGCAATGAAGTTTTTATAGTTTCCTTAAAAGCTATGATATTTAATTAAAAAAGTTTGTATAGTTTTACATCTTTAATTTGAATATTTCAATGGGGTTTATTTTAAACGATTGAGAAATCTTTTAAAAAGAAAAGAAAATAAGAAATAAGAAAGAGAAATATTTTTAAATATCTTAAAGATTTTAAAAATTTTAAAAATGTAAAAAAAAAAAAAAAAAAAAAAAAAAAATTGAGTTTTTGAAAGTTGAAAGATGATGTGTTCCTGTAAATAATATACTTTCAGGAGTTCCGTTCCCCCCGAATAAAGTCCCTGTACAGATGCATTTTGGACTACATTTGGAACTCTACATTCTACTGTTTTGCCACACGTGAGCTAATAATATTGTTTAGAGCAGATTTCGAATGGCTACAAATATTCATAGCCATCAGTGGTAGGCGAACTCCTACTGAATCACAGCTCCCTACCCATTCGGTCATTATTTGGATTTATATATGCTCCGTGGTTAAATACGCCATTTTCAGTTCGTGACCAGGGATTACGGTTATAGAAAGATTTAACTTCGATTTTCTATCAATTGCGTTAAAATTCATGATTTCACAATTGTTATTTATTAAATTTTTGCATAGTGAATGTGAACTTTTAGTTTTTAGACGATATTGTAAAAAGGGCTGTACCAACTAAAACAGAAAAGAAAATGGGTCCTTACCTTTGATTCAAGGGTAGCGTCCGATGACGGGTACACTCACCCTGCGGTCAAAAACTTTTCTCAGCCAAATGGACCTCGGACGTTAAAAAAATGAAAGAGAAACTAGTCGCAAAATGTAAGAGGGACAGTACTAGTCGAGCAGATAGCCCTCGATCCCTCGCGAAGAACTCATTTTAACTGGCATCTCCCCAAGTTCGGGGTCCTCCTTTGTCCCCTGACGTCACCGGAACCTCAGCCAATGGTCGAACGCGCAAAGCAATTAACGCGCGCTGGCGCGGCTAATAAACGCAAACTTCGCGGAAAACGGAATGAGAAGACGCCCGGGAAATAAAACGCTTCGAGTGGATGGAGACAGGGAAAGGGATGAGGGGGGGGGGATAAAAAATGAACCACAAGAAGATTTGAAGGAGGGGGGGGGGTTGAAGACAATATAGTTTCGAGACGATGACAAGTTCAACACAAGGTGTTTTGATGGGCTTTCTGGAAGTTCTACTACCACCATCTCCTGATTGAGAAATTTTAAAGTTTTATTTTTGCCTGTGGTTTGGCAGGGGAGAGTAGTTGAAAGTTTTGATCAGAGTGGCAAGCACAGTTGTTTTCTGGAGAGAAAGAAGTGTAAAGAGGGGATGAGAGACGCAGTTTCGAGAGAAGATAAGTTCTTGAATGCATTACAGGAAGTGCTGTCCTACAGTGAGGTAGCAAGGTCTGTTAGTACTCACTGAGGAGTTTAAACTTATCACCCCACACCCCCTTGCCGAACGATGGCCGGTAGAGAGCTGCTTTCCGTTATCGGAGTCGAATCCGCTGTTGGCAAGGAAGTCGTACGGAATCAGCTTTCTTTTTTTCAATAGGTCTGGGTCTCATTATCCTTCATGTAGCAGAAGAATAGACCGTACTCCTTATTCCTTCTTCACCAAACAATATCCCTTGTTCACCAAAACATGAAGTGCAATTGATGGAGGAAGCAATACTTTTAGTTCAATTTGCTAACGAAGAGGACAACATTACTTTTTAAACAATGATTGGTGAATAAATGATTATGAACGTCCTTTTTATTAATAAGCTAGTTTAACGTGTAGAACCATGGTAGCTCAGTCGGCGAAAGCATCTATCTCATTACAGGAGGATTCTAAGTGTTAGGCTTGGGCTGGCCAAAGATCCTGTTCATTAATGGCATCTGAGGCGAGTAAATTAGATTCGTGGCTTCAGTGTACTACAAGTTCCCAAGCGATACTTCAGGAGGTAGCAGACAAAGCCTGGGGTCTTTTACCTTTCTGCTTCTAAATTATGAGAACAGAACACCTACTATGGACGCAGCCTTTGCGTTCATAGATTCATTTGCTGCACGTGCTCTGCGGGTGATGCTTAACAAATAACAGCTTCGCATCCGTGTTTGGCCCAAAGATTTATGTTTGTATTACCAACTGGATTTGAAACGTACACTGTAAGATACATTTTTTCTTTTGTAATAGGATCTACCATGCAGTTTTACTATTATTATAATCCAGACTCAGTATGGATAAATGGGATTCTAAAGGTTATGCTAAACTGCTTAAGGTCAGTTTTTGTTGCCCTTCAGAGTTAGTATTATGCGAGCACGCTTTCTATACCTACCGTTCTACATTATTGACTCTCTACAGATAAACCTTTTCAGTCGCGAACCAAAATCGAAAGATAGTTTGGTGGGCCAAGATAAATTTTTCTAAATAAAAACAATATACAAGTATTACGGTTTACATATGTTAATGAGATGAAGGAAATTGCGATTTCATTTTTAAAAGTATTATACTGAGTGAGATGTGAGATATTTGAAGTGAAATGTACTGATTTTAAGGAACGAGACAAATGCTCATCTGTCAGTCTATTCTGATTATTCTTTCTAAGGTTCAAAGTTAAAAACACTTGTACTATAAGAAGCAAATACACCGTGATCTCCTGGGCTTGAGATAAATTTTGGATATAATATTAAGCAAAGCAAAAGGAGATTATATAATGTTAAATATATTTTCTTTTAATTTGCTTGGACCGGTAACTTTAAATTCTATACCTGCCGTTCTACGCTATTGACGCTTTAAGATATTTGACTCCTGTGGGGTATTAAAAATAAAGCGATCTTCTTCATAAGCAAACGCCACTTTTTATCCTGTGTCCTAGAACGTGAGAACTTTAGATGAGGTGTGAAGTTACTCATTAAAATAAAATAATTGTAATTTTTTGTTATTTAATTTATTTCATTAGATTTGAAATAAATTAAAATAAAATAAAATTGCTACCCTAAAAATTGGCTGCCAACGGCTGCAATTCATTTAGCCCTGAGATTAGAATTGCATGTATTACAGTGTCAACACTGTAATATCTGGTTAACGAATTCCAAAAAGATACAAAAAAGCCCTACGTGCCTCGTGAATTCTATAGATTTATTTTACACACAATATTAAACACAAAAAAATATTTTCAAAAACAAACTTTATAACAAATAAACATTTTCAAAATTAAAATTTAAAAAAAATAAAAATCTTTAAAAAACAAAAAACAAAAAAAAAAATTAAAAAAAATTTTTCTAACAAATTACATTTTTTTAAACTATAATTAGATATCATTGTCCACATATTAAATTTTAAAATATCAAAAAATACAAAAAAATAAATTTTCAAAAAAAAATTTTACAAATTCAAAAAAAAAAAAAATACAAAAAAAAGTAAAAAATAACCCCTATAAATTTTATACAATTTTATTCTTTTAAAAAAAAATTTTTTTTTTATTTACTACAATTTTTTTAAAAAAAAATAAAAAATAAAAAAATTAAAATATATATTTTAAGTTTAAAAAAAATTTTTTATATTAAATAAATTTAAATTTAAAATTTATAAAAAATTAAAAATAATTTTTAAAAAATTTAAAAAAATCACAAAAAATACACACAAAAAAATATAATATTGATATTAGAAATAAAAATTTTAATAAAAATTTGTAAAATCACATAAATAAATAAAATTTTAAAGCAGTGCAACTTACATACTAATTGTGTTTCTCTATTTTACTAAATATACAGTTTAAAATAGTTTTGATATACGTTTGTTTTTGATATTACTTTTGTATTTGGGCACTGTGTACCACAGTGACACAGGGCCGAAGTCAAAAGGGGTATGAGAGCAGTGCAAATTTTACCCCCTAGCCCAGAAATTCTGGTGTTTACTGCATTGAATTTTAACACTGAAATAAAAGTACATATTAAAATATAAGTTACTAATTGTTCCGACCGTTCGTTGGTGTAATGCCCTCTGGCGGCATAAAGAAAAGATAGATGTAGTTACGGCTCGATGTGTGGTCGAACAAGTGGGTTTATGTATTTTAGTTATGTGTAAAGGAAATAAATAATGAAATTCGTTAAAGCGAACTTTCGTGTGTATGTGCAGTTTGAGACCACTAATATTAAATATGAATATTGAATTGTATACAATGTTTTACTAAATCTTTTGTTGTGTTAATTTAAAAATTTTTAAATTTATAGAGACCCAACCTGGGCTCTGTCCAGTTCAAGTCCCCCCCCCCCCGAAACTAAATTCTGGCTACGGCTTTGGTGTGTCCTAAGTTCTTTTCGCGCTGTGAAATTGACAAGGATTTAACAATAGAACAGTGCATAATGCTTGCGTTATGAAATATATGTGTTTGTACATCAGGAAAGTTCTAGTATTGTGCCTTCATATCTGTATGAATTATAACAAAGACGTGCCTTTCTGCTTTTATTCTGTGTTTCAGTTGTATTTGCAGTGTTGAACACTGCATTAACCCAATAACGCTCGGATATTTCTGATGACTATATATTGGTAAATATCTAACATAGAAGCTATTATAGACACCTGGAAGTAGAACAAAATATGAAATTTAAACACCTTTGCATATGACATCAAGTCATCATTAGTGAAAAGGTGTCATTTTAAAACATCATAAGATGTCATTTAAAAAAAAAATAGAGAAAACTTCACGATAAGAAATTTATATGTATCATATATGAGCTAAGTACTGTAATGGGATGATTTACTACCGATATGACTATTCGCCATGATTTCGTGTACGTTCAGAAACAGTAAGTTCCTATTCTAATCTTGAAAGTTATAAAATGTTGATCGAAATGACAAAATTATAGATAATATCATATTTGAAAACTTGGGAGATAATTCGTAAGATTAATATCTAATTTTATTAAAAAGAAAGAATCGTTTCAAGAAAACATAAAAATTCTACTAACCATTTTTTGACTGTCCTCAAATAAGGACGCTGGGCGTTAATGCGTTAAGCTGCTTTCGCAGTTTATTTTATGCTCTTATGTTGTATCCTTCTTTTATTAAAATGACATTGTAATCGCTTTATAAATCTTCAGAATACACATAGTTTTAATTTTTTCTATGTACATATTGAAAAAATCTTAAATAAAGTATATTTTACCTCCGCCAATCATGTTATAAACCCTTTGAGGTTGGCCGTGGGGAGGGGGGGGGGCAAAAAGTAATTTCTCCACTCCCCAAATTATCGTACATCTATCCCACCTGCAAAAGTATAAATCTTACAGCGTCAATTTTAAGCCTGCTGTAGTTTTACAGATATAACATCTCAAGTTGAGCATGTCACGACATAATAAGTATACATGTAAATAACGAATAGTTATAAGTATGATGTCAGTACGTTTTAACGTTTACAAAAAACAACCTTATTTGAAATACAGCAATGTCTCTGACTATTATGATGTATACTTTATTCATGAACAGGAATGATATTGAATATTTTGCTCTCAGTCGGACGTAAGAAAACTGTCTTTTTACATTTTTCTCCGAATTTTTATGTTTCATTGAGTTTTATTTTTCGGGGGTAAGAAAAAGAACACCAGCTTCGAAAATTCTGTAGCATATATCAGAATCTTTCCTTATACACAATTTACCGTTCAAGGAAAAAAACTCTCCCAATTTTTTCCGTCCTTCAGTTGTACACCAAAAGGAATCTAACAATTAATCTCGTTACGGAACTCATTTTTCTCTTAACAGAAAAGTAATTTCTCGCCGAATCCAGAAAGAGGGCCACAGACGAGTGGGAAGAATTCCTTTAGTTCTTTGATTGCTCTCCGAGTTAAAGTGCAACTACATATACATTTCTCTAGAGTTCTTATTTCACAAAGGAGATATTACGGAGGCGATGGCGCAAAAATAAGTACTGCGATTCCATTTTTCTCCAGAGATGCAAATTCCCTAGATCTTCAATTTCCATGTATAAAAGGGGAGACACATCGATGACCATGTAGCAGTATTAATATAGGGTGTCCACAATTAAATTTCCGAACTTTTAAGTTATCGACAATGGAAACTTTTGTTCAGTATGAAATGTTGTGTAAAACATAATCGTTAGAGGGAAATTTGTTTGAGTGAATAAGGTTCAAAATTTTCACCACCAGAGGGCGTTTAAAAGGAAGTACACTTTTAGCAACATTTACTCTAGTTATTACAAGCCTATTTATTACAAGTTATGTTTAACATGACGTCCATCATTTTCAGCTACTCTTTGAAATCTTAACGCATTGTATGCGGAACACGTACTAGTACGTTTCCTGACGATTGATACTTGAGCGCGGGTGACGTAATAGTACGGGTTAGTGTAACAAATGGTTTGTTTGTGGGTACAAAAATAACGGTATAGACAGGAAAAGTAAACCGAAATGTTCTTGTCTACTACATAGAACCTGAAAAAATTTAGACAAATAAAAGCTAGTTTATATATTATTTATATATATATATATATAAATATATATTATATATATATATATATATATATATATGTTTTTGACACTTGACTTAAGATATGGAAACCCTGAGTTTTTGAAGTTTTCTTTGGGGTTTTATGCAAAAAGACATTAGTTTCTCGATCAATTTATTTTTTCCTTACACACACCACGTCTCTCTCTCTCTCTCTCTCTCTCTATATATATATATATATATTATATATATATATATATATTTTAGAATATCTTATTGTAGCGTACTGGAGCTTAAGTGAGCCCGAAAAAAGGATAGCGGACTACATACAGACTAGATATTTATTATGAAAAAATATTGAAGTTATGATAAAATACAGATGAAACGATGAATATCTACAATGAAAAAAATGATCGATGCAGGAATCAGCTTCCTAAGAAAAAAAAAAGGTGGGGAGGACACTCAGTCGCTCCAACGAAGTTCTGGGCCGCTGAGTTCACAGCAGCCTCGATCGGTCAAAAATCCTCTGTGGGCCTCGAACTCTGCTCTTCTTATATATTTCTGACACAAGAATGTCCGTCTCAGCTGATCGGACAGCTGGTTGATGAGTGGTGAGGAAAGCGCGTGTACTCTCTCGCAGGTGCCAGGGAAGTTGCAGTAATCGCGAGTAATCTCGCCGATATATCGATGTCCCTGGACAATCAATTAGAACAAGATAGGAAAGTATTGTTGCTTCCCTTACAATGTAGAGGACTTCTGTCGTGTATATAAACTCTTTCTATATATATTGAATATATATATATATATATATATGAGCATCCAACGAATTTCTCAGACAGAATGATTGAGATTCTTTGGTGTTCACAATCCTTCTTATTCAGGATCCTATTCTGCGCGAAACAACTTGCTTTCACTAGGTAAAGCAGAGCTCAGTTCAAGTGCTCACAAAAGGCACGTTTGCTATTCTTCTACGTTATCTTTTTTCTTACAGTCTTAGTTGAGTCTGTATCAAATTTAATGTAACGAGAATTCGTTACAATACACACACACACACATATATATATATATATATATATATATATATGACATATGTTACATATTTTACAAAGCAAGCATTTCTTGCAGTAGTCGAAATGATTCTGAAAATCGTTCTAGTGTTGAGAAGGGATCAACATGGCTTCACGGTGGTGAAAATCTAAAATTGGATGGCCAGCATCTTTGTTTAATTATGTCCAAAAACACAATATAAACTGTAACAAGAAAAGGGTTATAAAGAGTGAAATAGAGAGACTACTTAATACTACATACAACACGAGTAATAATTTAAAAATTTTAATCACAACATAAACACGTCTTATGCATAGGAAACAAGTCTTATCATATTTTAAATTTAGGAGAGTGTGGTTAACGATAAAGGTGTCCGTTAAAGAAAAGAAAAAGAAATTTTACGAATAAGATAAATTACATTCCTTCATTTCTGCGCCATATCATCACAACGGATACCGAGTCAAGGATTTCTAAAATAATTAAAGAAACTTTGACACACGTTCGCAAACTCCGCTCAGATAATTTTTGCCCTTTGCTGTCGATCCTAAGTTCTGATCTACGTCGCTCAAATATCTTCTTTACATGGAGCACTTTGTTCTGCTATCTTACTTCTACTTACGGATATTATTTGTCGATGAAAAGATACTCTAGTATACTTTTTTGAAACAGCAATGAAACAATTTATCTAATTTGAAGATTATACATCATGCAGATTCGTTAAAACTTTAAAAGTTTATTTAAATAATGTATTTATAAGTTTTAAACAGCTAATATATATAATTATAACCTGCCCTTTAATATATATAGTTTAGTTATAACTGATATAATTACAGTTTTAATTGAGTCAAGTAGAAAAGTTTTTAAAATCATTGATTATATAGTTTTATATAAAACACACATATTTATATATATTCTTACTAGCCGAAACACACACAAATTACTATATATATACTTTGTTATATATATATATCTTCTGTCACAGATATACAGGTAAGTTTTGAAATTTTCATATATATATATATATATATATATATATATATATATATATATATATATATAAATACATAGATATATATACATATATATAACTTTATTCAAATATATACATTATATATATATATATATATATACATATATATAATATATATAACATATATAGCATATATATATAGCCACATATATATATGTGGAATATGCACATATATATGCCCAGATATATATATATATATATATATACTCCTTACGCGCGTCACTCTCAGTAAAGAATATATATATATAAATCTTTTATATATATATATATATACAATTTAAATATGACACACATATATATACATATACACACACACACACACATACACATATATACATATATATATATATATATATATATATATATATATATATATATATATATATATATATTATTTTCTACTTTTTCATTTCATTCACAGAATAATTATGAAATATCACAGTAAAATATTAATATATTATTTTAAAGGCAAGTTGTTAATGTGAGAAAGCAGATATTGTTGAAACGTTTAGCTAACAGATAGTGAACCTCTTAAAAGTGAAAAGTGATGCATGTATATATATTTTTTGAATTACAAATACATAATTAATGTATCGAAAAGATGACCTTTTGTTATTGATTCATGTAATCAAACATACATTGGTATGAAAAATTTAAAGCTTCTAGCAGGTGTAAAATTTGTGTCAAACTGATGCACAGTTCAAGGCAACAGAAGTGTTGGTTAAAAAAGGGGTAATGATTAAAAAATCACCTTATTGCTTAAAGACAATTCATACGAATTCTCAAACAAAGCAAAATCGTTGTGTTTATTATTTATTATTCTAAGCAGAGCTCTGATACAAATTAAAAATTTTTGAAAAATATCTCATACATATCTTTACCAATGGGGATTACTCTATTTCGGTCGACATAAATCGACAGGATAAGTCGATCTAAAATGATGTTAATCCGTATCGAAAAGAATCTCGACTAATCGAGTAATAGCAATAGAAGAGACATACTTATTTTTCAAAAGAGCACCAAACTTCTCCATCTATTGACTTCTTAGTGATGCAAGAAGTTGACGTAAAACATCTCCCACCCAAAACAGACTATTAGTCATAGACTCCCTACCAGTCACAAAAAAACTTTTCTTTTCTTCAGTTATCCAAACGAAAATTTCAAGTTTTTAGTTATCAGGAAGGGGAGGGTTAAACTTATGTAAAATTTGTACTAAAGTGATACTCAGAGCAAGGTAATAGAAATGTTGGCAAAAAAGAGCAAATGATTAAAAAATCCCGGTACCTCTAACGGACAATTCAAACGAATACTCGAATAACACAAAATCATCGTGTTTACAATTTATTACTCTAGTTCGAATTTCGATACAGAATAAAAGATTTTGAGAAAATCATGTCACCTATAGGAACACAAAACTAAATTGCTCTATTTCGGTCTTGGTAAATCGATGTCAAATACGACGTTGATAGAGATCCGAATCGAAAATTACCGCGACCGATCCAGTAAAACTGATAGAGGAAACCTAATCATTTTTGCAAAAGAGTACCAAACTTCTCACTCTTCCGACTACTTACGTCATAATGATGTAGGAGGTTGATGTAAAATCCCAAACCAAAATATAGTATTGGTCATAGACTCTCTGCCTGTCACAAATAATCAAATTTCTTTCAGTTCCAGTCTATATACGGGATTTGTTCTAATCTGAAGCTAATAAATCTGTAGTACCTCAAAGTAAGCAACACAAAGTAATGTTTACAATTTATTACTCTAGTTGGCGCTTCGATACAGAATAAAAGCTTTTGAGAAAAATATCGCATCTATATGAACACATGGGCTCTCGTTCAGTCTAATAAAATAGTCTCTTTTCCATCAGTCCTCCAACCTGTATTCGGGGTTGTCGTGTCGCGTCCGTATCTGGTGCTGCGTCTGTCCGAGGCACTCTGCTTCGTGGCGGTCCAGCATCCTCTGGCTGCTGCCCCTCCGGATAGAGTCTCTCTCGTAGGTGGTGCCTCCCCCCAGAGGTGCAAGCCACGCGATGTCCGTTTGGTAGGGAGACTTGGTGGGGTTGTCGTGGATTTCGAGGCAGGACGTCTCGATGGCCAACGAGCGCTCCTTGCGACGTAGATCCTCCTCCACCTCATGAAGATGCTGTTGTAGCTGGTTTAGAGTGTTTCTGGAGAGAGGAGATACATATTTAAGTCAGTAGAATCGGGACGTGAAGGCGTGCAGACGTACATCACGTATGAAAAGTGCATAATAAAGTCCTTAATTGGCCTTTTTCCTCCCCAACCGTTGGTTCTAAGTATGTACTACTAATTAAAAAAATTCTAATAAGATAAATTTTCCTGTTAGTGTATTTTTAAATTTAAGACATCAGTCTTGCGAAAAAGATAAAATAAAACAAAAATTAGAAAGAAATGAATATCACAAAGCTACTTTCCTCTTCTCCGCTTTGCGGGAGATTTGCTACGGTCTACTTTTTTCCAACACTGATGAGAGTTCTAATGAGATTGGAACCTATTTCTTAAAGCCGATTTCAAAAGACTGCGAATATCCATGCACAGTGGGATACGAACCCCCGAGTCTCAGTACCGAAGATCAACGCCCTAACCCTTTGGCCATCGTTAATTTGAGTTTAGAATCAGACTACAACGCTCCTTTTACGGCGAAATGGAAAGATGGAGTTAAGGCCTTATTTTAATGGAAAATACAGTGTAGATCAGTTTTAATATGGATATACTCTTCTTTATAATCAAAAATATTTCAAAAATGTAAAATTCTAGCAACTTACTTTACGTCTCTCAGTTTCTGAGCCATGTACTCTCTGGACTCGACGACGTGTCGCAACTCCTCTTCTAGTCCGACCGTAGGCAAGTCCCGGCATAACTCGAAACCCGGTCTCTCTTTCCTGAATTCCATCCGAGTTTGGACTAGCTTCAGGTTGCTCCTCGAGTCGTGAACCGTCTGTTCGATGGTGAGCATCTCTCGCTCCAGACGCGCGATCTCCTCTTTCAGGTCCTTCCTCTGGGCGGCCAGAGCATCTCGAGCCTGGATATGAGACACATGAGAGCCGAGAATGGGTAGATCTCTGCTACTACTCCATACATTAAGATAAATGACAGATTGGGACTTATGTTTGCAATAACTGAGAACTCTTATCGCGGCGAGGTAAAACGTGTACCTTATCTAAACGTGAAAAGAGTTAAAGGTTTAGAAGATTTTCCAGAGAGGATATCTCAACTTTCTGAATATTTAAGCCTATGTGATTCTATGATATTAAACTGGGCAGCAAATGCGAGAGCTTTCCTACTTCTGTCTTGTTAGCATAGTAAGTGACCGTTCAGTGGGTATTAGAAAAGTTATGACTTGATGAGTTCCTTTGAACCTCCACCCTCTCTTTCTTCAGACAAAAAGTGACCTAGAACAGTAGATCTCAATCGGTGAGTAATTGGTGACCCATAAGGGTTTCATCACGTATTAATTTTCACAAATTTTAAAAGTAGAGGATAAAAAGTTAATTTATTTATGATTGGCGAAGCTTGAGATAAAAGACGTAATCAGCGGATGATCGACAGACGCCGTTCTTCTTATGGCTAACAAAATTCGGTTGGTGCAAGGTAACAGGCTAGTGCGCAGTGATAGCGACCCTCTGTTGTTCCTCAAAGAAATGTGTACAGAGACAGAAGTTTTGAGAGGAACAGTTTATTATGCCGCTGAACTGAAAATAATAGAAAAAATACGCCCAACTGATATACAAATATCGAGAAAAGTTTCAGGTATCGTCATCGTTTTTGTTACGCTATAAAATATATTTTTCACATCCATTATTTTTTGTTTTATTTATCAAAAAGGATGAATGAAGAAAAAGGAAAGTCGCTAACATTTTATAAGTAACGTGAAGGACTGGACAGATTTTCCGTGCATAGACCAGTTATATCGTAATACCTGGAGAGTTTCGTGTCGCCTTTTCCTGAGTGCGAACTGCGTGGCCTCCCTCTGTCTGGTGCCGGATGTCGTTCCTAGATTTGCGGATCAGTTCAGGTTCCACGAGTCGTTGACGGCCCTGGTGGCCCGTGCCACCTCCAGCTCGGCGTCTTTACGTCTGTCCTCGCTGTTGCGGAGCCAGGTCTCCAGGCTGACAGGACACTGTCCGACCGAGCAGGCGTCCGCGGGCCACGGTTTGAAGCTCGTGATGTCGGTGGAGGTGGGAGTGAGGGATAGTTGGAACCTGTCGATCTTCAGCGCCAGCTCCTTGTCCTTCAGGTCGGACTCCAGCTTGTCGCGTTGCTCCTTCAACTGTGACAGGTGGTCGAAGTCGTGGGCGGAGCAGTCTCGCAGGGCGTTGTTGATCTTGTGGATCAAATCCACTTCCTGGAAAGAGAGTCCAAGAGTTGTAACAGGAATAAGAAATTGACAGAATTTCATTGTTCTCGGTAAAAGGAGGTGGGAGTGTTCTTAGTCAAATCATTCAACCGTAACAACACGATTTAGGGATTGATAGAAAATTAGTTGTGGAATTTTTTTCTTACAACGGTTTTTCCTTTTAAGTGAAGGTAGTTGATAGTCCTATAAATAATGCACCAAATTTTCAAGAATCTACTATTATTAATAATCTTGTCATTTACCTTGGAAGACTATAATTTTTGGAGTCTCCCACGTGAATTTTTTGTGCCTTATTTTGACACCCCATAATTTGGTGTCAGAAGTGAGATTCAAACCCACTCCCACAGAAGCCGACTGAGATTCGTGGAGCTTCGTTCAGGTTATGGGGAGTTAGAATGACACAAACCTTCATGAACATCGACAATACAAAGAACGTTTATTACTTGAAACAAATGGGATTAAAGGATGATACTTCAAATTCATATTGTTGAAACATCATAGTGAATAAACATCTTAATGTAAGCTTGACTTTCTTTCAATATTATTCTCTGCGTTGACATTCTCAAGCATTTAAAACAACTGTTGATGTTAGTTAAAATTATAGAGTACTGCGAAATAAATCTGGACTAGGGCTGTTTTATCTCCACATATATAAACTGGTTTTCTCTACCATGTTTTCAAGGCACAATAAACCCTCGAACTGGCAAGACAACGTTGGAGTCGGAGTGACTGTTAAAATGACACTAATGGAAAAAAAATTAGTTCCGGCCTGCACTTGACATACCTCCCTTAATGGTTCGAGCTGTTAGATATGTGAAGTCAAACAATATGACGCCGGCTAGTGGCAAATCCCAAACTAGCAACGCATCACTTCTGTGACGAACTAATCAGAAAAAGTTCCGGAGAGAGAAGAAAAAGAGGAATTTTGGGGAGAAATAGATGAACCCCAAAATGCTATAATATTCATACTGCCAGGTTCCAACCTTTATAATCATGCAATAACTATTACTAGTTAAGTTTAAAAACTGTTAAAGCAATTGGCTATATTACATAGATTATGTTCTGTACCTTCTTTATCTCGTAGTAGACGTCATCCTCTACGAGGTCGATTTCCCTCCTCCTGTCCCTGAGGTTGAGGCACTCCTTAGCCGCCTCCATGAGGGGAATGTTCTCCGCATTTGTCCTTTCCGTCTCAATTTTGGCCTCAGACAGCCGGTCCACTGCGTCCTGCACCTCCCTCAAGGTCCGGTCCAGATTGCGGAACCACTGCTCCACGTCGTTGATGCGGTCGCCAAGCTTCTGGTTCGTGTCCTAAGAAACACCAAGGAGCCATACACTACACATGCAGGTGTAGAAACATTAATAGATAGGCATGCATAATATGGTCATTTTTAGTTACACCTGCGTTAGTAAAATAGTGACGGAATGTGGCAGAACTGTTACAATTACGTGCCACACATTAAGAAGAGACAAAAATGGGTGATGTTAGTCTTCACGTTCATACAGGCTGCTATCATATTACGGTCGAGATAAGTCACGGGCGACATCCACGTCAAAATGAAGTCAGAAATCGCCAGAGATGCAAATTTGGTACTATAAATTTCCTTCTCTGACATAATTATGACGTAGAAGTCGCCTGTGACTTATCTTGATAGTAATAGAGTAGAATTCCCAGCTACCCGTGAAATCAGAGAAAAAGATATAAAAACCGGATTCGTGTTAATGACTATGTCATTTTTAGTCTCACCTGAATTAGATAAATTGTGCAAAGAAAAATGCGTAACGGAAAGAGAGTGTTACACTTCTGGAGTAAGTATCAAAAATGTCGCCATGATTCCATATTTGGCGTTATAAATTCTTCCTGACGATGAAGTAAATGTACAGTTAAAAAAAGGGAATAAAATGACATAGTCAATTAAAACCTTCTTTTCTAAAAAGTATAGGAAAAAGATCTGGAATTAAGGGGGGGGGAGAGGTATTCACCCATCGAGGCGCGCAGCACTTAGTTTACACATACACACATACACACATACACACATATATATATATGTTTATATATATGCTTATTGTGTGTGCACACATTCACTACAGACACAACATATAACATTGTTGTCAAGGGTAAAACCAACTGAATAGTTTTAAGACATAACAAGTTTTCATTTTGGAAAGTTAATGCAACATTTGTTAAAGTAGATATAAGGATTTTCTCACATAGTTGTGAGGAGATCCTTTGTTTTTAAAGAACTTGTTTAGTCTCACAAAATTTAGGATGACAACATGAGAAGTATATGTTGCAGAAGAATAAGATGTTAGGACACAAGACAATATTAAACATGCAAACGTATTTCAAAAACACTGGCACTGATTTTTTTGTGTGCTATTTGGCGAAACAAATCTGCATTTTGCCAAGTTATCGCTAATTCCGTGAGTGTAGAGTTTAGAATTTTCTCACCGAAAGTTTCCATGACATTGTGTTCGTGACGGCATTCCGCATCTGCATGGATTCTTGCCTTACGTTGTTGCCGACGATGTTGTTCCTATCCGTGACCGTGTCCAAGTTCTTGTTGTAGGACTTCCAGTCCCCCCACGTGTAGTGGGGAGAGGACTTTTCTTGGTAGCTGTTGTACATGTCTGGACTTGGCGAGAATCCTGAAAAACGAAAAGAGATTTCCATCAACTATTAGGCTAGGTGACCACCAAATGCGGAGTGAATTGGATTTGAGAGGGTCGAAAATTTCAGAGCAGCTGGGTGAAATTAAAAAGGGGTGTGACAACTGGATGTGGAATGTAGTGGAATAAAATCAGTTGCTCCGCGATGCTTGTCAAAATATAATAGTTCTAACAAAAAAAATCATAAATTCAATGATTGTTTTCTTGTTATTTTCTTATTACACACAACTTTGCATGTTATTCTTTTGAATAAACAGAGTGCAAAGTAAAAACCTTGAATGGATTTTTTCCACAACCCTTTGCCGGAGACTTATGGTTCCAGTTAGTAAAATGTTTCTAATAGGTTAAGCATTCATGTTATGGAATTTTAACAAATTTAAAAACTCGATTTTTGTAAAAATTACAAAATCTAAATTTTAAGACCGTTTACCTAGCATTATATTTAGCAAAAAATGAAACTCTTCCTAAGAACCGTATCACAAAAAGTCCCACTTCTCTACAATAAAAAATTGAAAGAGATATTTAAATTTAAAATTTGCCAAAATTTAAATATTTTTTCTCTTTTTTTGCTGTACCGGTTAATTAACAGTAATTCAAGGGTAAAATAAGGTCGCAACTTTCTTTTTACGACAAAAGAGGGGAATAGGATGCAAAGATTATTTTATTGGGAAATATATTCTAGTTTACTATGGATACATCCCCCGTTTATAATCCGAGATTTCTTCCTCTTTCCTCTATCACGTGAAAGAGACATTGAAACATGATTTCAAATTAGAATTATTGAAATTAATTGGAACTTGTCGGTTATAACTGCAACCAAAAAGCGCCAAGAAAAAATTTCGCCAATATGGCAGTATCCACTAATTTGCCGGCAATTTGAGCCAATAAAAACTTTTGCCAATTTACCGATTTCAGTCGTCAAACTGTTTTGCACGGGATAATTTCAAGTACTATGACATTAGAAAAAAAATAGCTCTTACGTTAGGAAGTAAAAATAATGACACATTTTGAATTATCGATGATTCTATTCTTTTAAATCAGAACCATTTTACTGTTCACTCGAGCCTGTGAAAATCATAAAACTTTCCATGATTGTGCAGCATGGGAAAGAAGAATCAACGTTGTATTCTGATTTAAATTGCCAAATTGGCGAAATTTTTTCTTTGCGCTTTTCTGTCTCCTTTTTATTAATTGGTACTCAACATTAATTGGTACTCAACAAGTACCAATTAATGTATTAACAACATCCCGAATGAAGGAGAAATTTTGAAATTTAAAATTTAATAATATAGTCAAAGATAAGTAGATTTTTTTACATTAAGAAGAATTTTGATTTTTACTATAATTATTTTATAATAATAGCAAAAATTAAAACTCGTAATTACTTTAATACGAATATAACTTTAATTACTTTTTCTAGTTCTAATTTTCACTAAATATAATGATAATAAATAACATAAGACAGTTAGGTTTTGTTATTTACGCCAATATGAAGTTTTACATTTAAAAGTACTATAAAAATGTTTATTGTATTCCAAACCATTTTTTTAATTGTATGTTAATTTCTACGATCAACGGTTGCAGTGAAAACGACCGATCAAAAACTATACTACGCAACCTGTATAGTATTTTTTATTTCAAATTTAAGCAATTTAATATGTTTTTAAAATGATCTCTTATATGCTCTTCATAGTTAAAAATCAGATTAATAATACGTTTTAAAAATTTCAAAAGTTGAACTGATAAATTTAGCTGCAATTAGAATGTTGCTACTCAAATAACACGCTAGTCTGCCATTTTATCAGCATCACAAAGCTTTAATATAAACAAAAAGATTTTGCGTATTTTTAGAAAAGTAAATGAGAAATATTGTGCTTAATCAACAAATAGCAGTAAATACATGAAATCACTGAAATTTTGATATTTCAAAATAATTTCTATTGAATTTGAAAGTTTTATATCGAATAATAAAGAATGCAAACAGCTTAACAGTCAATAAAAATATCACATTGCTAAATATATAAAATATTTTACTCTACAAAAAATTGACAAGGGATTAATTTATATAAAAGTGAAAAGTTTCCAGAAATTTTCAAATTTTTATGTACGCGGAAAGAAAAGCAATTTTAATTTTAAAATAAAGTAATATAATTTTTTCAATTTTTTGAAGATTATTTGGTTTTTGAAAACCGTAAATTCCTTAACACGCACACACACACACACACACATATATATATATATATATATATATATATATATATATATATATATAATGTGTGTGTGTGTGTGTGTGTGAGAGAGAGAGAGAGAGAGAGAGAGAGAAGGAGAGAGAAGAGAGAGAGAGAGTTGTTAGGAATTTTAAGGTTAGAAATTAAAGTTTTTATTAAAGCGACAAAGACAGCGATCTCTTCGTGATCCATAAGAATGGGGGAGTTAAACTACACTACTTAAGAGTAGAGCGTGCTAAGTTCCAAGAGAGAATAGGTAAAATCTTTTGGGTTCTTGAATTAAGTCTTGTGTTGAAAACAGAATGACTAATGTGGTATATGATATTCGAATAAAATTTTAAAACCTGCAATAAATGTCTTTCTTATTTTCCTTTCTTTCCCCCCATATATATATATATATATATATATATATATATATATATATATATATATATATATATATATATATATATATATATATATATATATATATATATATATATATATATATATATATATATATATATATATATATATATATATATATATATATATATATATATATATATATATATATATATATATATATATATATATATATATATATATATATATATATATATATATATATATATGTATATGTAAGGAAAATTCTCAGGGGTTTTCAAAACTTAAATCAAGGGCTAAAAATTCCCTCGTCATTTTGCATTCCCCTTTTTAACCCCTAACCTAAATTGATCACTGGGGCTACAGTTTACGCCCTCAGAGAAGGGGCCTGACCAATCATAACTCTACATGCCCCTAGCGGACAATTTAGGAAATTTCCAAATAAAAAGGAGATACAAGCTGTCGGAGGCAGATATTTTCCCACAGATGTTGACCCAAGTGTTACGGGTCTTGTACATAGATCTTCATGCTAGCTGAACCTTCAGTTTTTCCTGTCCCTATGATGAAGTGGGAACCCGTCCTCCAACGTTATCTTAATAAAGATGTTTAGCTAAAACGGTATCATTTTTATGGCCATGACTGCAACCACCCATCGAGAAGTCCGTCTCATTACATATATATATATATATATATATACATATAGATATATATGTATATGTATGTATATATATACATATATAAATGTATATATATATATATATATATATGTATATATATGTATATATATATATATTTGCATCATCTCACTGTTTACTTTCCCGAGGCTTTGAAATGAAAATTTCAGAATGCACCAATTTTTTATTAAAAATTTGAGGAACTCCTTAAATTTACTCTCTATGTATTTTATTACGGTATGTAGGTACCTCAAGATATCATAAATAAGATCATTTGAAAAACGTTTTTCAAACTCGTTTTAAGTCCTTGCTGCCGTCCATTGGTATAATTTTGAATGTGAACTTATGAATATCACCTCACTGCTATATATATATATATATATATATATATATATATATATATATATATATATATACACATATATTAGGTTTGGTTTGGTTTGAAGTGCTACGGTCTACTTTTTGCAACACGAGGGCTAATGAGACCGGGACCTACAGCTTAACGCCGATTCCGAATGGCTACGAACATCCATGCCACTGTGGGATTCGAACCCATGAACTCCGGTACCGGACAGCACCCTAACCAATCGGCCATCGTTCGGCCATCGTTCAGGTTTAGAATTTTAAAGTTAGGAATTAAAAGATTAATTAATGAAAAACAGCCATCGAATTAAATGTCAAAACATTTTGCCATTTGAATCCTCAGATTTGAAGTTTACCGATTCTATGACCAGATAAAATGTGGTTGGAAAAATTAATCTCTCTCTAGATAAGAAGCATTTGTTTTCTATTTGTCTGTTCCCTTATAACTCAATATCCACACAACCAAACAACGTGAAATTTAGTACAATTACACAAAGTTACACGGGGAAAGTTCTTAAACAGGTTTCGTTCCATCCCAACCTTACTCTGGCCTCCTCCAGCCAAAAGTAGTGTTCCATGTGCCTGTTCTGAGCCGTGTGATAATGAACCAAAAAAAAAAAAAAAAAAAAAAAAAAAAAAAAAAAAAAAAAAAAAAAGAGAGAGAGAGAGGGGGGGAAGGAAAAAGAAAAAAAAAACGAAATCATGCAAGTTGGTCATTGAGAGTAATTTTGTATATTTTTGTGGTGATGATGAGATGATGAGGATGTATCTGTATATATATAAGACACATTTGTTGTCCATTTGTCCGTACTCTTATAACTCAAGATCCACACAACCAAACAACGTGAAATTTGGTACACGAATACAATCCTGATTTGCAAGCCCACAACTGGATTATGAAAGTTGGTGCTCCAATAATTCTGATACGAAATATTGATGCACCCAGGTTGTGCAATGGCAAAAGTTTAATTGTGAAAAAGCTGATGCAACATGTCGTTCAAGTCACAGTACTCACAAAGTGTGGTAAAGCTGAGGATTTCTTCATTCCAAGAATACCTATCATTCACACAGACAATACCATACAATTTTAGAGAATACAGTTCCTTTGAAACTGTGCTTTTCCATGACAATCAACAAGTCACAGGCCAGTCTCTTGGAATTGCTGGTATAGACTTGCAGACACCATGCTTTTCTCATGGGCAGTTGTATGTGGCCTGCCCCAGAGTGGCCAAAGAGGAAAATCTTTTTGTGCACACTCCAAATGGAACTGTCAAAAATGTTGTCTATCACATTACTTTAAGATAAATATACCCTTTTATTTCATGCAAATTAACATTTTGTACGCTTCTAGAGAAAATCTTATTTTTAACCCGGGTAAAGCCGGGTACTTTCAGCTAGTATTGAAATATACGTTAAGTAACGAGCACGATTACTTTATCTGAAATGAATAAAATTTGGCATCAGACCATGGAGGTCCCGCGAATTTGGCGATAAAACCATCGCCAAGATGAAAATTCATCTTTTTTTCCCCATGATCGCAACGTGTCTATATTATACGTATACTTAAATTGTTTTGGTATCCGTATGTGTCTTTGGTTACGTAATAAATGTAACTAATTTTTATTGGTTTTGACTTGTATAAAATTAAATTGATTAACTTCTGTGAACGTTCGATATTACGGAAAATTCAAATGCGTTAACTCGTATTCTATCATTTCCGTTTAGATGATCACGCCAATAAAAGACGCCAAAAATACCAAGGGTACTTTGTTCTGATGTAACACCATGAAGTAAAGCGATCGAAGTAAAATGTATTAAATAACATTTCAAATTAAGTTCTTGCAAACTGTGTCTACTTTTAAGTTCGACATTTTTTTATGCATAAAATTTAAATTGAAAAAAGTACCTTGAAAATACGAATAACAAGGAATAATAAATAATAAAGAAATTTAAATGTAAAGTACACATATAAAAGAAAAGAAATGACGGATATGAATTACTAATTGGTTTGAATACTTTTTGAATGTATCTCCGCCATGTTGTTGCTTGCTTTAGTACTTCAGATGGACTAAGCATGCCACATTTTGGTAATACTTCAGAATAGGTTGCCCCTTGGCAAATTTGGCCAGATTATTAGCGACGTTTAATAAAACACAGAGGTATTCCATCGGAACGTTGTATTCCTTGCTTTTTTGGTGACTTTAGTTAATGCAAAGTACACCATTGTAATATAATTATATAATATTCTTAATTAACGAAAACCACTTAGAAATCGAGCATTTATATTTATAGGAAATTAATCCTTCAACAGTATGCAAAGATAACAGCCCCAAATTATTAAAAATGGGCCATAGTGTGGTGGTGTGATTTTTAAGCATTACGCGCATTTAATTAGAAATGAGTCACAGTGAATCCCTAATGGTTTGATTTTTTTAAGCATTACGCGCATTTAATTAAAAAAGAGTCACAGAGAATCACTAATGGTTTGATTTTTTAAAACATTACGCGAATTTAATTTATAAGAAAAGGGTTGCAAGGAGAGCTGGATACCACTATAATATAAATCAAAAGAGAGATACAAACTGTTTGAACACGGCGAGACCAGGAGAAAATGTTAGGCTATCATGCTTTTATCTTTATTGCCAAGTTGGCGGAGGAACCCTGTTCATATGTCCAATTCGGCATTTTTTTTAGCCAAATTGCATTATTTTGTGGAGTTGTAGCGATAGTTTAGCGGAGATAGTTTTTCATTCCTGTATAAATTGTGACAGTTTAATGTTTAGAAATAATTTAATCTGCAAATATTGCTAAAACAATGTTTCTTAATGGTTAAAATTCTTTGAAATGTCATGCTTCTTTATATTTTAATTGGGTTTTGAACAGCATTAATTGTGATATTTCTTTACATTCTCATCTGCTAAAAAATGCATAAAATGTTAAAATTTCTTCAACTGAATTTACGAGAAACACGGGAACAAAAGCATTATAGAAACCGGATTAATCCGCCATGTGTGTGTGTGTGACCAAGAGAAAACTTGTGTTTTGAAAAATCGCCAAGTAAAAAAACCGAAATAACTAAATTTCTAAATCCCAAAAAATTATAAGAGCAAAAAAATACAGCCTGACTTACGCGATACCAAGAATATCCTGAAATTTCTCGAATAGTGTCGAGTACTAACGTAGAAATAACCGCCAAAAACCGCCAAATTTGGCGAAAAAAACACGGCTTCTATAATGCATGTGTACCGAAACAGGTAATTTGTTACCGTTTTTGACATTGAGTTTGTGGAGAAACTTGCAATTTCCTCCATTTTACTACTTGGCGATCAACAAAAAAATCGCCAAATCATGGAGGTCGCAAAATAAATAAATAAATAAAACATGTCTCTGGGGACCGGAGTGCTATGTGCAATTGTTCCAACGTAACATGATTTTTTATTATTTCTTGCCAAAGTTTGAAGAAAACCACCGAGGGAAAAAAATAGAATTTCTTACTTGGTACAATTGTGGATGATCGGTTATCGAAAATCTGGTTTCAAATTTCTCTCGGTCAAATATACAGCGAAGTAAAACTTGTTTTACATTTTTGCAAAACTTAATAAAGATCGTAATCAATATAGAAGCAAAATATGCGTTTTACTTGCCAATTTAAATATGAAAATTTATTTAAAATGTTATCACAAAAACTCGCAGTTTATAAAAAAAAAAAATATTTCAAATGTTAATATTAAGCTTAGGGAAAAACTTACCACCTGTGTGCCCGTGAAGCAGGATGCAGGAAGGGAAATACGAAAGTTGTCCGGTTTCAAGCGCCAGACACGGCTTGGCGACGTCAACACATAACGGGTTTCTATGGAAACAGATCGCTACGAACTGATCCTACATGACTTCCCTGGTTCGCTCAAAAAATTGAGATCGTGTTCGACATGATTGCAAGATCAGAGTGAATCACGCAAGGGCGTCGGGTTAATTGGGGGAATCATTGCATTTCGTTTTTATTGGGGCGAAATTCTGTGGTTTTGGTCCGGGTTTAATATTTGCTGCCCCGATTTCTAAATTCTGCAGGCTTATTAGGAGCCTCTGTATTACAGACGATGATGTATTTCAGTTGCATTTCACTAGTAAGGGTTGTATTTGAAGAAATTTCATTAAGCAAATCGGGAGTTATTTTGATCCTATTTTAATCAGAGGTTACGTCTGGGGATATTATCAATCAAATTGATTTTTCAATCAAAATTCTAAGAAATAAATTGTTTATATTTAAATTTGAAGACAAGAATCTCATTGTTCTATACTTATTATTTTTTTCTTGTAATAACAATAACAATAATTTGTTTTAGAAATATTCTTCCCTGTATCGTATTAATGAACTAGACATTTTATGTGAAAATGAAAAACCTGGTTTTTAAATTTAGTTAAATGGGATACCGAATTTATCTATGTAATTTTTAACAATCATGACCTAAATATCTAATGCTAGAAATAGATCTAATTTCAGGATAGTATCAGACCAAAATGAATACGTTACTTCAGACTTATTAACAAGAAAAAATTTAAAATAGTTCTTCTAACATACATTAAAACCGGCCTGCTTTTATCCGTCATTACTTAACCTAAAGAATCCGGTAGTAATAAAATTTAAGTGTAATTTTTTCTGTATTTTTCTTAAATTCACTGTAATAAAGCAGAGTGTACTTGGCTCAAAGTTATTCAAGTCGAATTTTGTGTAAGAGTTTAAATTTTTACAAGGTAAACAGTCAAATCATTTTTATTAAAAACTTCAGCAAAAAACCCGGAATTTTAAAAAGGTTGGAATAAACCAGGAATCTTGGGAACTTTGAGAAGGAATCCTTTTAACAATATTTACATTTATTTTTTCAACAGTGACTATTTAAGAATTAGCATATTATTTCTAAGAGATTTTTCTTTTACTTTTGGCAATATATATATATATATATATATATATATATATATATATATATATATATATATATATTCAAGAAATAATAGCATTGAGCATTTAAATGATTTTATAGTACTATTTATGTAATTAATTACCTTGTTAGTCTTATCAAACATATAATTGGTTGCTTCAATTTTAATTGCTAATATAATAATTATATACATTATTTTTTATCATTATTTATTATGTAAATTGCTTTATGTTAAACTTTTCTCTTCCTTTTATAATATAAAAATAAATCACTAAATTTAAAATAACAGTTTATTATCTTTTGTAATGCGTATATCATTTAAAGATGTAGTCAAATGACAATGTGTATATGTATATATATATATATATATATATATATATATATATATATATATATATATATATATATATATATATATATATATATATATATATATATATATATATATATATATATTTACATATATATACATATATATATATACATATATATATATATATATATATATATATATACATATATATATACATATATATATATATATATATATATATATACATATATATATACATATATATATATATATACATATATATATATACATATATATATACATATATATATATACATATATATACATATATATACATACATATATATATATATATACATATATATATACATATATATACATATATACATATATATACATATATATATATATATATACACACACATACATATATATATATATATATATATATATATATATATATATATATATATATATATATATATATAGAGAGAGAGAGAGAGAGAGAGAGATGTTATCCAAGAAAAATAATGATATATGGGTTTTGTGGCACCAACATACATAGAGAGTAAATTTATGGGTGTGTGATTTTTGCCTGATATTAATGCAATAATAAAAATATTGGATATTTCTCAAAGGAAAAATATACTCATACTTTCATGCTAAACAGGATACCTTGCCAAATATAGTTAGTTAATCCCAATTATTCAATTTTTTGGCTGTTTGGCTTCCCTACACTTTTTGTCATTACAGTCGCCAGTTAACTATTTATATCAAATCATTTATGAAATGTAAAAATTGTCTTGTGCGATTAGGATAGAAGTAAACAAAATGCTTCAAAATTCCCATGTTTTGGAAACTTTCAAAATTCTCTTCCCAAAAAATCCGGTTTTTTTCCCGGGTTTAAACCGGGTTTTTTCCACTGTTCACATCTGTAGTTAAAGCGGAATACAAGAAAGTTAGCTATAATGTAACTTTTACTGTTACAAATGAAAACGAAGCAACTTGCTTGTTATATTTATCTTATAACATATATTTTACATACGATAACTTATGATTCTTTAGTTTAATAATTATACTTTTATTTTTTCTGATTTTAATACAACAAATGATTTTTATCTACCCTTTGCCCATCCTGTATGCAGTCGAACTTCGATAACTCGAAGTCCCAGGGGACCCCAAAAATATTCTACTTATCCGAAGTTCGAGTTATTAAAGTTACCTACCATTCCTCTCAACTGGCACTTAAGATGGGTCGACATGGTTTACATGGTTTGATATGTCATAATACTATAGTTATACACATTTCAATTTTTTAATAGGCTATGTAAATAACAAGAGAAGGATGGGTTCAAAAGGTTTAAAACTCAAGAAATTTGGCCTCGTTACATATTAATTAGTATACATACCATGTAAATCTGATTTGAAAAAAGCAGTTACTTTTAAGGTTGTTGGCATTCACAAAGTCGCCTAATTTTTGAACACAGTTAAATAGGGTGTTGTCTGTACCTTCGGTGGTCTCCAGATATTGTTGTAAGATGTAAATAGAGTCCTGTGCTTGCTCGTGACCTTCGAGAACCTTTCTCGAAGGTCACGAGTAGATTGTCATTCGAAATTTTGAACAGAATTGTGTTTTTTACCGGGGAAATCTATCGCAAAAACTTCGACTTAGAAGATGTTCACTTCGAGTTATTAAAACAGTTTTTTAAAGAAAAGTATAGAAATGATTCACTTCGAGTTATAGAGACAGTTTTTTAAAGAAAACTATAGAAATGATTCGGGACTTGATTAAAAGTTCGAGTTAGTGGATTATTCAACTTATAGGAAGTCGAGTTATTGAAGTTCGACTGTACATAATACATGTCTTACACACACATTCATAGTTTTGCACGCATACATAGATGTCATAAAATGGATCAGCAACATAATTTCCTTGAATCTTGAAAAACATTTATAACTACATTGAGCCTTTTATTTAAAATTCAGTTTTTACCAGGTTTAAAATTCTCCTGGTAAATAATTGGAGTCTATTTAACTTATGCTCTAGTATTTACCAGACAAATTTGAACCACTTCATGAATAACTAGGAAAATAAAATATTGAGAATGGAATTATGATACATCCTTTTATTTTTCTTTTATAAAATTACTTATCTTATATAACAAAAATCAAATTTAAAATTAGAATGGCATAATTAGTAACTTATTAATTTCTATTTTATAGTAATAAAGTAATTCTTATAGGCTGGTTAAAAACACTACGGTCTACTTTTTTGCAACACATGGGCTAATGAGACCAGGACCTACTGCTTAAAGCCAATTCTGAACAGCTAGGAACATCCAAGCCACAGTGGGATTCGAACCCACAAACTCCAGGTCAGTGCCATAACCAATCAGCCATTGTTCGTAATTCTTCTACATTTTAAGATCAACTTGTTCACACCTTCATTCAAATTTATAGTCATGCTTATATGCACCAAAAATAGTTTTAAATTTGTCAACGTCTTGTGACTAGCTCTATTGCGAAGAAATATATTTACTATTTCCGAGTTGCGAGTGGACTGGCATTCGAAGTTTTTTACCGGGAAAATCTATCACAAAAACTTCGACTTAGAAGATGTTCACTTCATGTTATCGAGACAGTTTTTTAAAGAAAAGTATAGAAATGATTCGGGACTTGATTAAAAGTTCGAGTTAGCGGATTATTCGACTTATAGGAAGTCGAGTTATCGAAGTTCGACTTTACTACATATTACAAACACATCTAGTGCTTTATACGCTTGTATATCCCATGTGATACACAATGAACTATATTTTAAACATAAACTAAAATAAAATTCTCAGATGAAAGGTGGCTATATTCAGTAGGAACGAAATCTTTCCTTTTCAACTTGGTAAGCCATTGTTTACAGGTTTATTGTTAGGTTTTTTTTAAGGGAAAACCATGAAAGCTAATATTTTTTTGCTTGCGTATCTTTTTTATACTGTTGTTAGCACATCCAAAAACTGCACAAGAGTGAGGCAGTTCAGGAAACGATAAAATAAAGTTGAGAGCGTATATATGATTAACAATAAGCAATGGTGCAAACAAATATAAACGAATACATCACGGGATTTTCTATACTCTCGATACCAACCGGTGAATAACCCTCATTAATTTAAGTACCTAAATTTGAAAATAAGTAAAAAAATGAAAATTCCGTAATTATGTCTTTTAAGCGTTAGAAATGATTTTATGCTATGGGAAACAACAGGCATCGGCTTTCTTTATAAATATAAGGCTTAAAAATGACTGTAGGAAATCCCCCGGCATACTAACTGCGAACTGACTGAAACCGTAACTAATGAACTTGGTGTCGGTGCCTTGAGTGTAAACAGACCAGATGAAAGCTGACTAGCTCTTTTTACATGTACATAGTATTTTCGCGTTTCTGTGATTCCTTTTAAATGTATCTGGTATTATAATAAATTTTATTTCTTTTTCTCACAAGTATTCGAGCATTTAATGCCAAAGACGGAATTCTCAAGGTGCTTATCAAAGAACAAAACAGCCCAGCCCGGGACAAATTGATGAGAAGCAGTACCATCGGAAATTTGAAGGTAAGGCCCTTTCGCTTTACCTATTATTGATTTATTTGTACTGTATTCTCTTGTGGTTTTTTGACAATGACGAAATTTCCAGGTTTCTGCAAAAAAGAATAACGGATTTTCTTTAAACATTACTACTACTGGTATGTAAAAAGTAAATATAGCTTAAATAAGTATAGTTTAATATGCCTATTAGTCAAATTCATAAGGAGTAAAATAAAGCCATAATAGAAGGGTTATTATTTCATTTTTAAAAATTGTTACGAATCTTTTACTTATGCCTAGTTTGACGCTGGCAATGCTTTGCACTAGTTTACTAAATTCGCTAGTTTTTGCGAGATTTGCAAGAACTAACCGTTCTTCTTTCTCCTAATGCTTAAATGAATAAATTTAGTTCACAACTACAATTCAAAATCGACATGCCTTTATTCCAAATATCCTTCGAACTCTGTTTACAAAGAAGTATTGCCATTTTAACAATATTAAACTATGCATGAAATATCAATTCAGTTTTATTTCTAACATATGCCTAGTTTGACGTTGGCAAGGCTTTTAGGAACTATGTTTTGAGCTCCAAATTTGGTGATATTTTGCAATGTAGTGACATATTTGACGTGACCAAATACTTCTAGAATATCCGGAAATTTCTTGGAATATTTGTGAGTTTGTAAATGTGGATCATTTCTTAGTCTGTGGATATTCTGTTAGTAGACTTCAGAGTCAAAAGACGTGTTGCTGTGCCATCCTGTATATTAGCATTTTTGTGTGTTCTATGCACCGAATTGAACTAGAGTGTAATGATTTATTCTACGCTATCTGCTCTCAAGTAAACTTAAAAGCATTGGACATCTGGCACTGGGCAACTGTCGCTTTGGCCCCTGAGCGTGACCTTCGAAAACCAGGCCCCACAACTATATTGTGACTTCACTTAAGTGAGATCTCCCCCGTGTAAACAAACCAATCCAAATCCCAAGAGCTGTACGGAAAATAGGGGGGGGGGGGTATGTATTTTTATACTTAAATTTATATTGTATCTTAACATTTTAGTAAATTTCGTAATGAAAGAGTAGTTAATGGTTAAAAGTCCAAGTACTTACGTTGTTCGGGGCTCCTTGACTGACAGTTGTGAGATCCACTTTATAAATCTCGGTTTATTATGCAAAACAATTATTTAAATTTTATTTTGTCACCGTGAACTGAACGATTTTGAAAACGATATTTATTATGATGAGTATATTTATTTGTACGTTGTGGCAACAAGCCAGTTCTCGTTCTGTAAGTTTTTGTTAACAGTTTTCTTTTTTTAGAAAAAGGGAGCATCTTGTGATGTCTATGTAGCTTATGAAAATGGGCTTAGTTCGCCCGAAATTTGACGATATCTGTTCTTTTATCTTTATTTGTTTTATATTGAATTGTGCTGTCTAAAGAATAAATATTTTAAAAGACATTCTCAAGTTTTATTTCAAAGTCCTGTTTAGAGACGAATCTTTTGGAATCACCACGACAAGATAGAGATCCCGTTATGAACCTGGAAAATTTCAACCGACTACGCCATGTTGTATTTCTTAAATTTATTCAATAACTATAAAACATAACAACTTTATTAAACTTCATTAAGCCTAGCAAAACAACAGGATTCTAAAACATTATTGCATCTACAATTGCCAATATCTCTTTTACAATTTCATACATTGTATGTTGCCAATACATAATAAATATAAATACAAATTATACAAATTAATATATTTTAAATACACAACAATTTGATATCTGTTTTTGGAATTAGAAAACCAAAAGACAGTCGTATCCCCAGTGGTGAGCCATTGATACAGTCATACAGGTGTGCTTCATTAGATTAACATTAATATAAGGGTGCAATTACATAAAGGTTAGGTACATTTATAAAAATTAAAGAAAATAAGGCCCTGTCCTCAATAATAATAATAAAAAGTAAAATAATAGTAGATAAAAATAAAAATAAAATGTGAAAGAAAGTTTATATTTTAAGTTTTTGGGAAGAAAAGAAGAAATAATTAAAAGCAGTCAAGAAATTAAGTTAAGTTATACGATAATATTAATTGAGATAATATGAAATTTAAAGTTAAGAGAGAAATTAATAAGATATTACTACATTAAATTTTAAGTTGAGGAGAAGTAAGAGTCCTTGTGGCGCCATCTGGTTGGCGCAGTGGAAGTTAAACTTAAGTTGAGAATTTGTAAAAATGGGTGAAAATGATTTACGGAATCATCGCCGCTCTTGCTCTTGCGATTTCTCGCATTCCGAAAATCATAATCAGGTAATTCAGCAATGCTTTCATCATTTAAGTTATTAATGTTGGCATAAAAACTAACAAAGTGCTTAATGCAAATCTCTTTGAACTCGTTAAAATATTTAGATCGCGCCTAATCACATCATTACGTAAATATCGCGGAGCTGTTACTATTCCCCTAAGAATTTTATTTTGAGTACATTCTAAAATATTTAAAGTTAGAATGGAACGCAAAAGACCAGACGGGTGCTGCGTAAATTACAGCAGACAGTAGTAATGGTTAAAAATCACAGGATCACAGGATGCAGTGGTTACAGAACTTCCTAGGCCGGGCCCTGATAATACAAAAGTTGAAAATTAAAAATAACAAAAAGTAGAAACTTAATTTTAAAAATTGTCAAAAATATAAATAAATTATTAGAAAGTATGTAAAAACTGCCCAAGTTCATTTCAGGAAAAAAAATTAATTTGAAAACTTAAAACAATTAAAACTAACAGAAAAAAATAAAATTTTACAATTTAAGTAACAAAACAAAAAAAGGAAAAAGTAGAAAATTAACTTAAAATTATATTAAACACGTAAATAAAATTATGCAAAAACTTCCAAGTTCATTTAAAAATCATTAAATAACGTTAGTTTATATATTAGTAAATAGATGGCGCCAGTAAACAAACAAATTTTAACCAGAAATCTTACCAGTGTATCGGGACAGCCAATTTCCGTGCTACAGTTCCAGGTGAAAATTGCTTGGTTTACTGGCGCCATCTTTTTACTTATATATTAACTAAGACTATTCAAGTAATTTTATATGATCTTGGGCAGTTTTTGTAACTTGATCCATTGTAACTTGATATATTTGTCTTTTCGACTAATACAACACATCAATTCTTGGCATTGTAGGACCTCAGCAGAGATAGGAGGTTCAGCGGAGCCAATAGTCTGTATGGCTGCCTGCGAGTCCGAGAGTAGGACAACCTTTTGGAATTTTGGACGAAATTTAGAACTCATGCCAAAATTGTATACCAGTTAGCCGTATAAATACGTTGCCCAGGGTACACCCCGAGGAGGTAGGTCTACTTTGCACCCCATTTTTTTTTATTATCATCTTCTTCATTTTTTAAAAAAAACTTTTAAAAAAATAAAGAAGATGATAATTTTTTATTATGATCTTCTTTATTTTTTTTTAAAGTTGTTAAAATTAATGTTTGCCATTATAAACATAATTCCTTAACCTGTCTATAATGGGCAGTAAACAGCCTTATTTTTAAAGATAAAAACATTGTTCTAAAAAAATGTTATTGAATATAATAATTTTCTATCAAAGAATAAACATAAGTTTAAATTTTACTATTCCTCTCAAAAGTATACAGCATTATTGAATAATTATTTCACTTAGTAAAGAGTAAAAAAGAATTCTTTAATATTCTTTGATAGAAAATATAAGCTTTTAAATTACTCTATTGAATGATATTTCAGTGAGTATCTTTTTCGTGCTTAAATTAGGCTATTTACTGTTCATTGAAATAAACTGAGAATAATCCTTATTGTCTAAATAATGTGATGTGATTGCATATTTTTACCAGTTATTGTTAATGATTTTAAAAAGTAAAAGACAAAAAAAGAAAAGCAAATAAAAAGAAAGAAATCTTATTTATTAGAGCTACAATAGGTATGTTCAAAATCTATATTGACTGATTTCTGGTTTTCATTTTGTATCCTTTGCTTCATTTAAAAGAAATTGGGCCACAGCATAGATAAAGAATAGTCCTCAATCTCAGAAGCATGGATGTTATTTTTGAATCTTTCATAATTAGCAATATCTTTCCACAATGTTACAGGAATACTCAAATTTGCAAAACTATCACTATAGGATCGTAGAATGAATGTGAAATATTTTTATTATAAATATGACATTTTCGTTTTTTTTTTAATTGTTAAAAACCAAATTAAATTTAAAAAATTTAAATTGAAGCATGGTTGGTTGATATAGTACTACAGTCTACTGCTTTTAAGACAGAAATTCATATATAATTTTATCTGATAAAATTAGTGTAATTTGATGTGAATATATAGCATACTTCTGAATCAATTTAATATTTTATAGAGCTCTGATAAAATGAATAAATAAATATTATACCAGCAATAGCTGTCCTATCAGACCGTGATAGTCTTAAGTGCACCAGCTGAGTTTCTTGATTTTCATGCTTTGGAAAATAATGTACTGGGGGAAAATAATGTTCTAGGCTGGGGAATATGTAGTAGTTCATGCACACCTTCCATTGTTTAACGGAAGGTGTGCATCGGTGTATTAAGAATCCTCGACACGATCTCGTGATTATTAACTTACAGGTACAGATGCATTATAGACGCCGTGTAATTTTGTTGCCAAATTTGGCAACTTTATATGGCGATGAATGGGTTGGTGTGTTTACCCTGACTTTGGTGGAGGGGTATGGCAGCTCTAATGTGTTCTTGCACCCCATTGGTGCACGTAATTTCTGATGTCAGTAACCAGGAATTTTTCGAGAAGCTGTTCTTTTGGTTTACAGTCGTCTAGGTCAGGTTGTATTTTTTATTGTTCTTATCATTTTCTGGGATTTAGTAATTTAGTTATGGTGGGTGTAGTTGTTTCGGTTCTTACTATTTTTTGAAATTGTTAAAAAATATCAGGATATTCTAAATCAAACAAGATGTTTTGGTTTGGAACATTTTTGCTTTTTTCTTATTTTCTGGGATTTAGGCACCACAAATGATAATTTTTTCTTTAGGTTAGTTGGTTTGGAACTCTACGATCTCCTTTCTGCTACCCGAGGGCTAATTAGACCTATATTTAATAGAATTAAATAAAAGATTTTCAACTCAAACAACTAATTTATTTTTAAAAGGAATTTTACTGCTTTAAATTCATTGAGAAAATGCATACTCAATTTTGGACAAACAAACTTTAAACAAACTTAAGTTCCACATTTGTTCATATCTTTTTATTATTATCGCTCAGAGACTTTTACAAAAGAAAATTTCACACACATAAGCTGTAGGATAAACTGATAAAAAAAATTTAAAAATAGCTCAAAAATTAATTTTGAGACAAAAAAAAAAAAAAAAAAAAAAAAAACTATATAGGATGAATGAAAAATATTAAAACGATACTTTTAACTTCAGTATTGAAATGTAGATGGCACCACAAATGACAACAATTATATCTTTTGGTTAGTTGGTTTGGAACTCTATGATCTCCTTTCTGCTACACGAGTGTTAGAAATAAACCTGATTTGATATTTCATGCATAGTTTAGTATGGTAAAAGTGGCAACTCTTCTTTGTAAAGAGAGTTCTATGGATATTTGAAATAAAGGCATGTCGTTTTGAATTGTAGGTGTGAACTAAATTTATTTAAGTATTAGGAGAAAGGAGAACGGTTAGTTCTTGCAAATCTCTCACAAAATTTGGTGAAACGAGACGTGATCGGATAACAAGAAGTCAAGGTCTGATGTTTTATTCTTTTTGTTACCGTTGATATTTGAATCGTAGAACAATAGTTTCGTTTAAATCTGATTTTGCTATTCAGCTTTAATTTTATTGAAATGGAATCGTTAGTTCAGAAACGAAAACCTATCCGAGCTTCTTTTACGAAAACAATTAATGCGATTTCGCAGGAATTAGAAAAGAAGACTCTTGATGTAAAATGTGTGAAAACGAAACTTCTTACTTTAGAACCTTTATCTAATGAACTTAATATTTTTGACACTCAAATATTGAATACAGAATTTTCTTCAAATGATGAGTTTGAAAGTGAGTGGGCAAATATTGAATAGTACAAGGACGTAATACGAGTAGAAACGGAATTATTTTTTAATCGCCAAATGACAGAATCCACTGGCAGTAAGCCGCCAAATCTGAGTAAACGGAAACTGAAATTACCGGAAATAGAGTTGAAACAATTCGGTGGCGACATTAAGGATTGGTTACCGTTTTGGGGACAATTTCGGCGAATACACGAGGATAAGGAAATTCAAAATGAGGACAAGATGCATTATCTTGTTCAAGCGACCATACCCGGTACGAGACCACGAGACATTGTTAACAGCTTCCCTGCAACTGCTGAAAATTACGAGAAGGTTATAGAAAGTTTAAGAAATAGGTTTGGAAGAGAAGAACTGTTGGTGTAATTCTATATTCGGGAATTATTAGGTCTGATTATTAAAAATGTTACGAATCAAAAGGGAAAGTGCAGCCTATCTGAATTGTATGACAAGTTAGAGTCATATTTACGTTCTTTGGAGTCGATAGGGATGACAAGCGACAAATACACAGCAATGTTGTTTCCGCTCGTTGAATCCTGCATTCCAGAAGAAATTTTGAGAGTTTGGCTGGGAAATCATGCATCAGTTATTACAGAAAAAAACTCTCACTCTGAGAAACTGAAACAGTTATTGTTGTTTTTAAGAAATGAAGTCGAAGGAGAGCAAAGAATTTTCTTGGCAAAAGCCGGATTTAAATTAATTGATTTTGGTTCAAAGAAAGAAAGTAACAGAAATAAAAGGTACCAGGGTGAAAATTTCGTGCCTACAACAAATGATTTATTTTCATGCCATAATAAAACAACCAGCCATAGGGAAAAGGACTTCTGCATATTTTGTGATAAACACCATGAAAGCCGGGATTGCTTTGTTGCTCAAAAGATGAGTTTGGATTAAAAAAAAATGAAGAAATTAAGAAAAAGAAGGGCTGTTTCTTTTGTATCAAAATTGGACACAGGGCGAAGCAATGCAAGACAAATGTACGATGTTTAATATGTTCGAAAAGACATTGGGGTATCATGTGTCCAGATTTACAAACCAATCAAAAGAGAAGTGACGCTGAGAAGAATGAAGAGGAAGAAACACAAAACGTATTACTTACGAGCACCAGTTTTCTAGATGAAGTGTTTCTTCAAACACTATTAATTAAAATCGACTCCAACAAAAAACAGAAGACGGGGAGGACACTTATTGATACAGGGTCGCAACGTTCATACATATTAAAGGAGACTGCTTTAGACATAGGATGCCATCCAAGTGGATCTGAATCTTTGATTCAAGCGCTTTTTGGAGGAGTAACAACGAAGAGAGAAATTCATAAACGCTATGAAGTAAGTGTTAAAAGTCTAGAAGGTAATATTTCTAAACGACTAATTTTGTTGGAACAGTCGAAGGTTTGTGGACCAGTGATTAGTTTACAGCCTGGACCATGGATAGATGAGCTAAAGCAAGAAATTATCCATGAATCTGATATAGGAAAAAGAGACTTAAAAATAAAAGTCCTTATAGGAGCTGACATAGCAGGTGCACTGTTAACCGGAAGAGTCCATAAATTAGAATGTGGGCTGACTGCTGTGGAATCGCTACTCGGGTGGACAGTCATGGAAAAGATGAGTGATTACACTTCAGAAAGAAACTCATTTTCCGTGTCATCAATGATAACGTCCATGTTGACTCACAGCAGTGACATAGAAAACTTGTGGAAGCTAGAAGCACTGGGAATTGCAGACGCAAAAGTAAATAAAACTGATTTCGAATTAGAAGAAGCAGTGTGGGATCACTTTCATAAGAACCTGAGCTGGGATGCAGAACTACCTGAAGATATAAAAAGAAAATTCTTGAAGTGGGTCAAGGAATTGCCCTTGTTGGCATCGTTGAAGGTTCCTATGCTAGTTACACTGACGGACGGACAATCTTTTAGTTTACATACGTTTGTCGATGCTTCTCAGGGATCGTATGCAAGCGTAGTGTATCTGAGAAGCCAAAATAAAGAAGGAATCAAAGTGAGTCTACTGCAAGCCAAAGCACGAGTAGCTCCCTTGAGAAAAACAAGTATACCAAGAATCGAATTGCTTGCTTGCCTCATTGGAGTGCGATTAGCCTCATTTGTCAAGAAGAACCTCAAGTTAGAAATTTCAAAAGAATATTACTGGACTGATTCTTCAACAGCACTCTTCTGGATAAAAAACGTAGAATCTTGGGGGACTTTTGTAAATAATAGAGTTTTAGAAATTAAAACCCTAACAAACCAGGAAAATTGGTACCACGTTCCAGGTGCAGAAAATCCTGCCGACTTACTCTCAAGAGGATGCTCTGTGAAGAAACTTATTGAATCCAGATGGTGGGAGGGCCCGCCTTGGTTGGCATTATTGGAAGAAGAATGGCCTCGTTCTATTCCAACAGGTAACAAAGAAGAGGTTAATGCTGAGAAACGTAAAGCCGTTATAGTATCGTTAAGCAATATTGGTGATATGTCTTCACAAGTCTTCAACTATTTTTCGAAGTACACGAAAATACTGAGAATGATCGGGTGGATACACAGATTCATAGGAAATATTAGGAACATGAAACAAGGGAAAGAAAAAGAAGCCGGAGAATTAAAAGTTCATGAGTTGGCAAGAGCAGAGAAATCTATCGTGAAGATTATTCAACAGGAATCCTTTTCATCAGAGGATATTAAGAAGCTGAAATCAATTAATGTGTTCAAAGATAATGAAGGCATTTTGCGGGTCAAAACTAGGTTGACGGAAAGAAAAGATCATGAAAATTTTATTTACCCGATGTTACTTCCAAAGAATCATAAAATTGTACAGAAATTGATAATTGATAAACAACTTTCTATGTCCCATGCAGGAATATACGTATTGATCTCAAAACTTAGAGAGACATTTTGGATTCTCAAATGCAGAGTCACGATCCGAAAAGCTTTATTTACATGTGTGAGGTGCAGGAGACAGGAAAGTAAAAGACTACAGACTGTACCAGCTACTTTACCAGAAAACAGAGTTAGAGATGCTAGTGTTTTCGAGATTGTCGGAGTTGATTTAGCTGGCCCATTAATTTTGAAGGATAAAAGAAAAGCCTGGGTTATACTTTTTACCTGTGCTGTTTTCAGGGCGGTTCATTTGGAACTGATTTTGTCCCTCTCCACGCAAGGATTTTTACTTGGTCTTAGAAGATTTATTGCACGAAGAGGGAGGCCATCAATAATCTATAGCGACAATGGCAGTAATTTTGTCGGTTCCGACAATCTCTTGAAGTCCATTGATTGGAATATCATCGAGACAGAAGCCACCACAAACAAAATCGACTGGAAGTTCAATCCACTCGCAGCATCTTGGTGGGGTGGTTTTGGGGAAAGATTTGTTCAAATGATAAAGAAGCTATTGCGTCGAGCCCTAGGCCAGTCGTCTCTAAATTATGAAGAATTAATGAGTGTGTTGTGCGACTGCGAATCAACCGTGAATGCCAGACCACTAACTTATGTGTCAGAGAACTCTGATGATCTTATCCCTTTGACACCGTCCTTATTTTCAGGTGAAATTCCTATGTTTGGAGTTCCTGACTTGGATCACTTAGATAAAGTTGATTTCAACAAGAGACTGAGACATGTACAGAATTTACGAGATCTCTTGAGGAAGAGATTTAGAAGTGAATATCTCGGCCTGCTACTGCAACGACCACCTACAGCATCAGTTTCTCAACAAATAAAAATCGGCGACGTAGTTCTCATCGAATGTGAAAACAAACGTAAAGTGTTGTGGCCTCTAGCAAGAGTGACTGAGCTATACCCAGGAAAAGATGGCAACATCCGAGTAGTTCGCGTGAAAACTGGGTCTGGAGACTTAGTTCGGCCAATACAGAAAATATTTCCTCTTGAGATATCTTCATCTTTGGAATCAGATGAGAAAAATAAAACTTAGATGAAAGACAAAAACAACTTAGTTCCAGATTTGTCAGATGACTTTAAGACTGTAATGACTAGAAGATGACGGCGAATTAGAATTCTGACAAGATTCCTCACATGAATTATACTTAAGTCCTTTTAGTGTAGAACTTTAAAAACCTGATAT
>CM063506.1:156029098-156054650 GCA_032207245.1 Pardosa pseudoannulata | reverse complement strand
ACTCAAACAACTAATTTACTTTGAAAAGGAATTTTACTGCTTTAAATTCATTGAGAAAATGCATGCTCAATTTTGGAATTAACTGTAACCGGTAAATGCATGTTTTCCATGGACTTCCGCCTAATAGAGAATGTGCGCATGACGTCAGGTACAGCAAAAATTGCAACTCAACTTCCTCGTTGGCAAATCATTTGAATTTCCTACGGATTGTCCTTTGCTATTGGGGTTTTAATTTTGTCAATTATCTGGAAATGGTAACAAGTTGTGCATATGGCTGTACTAAGCGTTTCAAAAAGGGTGAATATATTGGATTTTATTGCTTTCTTAAAGATCCTACATTAAGAATGCTTTGGATAAAAACGTTGAAAAGGCAAGACTGGACTCCAAGTTCTTCGAGAATTTGCGGAAAACATTTTCAGAATGAAAATAAAACGTTAACCTGACTGTAATGTAATAAATTATATAAAATTATTATGCTCGAAGAATTTTTTTATTACTAAGTTTTTTTTTTCATATTTCTAATGTATTTTCTATGCTTTTGTGAAGCTCTAATTCTTTAACTCTAGCTGATAAAATCCTACTAAAATTTTGCATGAACTTATTTAAGTCTTTCGGTACTGAAATTTGAAACTTTACACCTGTGAGAGGGCTATGACTTTATGATTATTTTAATTGGCAAAATTTGGAATGGAAGGTCCTGTATGATAAAAGAATTGGTAAGTTTTCTTTCACAACCGTTCTTTATTTCCGTAGTTTGTGTTGAGATCCGAGGAATATGAAGCTTCCTCTTACATTCTAGGTATTGAAAGTTGTAGCAATAAGTTACATTTAGTTCAGCTTTTTTAACCTCTTCCCGTGAGTCATCGTCAAATGCATACCAGAACAGGACCGGTTTGAACTAGAAAGAAACTTCGAACTTCTCCCAACCAATAGAAGGGTCCGTTGATTTGGGGGATTCTGACCTTCCGCCGTTCGGGAGTGGACCCCTGTTTTTTCTGCGGGGCAGCCTTTTATTTTTTAGAGGACAAGGTTGTGATCAGAGGAGATTAGAAGGTGAACGCTACTGGCATCCGCAGCTTGCGGGTTAGACCTTTTGAGAAAAATCATCGCCATATTGTTTTTTAGGGCCGACGCCGACTCGAGAGCTGTCTTCGATATCTACAAATGATAACTTGATTCCAGTTGTATTCCTTAGGCATTTATTTAATTGTATAAAATCATTTAATCAAGACATATTTTTCCATGTGTTTTTTAATGAGTTTTAATTTCTTCTTTCTCAAACACTAGCCCAACGTAACATTCTTTTTTACAGAAGTCTACATTTCTCAAAATTTTATTTGATCGTAACGTTGCAACTTAATTTTCATATAGTCTCTTTTACCCCTTCCCTGTTTTGTCCGTACGCTGTACGGGCACAGCTTTCGGGCCTTTACTGATTTGCCCATACAGCGTACGGGCAATCTGATTTCTATTTCGCTTGCACTGTTTCGGCCGCATTTTTTCCAGTTTTAGTAACAAATTATTAGTATGGTAATTTTTTCGTCCAGTAAATGATAGTTTGCAGTTTATTGTGTTTTCTGCTCTGATTGGTTCAAAAGCGCGGGTTTTTTCGCATGTTTTGTATCAGTAAACGAATTGTTATCTTTCAGTGTATAGCTTTCTGGTTGTATTTTACTAACCGCCTGATAATTTTATTGATGTAAGTGTTGAATAATATATTTTTACTTTTAACCCTCTAAGCGGTTCTCACGTACAATTCCGCCAAACCGATGATGTCTTCAAAGCGGTTGTCACGTACAATTTTCGATCTCCAAAAACGTTCCGAAAATGGATGTAATGTACATTTCTGCCAGTGTTTGAGGTAGGAGGGTCAGGTCGATTGTTTAGAAATGCATCCCTCTTTGATTGATATTTATTGAGGTAAGCACCCCTACTCCCTGAGGCACAAAGACGCTGATAGCTTTTCATGGCTTTGTAAATCTCTATTTCGAAGTATTTCGTCTGCGGTAACAGAAGTATCATAATTGCACCACTTAAATATCTTCGATAACTTTCGTAAAAAAATATAAATAATTTTTTTAAAGAATATTTTTATATGTACTTTTAGAATCCATTATTTCTTATGGGATGATCTTCGAGACTCGACGAGCTTTATGTGTATTAAAAATTAACAATCTAAAATATCTATATATCTATTTATAACCGGAAGTAAAGGGACAGTAATGAGGGTGGGTTTCCCGTATTCCTTTCTAGTTGACAAAGGGTGAAGTAAAAAATCATAGAACGCTTTGGCCATTGACACAATAAACGTTTAGCGTATTTTTGGAGAATTGTTTAATTTGTGTGTTCCACTCGGAGGGTTAAATAATGGATGATTTAGAGCGTATGGAGCTAATTTCTTGTGATTCGAAATGTGACTCGGAATCAGAAACTGAATTATCTGTAAATGATAGTAGCGAAAGTTTACTAGATGACCTGGATAGTGGTGACTCTGATAGTAGTACAGATGGAATCAGTCAAGCAAGGCAATTTTTTGAAATTAATTGTGATAATCCTTCGGATCCGCCTCCTAGATTTGCTTTCACTGGAATTCCAAAAATTAAATTGGATATCGATGAGACTAAAGGTAAACTTCAGTTCTATGATGCTTTCATAGAAAGAAAAAAAGATGTAATAAAAGTTTAAAAATATTAGAAATGTTAATTTTAATAGTATATTTTTACTTAAAAATGTAAAATGAACAAAAAAATGCAATTAAAAAATGTGACATTTTTTTGACCGAATTCTGGAAAAAAAAAATGAAATTGTCAAAGGGTTAAGCGAAAATGTTTCTTCTATTTATTGCTTTCAAAGTCTTCTTGGAATCAAATATTATTATTCATTACTCAAATACGATTTGATTCAAATATATCACTTTAATATTCTATACATGCTTAAAATATAAGATCATTTTTTTGCATTGTATCCTTCATTTAATATTCTTATTTATGGAAACAAAATTTTTATCAAAACCAGTTATTTCTACAATCAACAAATTATCTCTTATCAGTAGAGTAAATTTAAAATTTCAACATTAATAACACTTTTTTTTTGGTACCAGATACTGCAAAAACATAATTATAACTCAAAAGTTTTCCAACAACCAAAAGTAAATAAACTTTGTAAGAATTGTAAAACAAAAGGGAAGCGTGAACGTTTTTAGAGGACTTTGTAAGCGAGAATCGGAAAATTTTATGGCTACACTTAGTAAAAAAATTCTAAATTTATTCTTATTTTAAATTTATACCTAAGGATTGTACTTCAAAGTGCATGTGCAAATTAAAGCTGCATTGCTTAATTAGCTATTAGACCTAATCGGAGTTTAAACGCTTTGCAATTGAACTAGAGAGTTAATCTCCGTGAGACAACATTGATTTTACGATTACCTCTAAGCACCGGTCTCACCACAGTCGTTTAACGGTTAACCGCGATTAACCCATGGCGCCAACCAATGGTGGAACGCAATTCTCCGTTTAAACAAAGATTAATCACAGTTAACTGTTAAATGACTTTGGTGAGACCGGTTCTAATTCGTTATAATTAAAAGTGTAGTTAATCTCTGATTAGTTATAATGCTAAGACCAAGTCTTTGTCCTATATATTTATAACGTGAGAATAGTTTTTATCAGGTGGTTTGCACTTATTTTAATTTTGGTTATCTCTAAATTTTGCCGAAAAGGAAAATATACTTGTGTAAAAGTTTGTTCCCACACCTCTCGATTTTTAAATCTGTTCTGAACGGAAAATGATACAGACAAGTGTGGCATTAACAGTTTTAAATAGATTTCATCAGTTGTAAGAAGATTTAATTTCACGTTTTATTATTTAATGGTAATGCAGTTTGTTGACAATCTTTGGCAACAGATTTTTTTTCTTCACTCATTAGTTCGTCGAGTGTCATTCAGAGCTACGGGGTTCTCTGAATTTGATACACGAGGTATCTGATGCCCAGCTATCAAATGGACATCTGAGGTAAATACACACTTATTCTTTTTAAGAAGTTGATAAATTCTTGTACTGTTACCCCGGTTTAGCACGACTGAGTCATTTAAGAAGATGTTAACTTTAAAAATATCGAATTGCTTAAATTGCCTCTTGTTATGAATATGGATGAAAAATTTGAAATTTATATCTTTAATGTTTTTAAATTTATGAAAATAATTTGAGTTATAGGGGCCTTTTTATTAATTAATGTGCACTATAAATAGCTTTTTTTCCCGTGTATGTTTTCCTCCAAATTTCATGCATTCATAATTCTGAAGATATTCTATTTTGTGTTGAAAATACAAGTGCGTTAAGTTTGTGTAGAGCTTTTTATGTTATATAAGATAACTCCGTGAATAATCGCAAAGTTTCTTCCATTATGTTATACACTGATTTGAAGTAAAAAAAAAAGTTAATGCTTTGTTTCACTGTATTAAATATTTTATTAAATATAAATTCTAGAGATATCTAAATTCATTTTCAGAGTAATGTAGGGAACTTTTATAGTTTTCAAAGAGGATTATGGAGGAAATTTATTAATACTTGAGCTTTTAAAAACGTTTCACAGATTTAAAAAAACTTGTTTCAATAGACTTTATTTTTTTGAACTGTTTTCAGTAGTATTATAAAGTACAAAACGATTCCAACATTTACTGTAATACTTCGAATGAACTTGTTTCCTTTTAAAAGATTATAATGTCCCATTAAAATTTAACGGGTGTCGGGTGCTTAAAATTTTATACTCTATAACGTGTTCATATTTTTTTCTAAACTAGCTTAACAGAACAATTCGTAAGCCAGTGTCTATAAATGAAATATTCGTAATGTTTTTTTTTTCTTGCTTTTACAGTCTGTCACATGAAGACTTTATTTTAATGAGCTCAACTTACTGAAAATACAAAAGTCGTTATGTAATTACTAGCTACTTCACACCCAGCCTTCGGTCTAGGTAATGTTCCTAAGTAAAGTTTTAGAACAATAATTATGGGTATTCATATTCATAAAAATCTTAACAATCATACGCAAGATTGTAGACTATTAAGGATTAATTGCCCGTAAATATAAAGGCCAGTTTCCAAGTGGTTTGAGCCGAACGATGGCCGATTGGTTAGGGTGCTGGCCTTCGGTACCGGAGTTCGTAGGTTCGAATCCCACTGTGGCATAGATGTTCGTTGTCTTTTGGAATTGGCTTTAAGTAGTAGGTCCCAGTCTCATTAACCCTCGTGTTGCAAAACAGTACACCGTAATGCTCCAAACTAACGCTATACCATATAACACTGTTGTCCATCACGCCATACATTGCCCCGACTTTGTCTTTCTATTAATTTTCAATTAATTAAGTTTTCTATTAAGTTGGCTTCAACGAATAATTATTCACATGTGATGAATTTTGTTAAAAATATCTGGCAATCAACATGAACTGGCGAGAACAATTCTTTCTTTTCATGCCAAATGGCACTCCTGGCGTAGACTTAATTTTCAATACGAAGATGGAGTAAGGTTGTGTGGCACGGAGAGATCAGGAGAAAATACGGCATGGATGTTCGTAGCCGTTCGGAATCGGCTTTAAGCAGTAGGTCCTGGTCTCATTAGCCCTCGTGTTGCAAAAAGTAGACCGTAGCACTCCAAACCAAAAAACCAAGTGGTTTGAGTTAAGTAAAACTATGTAATTTCAATGGCAATAGTCTACAAAGCGAACTGCTCAAAATTATTAAAAATTAGCCATAGTGAACCATAATGGTTCACTGTCTAATTTTGTCTATTTTTTTAGGCATTACGTGCATTTAATATATAATAAAAGAGTTGGATACAAATATAATATAAATCAAAATTCGAATAAAGATTGTGTATGCACTGAGAGATCAGAAAAAAAAGTTAGGCTACCATGCTTAGAGCTTTATCACCAAGTTTGCGGAGGTATAATTACAATGGCACATTCTGCTTCAATTAAAGTTCTGCAATGTTTGTGTTGCCGTGTAATTTCTTTGTTAAAAAAAAATTAAAGTGTTTTCAACATTTTTATTTTTGTGTGAAGTGTGTGTGTGTTGTGTTGGACACACTGTATATTCACCTAATTCACTTTTCCCTTAACAAAAAATTAGTTCTAAAATGCTTTGTGTGTTGGAAGCTTTTATAAATATCTCCAGCGTGGATAAATGATTCAGCTGCATATTAATAGGCATTGTATTTATACGACGATGCATTTTTAACTTTATTACAAGGTTAAATGTTTGTATTCTGTAGATACATATGTATTAATGTGTGTGTGTGTGAGTGTGTGTTAAGTGTGTGTAATGTGTGTGTGTGTTAACAAGACTTGTATTGTGTTGTGTGTATTCACATATTGTGTGTGTGTGTGTGTGTCTTAACAAACGTGATTGAATGTGTCATAGTGTATGTTACCCATTTTGTGTTTTAATAATGTGTGTGTGTGTTCTGTGTAGATCCCTCCATATTTTATTTCCAGCATGGAGTGTGTGTGTGTGTTTTTAAGGTGTGTGTGTGTGTGTGTGTGTGTAAAAAGAAAATTGTGTGTGTGTCAAGTGTGTGTGTGTGTGACATGTGTGTAAGGTGTACTGTGTGACATTTCGACGTGTGTTGTGCATGTGTGTGTGTGTGTGTGTGTGTGGTAATAACGAATTGCACATTTTCAAAAAGCTTTATATATATATTTTTTGGTGTGTGTGTCTTTGTGTGTAACTACATTTCTTGCGCGTTTGTAAAAAGGTATCTGTACAAACTTAAATGATCATTGGCTTTCCTTAATCAACTGGTTGAATTCGTTGTGTCGTTATTTTGAAATATTATGTTTTTATTTATTAGTAATCATATCCGTTGGTAGTGTCCGTGTGTGTGTGTGTGTACGATTGTGTGTGTGTGTGTGTGTGTGTTTAATAAGTGTGTGTGTGTTGTTGATGGTGTGTGTTCAATAACTTTAGATTATATTTCACTGGTTGGAATACCCCTAAAAGTTTTTACGCACGTAGCAGAGCGTGGTTTTACTTTTATAAAAAAAAAAAAAAACTACCAGCAGGTTTTATTAACGACATAACAATTTATTATTAGAAGAACATTACGCAACATACAAAGAAGCCATTACAGAAATCGCTTGAATTACACATGTTGCCAGATGCAGTAACAAAGTTAAACGATAAGATTACGATTAATTACAAGAAGTTTTTAGATTGCATATACAACAACGCATTTAGAAATTTGATGTTATTTGTCTGTATTTCCTGTTTAGGAGAACTAACTAAAACGATTTTCTATTATATCTGATCTATTGTGTGATTTATTGATGTTTTTGAAAACATTTCGCTTGCAGTTGTACCCAATGGAGATTTATTAGTATATGTGTCTACTTCAAATGCACATATCTAACAAATTTCTTTTCGGTTGGATCGCTTTCAGAACTTTTCTATATATCGAAAAGTAAGTATGAGATATTTCAATATTGATTTCTTCACTAATATTTTTTTTTATATACGCCTTATTACAAATATCTCTACCGATCCAGTAAGGGTCGGCCACTTTTGGAATAGAGTACCGAACTTTCCTGTCTATCGACTTCATGGTTTACGAAGTCAAAGTCCTGTCGACCGCAATAAAGAGAGAAATTGAGATAATTATCTATTGATTAAATTTCAAATAGCAGGAAGAAATAAGATAGTTTGTAATGCTACAGCTTACTGTTTGCCCTTGGAGAGGAGGATAACAAGTGTGACATCACATACTTTATTTAAAATAGATAATTATCCTCTTGAGATAATTATCTATTTGATATCGTTTGAAAACTCTTACAGTTATCTCAATATAGCAAGTATGAATCAAACGTATTCTGTAAGATCCAGAAAAATCAGTATAAATTCCCCCTTGTTTAGGATACTTATTTTATACTGTTAACCACCCATATTGTGTATTGGCTAACATATTGTACTTGCCGAACGATACCCGAATGATTAGTGTAGTTCAGTAACGGAGTTCATGGGTTCGAATCCGACTGTGGCATGAATGTTCGTACCCGTTCGGAATCGGCTTTAAACTGTAGGTCCCTGTCTCATTAGCCCTCGTGTTGCAAAAAGTAGACAGTAACACTCCAAACCAAACCAAACATATTGTACTCATATTCGATTCCCTAGAAGGATTTGATGTCTTTTTGCCGTCCCCTAATAGGGAATAATATTGTTCACTCCCATAAAAAAGCAAACAAAATCTGCATATTTGTAGAGAAAAATGTCAAAACAGGCTGTAAATTGTAAATAATGTTTTATACTCTTCTGGTGACCACTATTTTTTTATCATTTTTATGCACACAGTTTAATGTTAAACAAGATTAAAAGCTGTTACTAATATAGTACCATCCGGCAAACAAGTGTAGCTTAAGAAATGGCCCTCAATTCCGGAGGATATTGGAACCACGGACCTATTTTAGATGTCATTAATGAACACAGAGGATCTTTGTGTCGAATTCGTAATTCTCCAGTTTTGAGATAGGTGCCTTTGCCGACTTAGTTTCGCTATCAATTTAACTAATAAGAAAACTAACAGAGCGCATTACTGTAGTAAGTTTCACTGCCTACCGCTAGGGGAAAGAAACTATAAAAATATACTCCAATGTAAGGTTGGGAGATTACCAAGTTCGTAGATTCTCTCCAAGACCTTATTTGATAAAGTACTCTCTTCTATAACGGGGGAAAAACTGCACTGTTTATTTACCCCCACTTAAAGTAGTGGTCCCTACAAACTATTTAACATAAGACCGATAGATGGCGTTGTCATCCGATTTGTCTTCTGGTGCTAGGGAGAATTTAACACCGAAAAGCTATAAAAGAAACCGCATCTAGAAGGTGAGAGCGAGTTGGGAACTCCTCTTCCTCTATTTAAAAATAATGTTACAAAACACTTCAACCAAATGGAATTTCGTAACACTGCTAGATGGCGTTGTTGTGGAATTTCTTGATGGCCGCTAGAGGGCTTTTGACACAGAAAATGTATAAAAGTAGCTACACCTAAAAGGGAGGGTGGATTGGGTACTTACCCAGTTGCCTCAGCTTTCTAGTTTACATTATTGCACGGGCTCTTCTTAGGATCCCATATATTCCATCCATAACAGATTTTGTAGTTTGCTATGTAACTGATAGGTGGCGCTGTGGGGATTTATTTTTGTGGCCGCTAGAGGGCTTTTGAAAGTAGAAAATGTATAAAAGTAGCTACACCTAGAAGGGAGGGTGGGTTGGGCACTTACTCGGTACCCTGTTCCCTCAGCTTTCTAGTTTACTGTATTGCACGGACTCTTAGTATCCCATATATTTCATCCATACAGATTTTGTAGTTTGCCATGCAGCCGATAGGTGGCGCTGTATGGTTTTTTTTTGTGGCCGCTAGAGGGCTTTTAACATTGAAAATGTATAAAAGTAACTACACCTAGAAGGGAGGGCGGGTTGGGAACTTACTAGGTACCCTGTTCCCTCAGCTTTCTAGTTTACTGTATTGCACGGACTCTTAGTATCCCATATATTTCATCCATACAGATTTTGTAGTTTGCAATGCAGCCGATAGGTGGCGCTGTATGGTTTTTTTTGTGGCCGCTAGAGGGCTTTTAACATTGAAAATGTATAAAAGTAACTACACCTAGAAGGGAGGGCGGGTTGGGAACTTTCCTAGTGCTCAGTTGCTTCAGCTTTACTATTTATAATCATTCCCAGAATTTGTAGTTTTCTATGCAACCGACAGGTGGCACTATCATGGAATTTCTTAATGACCGCTAGAGGGCATTTGATATATAAAAGTAGCTACACTTTAAGGGTGGGCGGGTTGGGAACATCCTTGGTACCCAGTTGCTTCAGCTTTCCTAGTTCCATTCTAGCTTAGAGTATTGTACGGGCTATTACTTAGGATCCTATATATTTCATTCATACCTTCTCACATTAAAAGACAACTCTTTAAGAGGGAGCTGAACTGTATGGTTAATTGAAATACTGACCAGAAGAGGCTTACTAAGGGGCGGACCACTTCCTCCTTCTCAATATGGTGAAAGATTTAATGGTTGTCAATAATATTTGTAATTTTTCTTACTGTGTCTTAAAAAGGCAATCTATGTAGACGATGGAATGTTCGCCATATTTGCAAAAAAGAAATCCAATATGGCCGTCATTGCAGAAATCAGGTAAGAATACACATTGACACGAATGCAGAGAAATACGTATTAAAATCTAAACTTTTTATAGAAACTGAGAATTTATTTCAAAAGTACTACAGAGCTATTTCCCAGTTTAATATCTATACATTTTCCGGAGATCAAACACAATCCTTGTTTTCTAGGTTTTCAATTAAAGTAACAAAGGTAAATAACACACAACTTTCATTTTGCACACTATGATGGCCTTTCGCGAGCTGGAATCTCGTCGCTGGCATGGAAACCTCTCCTAATCTTAAAAGTCCAAAACAGCAAATCATTCGCTGAGCTCTAATCGAAAAAATACTTCCAATTAACATTTAAAAAAATAAGGAATAAACTTCAAATAGCAGTAAGTAAGAGGATAGTTTGTAATGTTACACGAGACCTATCCATCTTGGAGAGGGGGGTAGAAAGAAATGTGACATCACACTGTTTAAAAACGTTTTTAAATTGCCAAAATTCGGAGATACTTTAATTGTCGAAAATTTATAGCTGAATTTTTTGATTAGTTTCTAGGAAGTAAAAACGAAGAGCAATTTCGTTTCGTATAGAAACTTTCCACAAATCGGTTTTGAATATACTCAAGCTGACAAAATGCTTTCAAGTATTCAGAAGTATATATATCTTAAAAATTTATAAAATACCTTGTATTAAAAAGTGAGCGTAAAAGTATTCAAGAATTCAGTCAAGAGATTAAGTTTAAAATGTTTCATACTTACCTTTCCAAGTACAGAAAAGGGATCCAACCGAAAAGAGAATTGTTAGATATGTGCATTTAGAGCAGACACATATACTAATAAATCTCCATTGGGTACAATTGGATGCAAAATAAATATTATCATAATTATAAACAAATTCAATAACAATTATTACTATAGGAATTTTCTGACGATTATTTCACCTATTAATAAAATATACTCTACAGAAAAAGTTCAATGCATTTTAAATAGTAAAAAATGACTTCTAAAAAATTATAATTAAAAAAGATAACTTCATACCAGATTGAAATAAAAGGGGAAAAATTTTATTTTTTAGTGTTAGTTCATGAAATTGACAAACAAATAATATATTTTAGGATTGTCTCAACGTATACATTCGAAAGTTGTACAGATACATTATAGATGCCGGCCCTTCCACCCATATTTTTGGGCGACCAAAAGAAAAACGAGTGATTTGAAAAATAGCCAGAAAAAAAACACGCTTTTTCTTTAAAAAAAAAAAAGGCGGTCACACATATGCGGCAATTAACAAAACAAAACTTTAAAAAAACAAATTCACAATTTATAGCATTATTTCATTATTTAAATAAAATTAGCATAATTATCATTTTTACGTCATTTAAAAAATAACAGATTAGTAATATTTTTGATATATATCAACACAGCATAAACACAATATATATCATTTTAATAAGCACTCATATTATAAAAAATTAACATGTAGGGGGGGGGGTTCTCTACCTTGTAATAAAAGAACTGTAAAATAAATTTAATGTAAATTGGAAAGGGGGAGATAGTATGCTCAACAGTATACACTAAAGTCAGGGCAAACACACCCACTCATAGCCACATAAAATCGCCCCCAAATCGCCAAGTTTGGCGAAAAAAAACACGCGTCTATAATGCATCGGTGCCAGTTATTTAAATTCTTATTAAAGAAAAGACCATTTGAAAAGGGTATGGAAGCTTTCAGATGGACAATCACTTCTAAAAATCATACAATAATCAAATAGGTCACTAGCAACGAATGTCATTACTAATAAATAAAAATATATTATTTCAAAATAACGATACAATGGATTTAATCAGTATATTAAGAAAATTGGATCATTAATATTCCTACCGATAGCTTTTTAAAAATGCACAAGAAATTAGCCTATTAAAAAGATAAATCTCCAAATAAAACGTAATGTATATGAAGAAAATTTAAAAAGATAGGTGGAATTATTTATTTATAACCAAATTCAACGATAATAAATAGGATGTTTCATTCTGACTGTCATCTGATTAGTAAAAATTGGAACAAAGCTTTAACAACTAAATCTATTAGATCGTAGTTTTAACGTTCTCTCTTAATTTAAAACTTAGCTTAAGTTTTGAAATGATAATAAGCAGACAGAATATGAGATGCTTTTGAATGGCAATTGATTTAGATAAAAAAAAATGACTAAAATGTAACGAGACTCATTTAGATGATGTTTGTTAACACAATTATAAAACTATCTGTATTTAATCTCTTAGTAGACATAAAATAAAAGTTTCTTGTTAAAAGCATTTAAAATTGTATAAATACTTAAAAAATTCTGGCTGTAAACGTATTAATATATACTTATCTATAGAATAGAAACGTTTTACCTCGTAGTCAAATTAGAATGCATTCGTAATTATGCTTAAAGTAATTTAATGTATAATTGTTCAAGTAAACTAGTCTTAAAAACAACAAAATGGACCTAAACACCGTTCAAAACAAAACCTCTATCATACTAAGTATTGTAATTGTTTTGTAATTTAGAATAATTTAAAGCAGTTTAGAATAATAAAGTCTAATAAAGTCAATTTTTTAAAACCTATAAAAAGCTTTTATAATCTTTGCATCTCAAGTCCACTTCAAATGTGTTCTATAAATACTCTCTACGCAAATCTGTGCAGGAATTTTTAGATACCTCTGTAATTGTATTTTATAAAAAGAAAACTGACAGTTAAATACAATGCATTTTGACAGTTTAATACATTTGTGTATAGCAAAGTAATGAGTCAAATGTTTACTTATTCCATTCATAGTTTTATCCTATACATGACAAAGTTCGTAAACATAATTAAACGCTTGCATGTTCCACACAAAATATAGTCGGAATTTATAATGCGTAGAATTTAAAGAAAACAAAATACGGGAAAAAGACATTTGCAGTTTTCTTTTGCTAAGAAATGTTATAAATTGTATGCACTAGTAACTTTCAAAATAATGAATTACATTTTTATCATACATGTTTATAAGTGTGAGAACGCTATGACCCAGTTGAAACAATACGATATCTTTAAGATTAAAGCCCTCTTCAATTGACTTCGTCATGTTAAATTATATAACAGTATAAGAATTCACAAACTTCATAAAAAGAATTATTTACCTTAAATGTCCGTCTGCTAGTTGAACATTGAAAACGTCGTGCATCCATGTAAATAGAACCCCGTAGCTATGACTCTGATGGAGCTCTCAACTTTTCAAATAAGTGATTGCGGCAGAAAAACCATGATGGCTTAAACTATGAAGAAACACTCCCTCATCCAACCATTAAAGAATTAAACGTGAAATTTATCTTTTTTTCAACCGTTAATGCACCAAATGTATATTTTTCAGTATTATTTTACTGCTGAGTCTAGAGAAAGTCGAAAGGCGACTGAATGACACTCGAAGAACTGTTGAGTGAGAAAAAAAACGTGATGCCACAGATTATCGACAAACTTTATTTCCATTAGATAATAAAACATCAAATTAAGGGTTCTACCACATTACGGTCGAGATATGTCACTGGCAACTTTCGCATTATAATGACGTCAAAAGTCGCCAGAGACAGGAATATGGTACCATAAAATTCCCTTTCTGTAGCGTTATAATGACGGTTTCTGACATCATTATAACACGTATGTCACCTGTGACATATCTCGACTGTAAAATGGTACCACCCTAAATCTTCTTTCAACTGTTAAGATATACCGTGTGGCCATAATCAAACTGACAGTGCTAACAGTGTTCTGTAGCGCGATCTATTTGCGAGAATGACGCCACATTTTGTAGGAAGATTAGACAAGACGGGGGACGAAGGATTCCTCGAAAAAACAAATTAGTTCCTAAAGTCACCGCTAGGGGAATATTTGGCGGTGTGTAATAGAAAATAGAGTGTTAACAAATACAAATCAATACGGAAAATAATTTCGTAACTGTGCTAATGGATGTAACGTGAAATTTGAATAAAGAACTTGCTCAGCATACGTGATATTGCAGATCACGAGACTTTATCGGTGTTTATGTAGATTTTACGCTTTTTTAAAAGTGTTGCCATATTGCACTTGAACTAAATCAGAAAATGTGCATAATAAAAGGTAATTTTATTCCGTATTAATTTGCATTTGTTAACACTCTATTTTCTATAACACAGCGCCAAATATTCCCCTAGCGTTGACTTTTGAAACTAATTTGTTTTTTCGCGGAATCCTTCGTCCCCCGTCTTGTTTAATCTTCCTACAAAATGTGGCGTCATTCTCGCAAATAGATCGCACTACAGAACACTGTGAGCAAGCACTGTTAGTTTAATTATGGCCACTCGGTATTTAAAACTGTTAATGCCACACTTTTCTGTACCATTGCTGCAAAGTTCAGAACAGATTTCGAAAATCGAGAAGAGTGGAAAACAAATGAGTTGTTTAGAGCTTCCACAAAGGTATATTTTCCTGTCCTGCAAAATTAAGGGCTGGTCTCACCAAAGTCGTTTAATATTTAACCGCGATTAACCTATGGCGCCAACCAATGGTAGGCAGCAATTCTCCGTTTAAACAGAGATTAATCGTGGTTAGCCGTTAAACAATTTTGGTGAGATCGGTGCTTAGCAATAACTAATACCAACAAAAGTGCAAATACCTTTATAAAAATCATTTTTATCTTATAAAAAATAGAACAAAGGCTCATTTAATTATAAATAAATCGTAAATTGGTAATCGTAAAATCAATATTGAACGTAATTCAGTTGCATAACGTTTATTCTACTGTTATTTTTAATCAACTGTTATGCAATGCCTCGTTGATTTGCCATACGCACTTTTTTATTTTAAGAAAAAAAGGCATCATTAGGATAAAAATAAATTGATAATTTTTTAAGTGGAACCATTCGCGCGTTTATAGTTCTCTAAAATGGTACGCTTTTCCTTTTTGTTTTTACAGTTCTTACATTTGTAACAAGCAATAAAATGTGACAATTATATGAAATGACATAGAAAAAAATTGAAAATTTACTCTCTTTTTCGCATTCTTATTAAAAATTGTGTCACACAGAATTTCCCGCTGTATAGGAAGTATTTAAAATAAATCTTTCAATACAAACCTCCCAGATGTACAAAGATTCCCCCCATAGATTAACACTATAGTTTGGTTTGGGAAACTACGGTCTAATGTTTTACTATTCGAGATGGGGATCTACTGTTTAAAGTCGATACCGAACATCCATGCCAGCAGCGGGATTTGAATCCTCGAACTCTGGTATCGAATAGCAGCACCCTACCATTGGGCCATCGTTCGGCATAGATTAATACGAAGCTAGAGAATCTAGTATAGCCGGTACTAAAACACTTTAGCGTAAACACATATTTAATGAGGAACGGGAGGGTTTTATGTTTCTATGTCATAAGTTTTTAATATACTGAAGAGCCGAAATATTGTTCACTAACGTTGACGAGTGAAGTTTCAGGAATTTAGGAAACCAACCCTATTATATCTGACAGAAAATTTACTAAAATTGTTTATGACCCATTCTTTTTTCTAGGCTAATATTTTAATGAAATGTGTGTATGGATTGTGAAGCAGGAGGTGCTGGTCCTGTTGCAAAATGTAGTGCTCCAAATGAAACAAGAATCAAACTTTTTTTATACATGTATTGTTTTTATCAAATACTATAATACGAGGAATGGTTGTCAAGGATTGCTCTACGTCGCGTTTTCAAGAGTCAAGCGTCAAAGTGCGTTGAAGGTCCTGCTGCCTCCTGAGAATCCGACCCACACCCGAAACGTCGTATGGAAGGAAGTCCTGAACAAGAGAAACTCACCAGCCGCACCTGCCTCTCCGACAAGAAACTACCCGGACAACATGGAAGACTTCGCAATCGATGATTAATACGTTTATTATGTTTATGCTGTTATAGGTTTATAATATGTTTCTTATGTATGTATATATGTTTGGTTTTTCTAAATAAATTTGTCAAAAATATTGAACTTCAACACACTTCAATCTTTACACTGCTCACTTTGTACCATTTCTTTAATTGTATAATTTTTTGTTATCAATTACATTTTATTTCCTATGACTTTTCAAACTTTACCTTTGTATAGAATAGTTCCCTTTCCAAACAACTTTGTTTAGAATAGTTTACAATGGTGCACTTTAACCGGTTATCTTTTCACTAATGGTTTCACAAATTTTCTTATGGCATGTATTGTTTTGATAAATCACAATTGAAAATTTAAATCTCAGCGTGTTCAACAGAGACTAAACACTAATATATTTGTATAGCGATAAAATTTAAAGGTGATGTTAATTTTATTTTTGCTAGTCCTTTCAATGTCACTTAATCTAATGATGGTTTAGCTCGACCAGTACAATTTGTCTCCGCCCTCTGTTGGATTCCCTGGTCTTCTCTCTAGTTAAATCAGTCACTAAATCATTTCATTACATAAATTGTTCATTAGTCCGATAATGAACTACAGCTGTAAGGCTCGCTTAGAGATTTGTACTATACTCAAGACTTTTGAATCCCGCCTTAAATATTTAAGATTATATGACGCTTTTTTAATGACTTAGTTAAAATACCTAGCCCACTCTTGCAAACTAGTCCAAGAATAATAGAGCTTTAGGTTATGATACTTATGCCGACCAGATGAGCATGAGAAAATGATTGACAGAAGACAAGTTTAGCTATTTTGCGTAAAGGGCTTTTATATCAGTTTGTTTCTAATGAATTAATCCTATGCACATGTGTCCATTTATCTCATCTTCCGGGCCAATTTCTTGGGTCTTTGAAGGAAAGACCTAATCATTTCTCTTAATTCCTTTTGTCTCCAGCTTACGTGCTTAGTTCATACAAGTGCCCTTTGTTAGAACAACGTTAGTTGAAGACAATTATAGCCTTCTAAATGGAAAAAATAAGGTTCAAAACCTCATAAAATTGAAGCTGAATATTACAATTGTACACTAATAAATGTCAAAACATAAGTTCCAGTCAGATCCGTAACTTAACAGTTTCAACTGATAGGGGAAGTTTTCAATAATGAATATTCGATAATCCTAATAGGGTAATATAAAACCCTTTTTTAACTGTTATTTTTATTATTGTTTATAAAATTATAATGGCAAGATCTTAACAACTTGCAAAATCGTTGCAAATCACAAAACATGATGGTTTCTTTCGTTTATTCTTCCGAAAAATGTTCTCTTTCTTTAAGCTTGCAAACATATCTCTCGCGATCGAAGGGAGGTAAGATCAAATGGTAAATATCTGGTAAATCAACTAAGAAAAATAAAATTCAACTAAGTAAAATGAAATTTAAATTAAGCTGATTTTATCCAATTAGAACAAATTGATTTTTTTCAAAGATATAGATATAATTTATTTTCTTGAATGCGTAATACTACATATCTATGTCAAACAGTTTGTCTTCTTTATCATCTTCAACCAAACACACATTATCATTAATATGTAAGTATTGTTTAACTTTTCAAATGAGTTGTAATATCAGTGAATCGTTCACTAATGTAAAAATAATATTAAGATTTCAGTATATTTTGAAGTTACAACATGGATTGAAAAGGTTTTGGTGCACATTTGGGATTTTGAAGCGCTACGGTCTACTGTTTTGCTCACCAAAACTAATAACATCAGTACCTACAGCCTAAAATCTATTCCTAGTGGCTCCGAACATCCATGCCATCATCGGATTCAAACCCGCGAACTCCGGTATTGAAGAGCAACACTCTACCGTCACTCTTTCGGCTGCACATTTGGGGTTACTCTGGTTTTTATTGAATCCGATCTAACGATGCTCATTCGAATGATAGTAAAATTATCCCATAATTCTGACATGGGAGCTCCCCATTGTCGAAATAATTGCCCCTATTTGGGGAGGGGATAAATTTATCGTTTTGAGGCACTTTTAGGTACAATTTTAGCTACTTGTGATGTCTATAAAATGCCAAAAGTGGTTGTTTAAATAAAATCTAATGATATTCTTTCGAATGGCATTAAGATTGTCCCATATTCAAACGTGTTTGTGTGTGGAAGGGGGGGTGTAACGTTATGATTTTGGGACACTTTTGAGGTTGATATTGGGGCATTTCGGTATTGATTAAACCCTAAAAAAGGTTGATCAAATCTGATATAACGACGCTTATTCGAATGATATATTGTTCATGTTTATAAGATCATATTAAAAAATCCATAAAGTTATCCCTCTTTACAGTTTTTTAATCATTTCTTTTCACTGATCAAATGGGGAAATATGCTTATCAAACAATGATCAAACGAATGAAGTACTTTGAAATGTCAGTTTCCCTCATGGGGGGGCCTAACTTTATCTGGGTTTATTTTTAGTTACATTTAAACCTTAAATTGACATTAATGCTAAACCTTTCAAAACATTTTATAGGTAATTAAATAAATTTATCAATTTTGTTCAAATTATCATTTTTGTAAATGTAACTTTCAAAGAAGTCTCAAAATTCTTGAAATTTTTAATGAAATAAAATCAATTTTTGATTTTTGTAAAAGAATGTTTACTTTTTATGACATGCATAACATCTTTTATCACAGAATTCCTCAAAAATGTATTATTTTTACACCCAATCTGCATTTATCATTAATTGATCTGCAGCTCGATATTTTACCTCTTAGATCCTAACCTAAAAGTACATCTTCTAATTTATCTAAATTAGTTATAGTATTTTGATTTCCATATCTAATTGGAATATCTGATTTCTCTTTATGTTGTTCCGAAAGTTCTATTAAAGCATCCTTTATAACCGTTGACTCAAAATGTTGAATTACCTTATTCGATATATTCCTCAGTAGACTTAGCCGAACGATGGACGAATGGTTAGGGTGTTGGCCTTCGGAAACGGAGTTCGTGGGTACGAATCCCACTATGGCATGGATGTTCGTGGCCGTTCGGAATCGGCTTTAAGCAGTAGGTCCCGGTCCAAAAGTAGACCTTACCGCTCCAAAACCAAACCAAACCTTAGTAAACTTCTAACTGTTTGCCTCTTTCTCCTTAATTTATTTAGCGTCATGGGAATAATTTAGGAGGTGGGCAAATTATTTATATAGTCAACAGATGTACCTACAAACTTACACTGAAACATTAAAATTTAGGAAAAAAAATCCCTAATGTATAATTTTAATGAGTAAATACCCCCCCATACACAACCCTACAAATTCGACACATATTTTACAAAAAACACTAACAAAATTGTGAAATTTGAAAATTAAAAGACAAATTTTACTTGCAATATAAGAAGAAAACTTTGTCTCATTTATTTAAATGAGAACTTCCAAACCCTTGTATAGGCATAATTTCAGGATGGGTTTTAATAGGGAGGTGGTAAAATACATAACATGGATTCACAATCACATAAGACGATAAAACAAGACAAGGCCGTAGCCAGAAATTATTTTCAGAGGGGGACCAGGGGAAAGACGTTATTTGGGAATAATACTTCAGTAAAACTACAGGTTTTGTTGTGCATGTATACCTCTAATAAGTAATGATTATCATAACACAAATGTAGTTTTACAATAACAACAAAAAAGGATACTGTGAACAATTTTAAAGCTTTGAAATGTATAATTAAGTATTTGCACAATGGATTTAATAATGAAGTAAACATTAAAACGATATAAACTATACATGACATTAAATTCTAATTTTAAAAACAGAAGTGGATCTGAAAAAGTTTAATTTTGACAGAAAATGAACAAGTTCAATTTTTTTACCTTATATTATAAATATGCTCCCCTTGGATATTTGCAAAAATATTTACCAATTTCTTCTGGTTGTCTCTATCAATAAAGCAATGGATTGCTTAGAGTACTAGTCAATCTGGTCTCACTATTCGAATACTGTTTAACTGAAAGCCATTATGCATGACAATTTTCTGGTCAGAAAAAGTCCCCAGCTTTATATCTGAATAGCACGATAAATTACCGGAAAGACGTACTCTTTTTACCCTCAAGCATTTCTAAAACCTATTTCTTACTCCCTAATGCAGGAATGTCCTGGTGGTTGTTGCTTTTTACCTGTAGTAAAATCTGGAAGGACTAACTATACTACCCCTATACTTTGATAACTATACCACCCAGCTAGAATGATTTCAGCTTCTGCACTGGTTTTTGTTTTATTTATAATACTTCACCACAAAAATAAGAGAATGTAAATATATTTTTAGATATTTAATATTGTTAGGTTATTAAAACTGCTGATTATTTCTAAATAAACATCTTTAAATCACCAAGGCCGAACGATGACTAAATAGGTAGGGTGCTGTTCTAAGGTACCGCAATTCGTAGGTTCAAATTCAGGTATTAGGTTCCAGTCACACTAGATCTTGTGTAACAAAACAGTATACCGTAGCCCTCCAAACCAAACGAGATCACAGCGTAAAAGACTTAATGTGTAAAAATATAAATAAAATACTTATATCGTAATTTTATTTTTAAAACTCTTGAAAGTAACTTTTTATAGAAGCAATCATTTATTCATATTGATGCAATCGGGATATTTCATTTCAATTTCAGTTGAAAGGCTTTTAGGAGGTTTACTAAAAATAAAGATGTTTATATGTTCTACAGTAGTTTTTCCTGAGTAAGAAGATTATTAATGATCCACCCCTAAGTATAGTATTAAGTTAATACTCAGTAGCATATTTTGATTAAAATCATAAAGGTAACTTCAGGAAGATGTTTGTACACACTACATTATGCATTCACTCCTTTATTACTTTTAATTGATTGCGAATTAAATTTCTTTCAAACTTAACAATTGTTTTCGAAGTTGTTCTTGGTTGAATGCGTTGGTTATGCTGTTTGTTACCGGAATTTGTCAGTTTGATCTCACTGCTGTAATGGATGTTAGTAGCCGTTTGGAATCGGCTATAAGCAATAGGTTCTGGTGCCAGAACCAGGTTTCATACTCGTGTTAAGAGGAAGTGGAATATAGCGATCCAAACGAATAAGCAAACCAACCAAAATTATTCTGGGTATTTATTTAATATTTCCTTTCACTTAGAATTTAAAATTTTCCTACTACAAAAATAATTTATGCATGTATAAAAAAGTTTGTTTTCAATCATACAATTCCTCATTTATCTATATAACAAAATCTAGTCTAACATGATAAGTTGAAGTTATTTGCTAACAAAAAATCTGTCTCTCCACAAAACGGTCATTTAGAATTTTGGAATTTTGACGGAGGGGCGGGGTTGTGTCCCTAAATATTCCCCTTGTCTACGTCCTTGAAACAAGAAATCTGTTGACGAATCTTAAAGATTCTTAAGAAAAATCTTGTTAATTCCTTTTTTGATAGCATGTGTTTATTTCTGAAAAAAGGTCTTTAAAAAAGTCGAGAAGCAAACAGTTATTCGAGTAACTATACAGCTATATTTGCTTTAAAATTTCCTATGGATATACAGACACACAAAAAATATTAAAAAGTACTTACTAATTCGCACGATATTTTCCAACTTAACTCTGTGCACTGCAATCTAACAATTTTAAAAATTACCTATTTTGGAAATCTGAAATAGTTGAGGGCTGACAGTATCGTCGCAATATGCAACTACTCAGTCACTTACACGAATGGTGGGCTAGCTGGATTCCGTGGCCTTCAGTCTAGTTAAATCTGTTACTTAAAATTTTATTATATAAATCGTTTGTTAGGCTGATAATGAACTAGGTGCTGTAAGAGACTTATATGGATTCCTTATGATAAAAATTTTGAATTATTAGGTTTTTCCAGTTTAAGATTATATGACGCTTATTTAATGATTTGGTTAAAATACCTCGCCCAGGCATGCAAACTATTCTACGAATAGTAGAGTTTAAAGCGCGATACATAGACCGACCAGATGCAACAGCCATACTTATGCTATACTATGCAATTCCCTTTTCAAGGAAAAAACTCGCTGACTAATGACTGAATTCCACGCTCACCTCAGCCAACATTCATAGAGTCTCTAGGAGGCGTTGCCCCAGCCCATATTGTGTCCATTTATTTTTCTTAGGGGTCATTTCCGTCATTCGAGGTGGCCAGTTTCTGTATGTTTATGTTATGTCTTTCCTATATAGGTCTGTATTGTAAATAAAACACAATTACCCATACTTGCTTTAAAAAATTCACAGGAAAGGATGATAACCGTAATTAGAATAAGTCTTAAGCATACTAATAAAAACAGAATAACTTCATTCATTAAAATTTCGAATAAAAAATATTTCATTTATGAATTAAACCTTAACATTCTAGAGGGGAAAGACTACAAGTTTGCGCCTACTGTAAAAATTCTAGGGGGGCAATTGCCCCTCCAAATAACGCCCACGTTCCAGTGGTGGTCGGAACATTTCATCCTTGCTTTCGGGATTGATACTTATGACTTACCCCTGCTAATTGTTATTAACGGTCGGTTCCCAACTGTTCCGTTCTCGAAATCTTTGAGAACTCACTGTGATTCACAGAGTACGTGTAGGACTGAGGAAAATGATCGTGCTGTTGTTCGAAGAACACGATCCTTGAGGTTCGCTCACTCGACCAAGTGTAGAGATCAGATAATATATCCTTCGTTCAGGTAGTAAAACCCACTATGCACCGTTCCTGTTACTAAATACTTCTATATACTAAATACCTATATTTCGGTTGGAAGTTGGTTGGGATTGATTGTGAATTGGTTTTTTTGGCTGTTAGTTGGTTGGAAACGACAAATTAAATACTCAATTATCTTTGTTTAAAATATTTAATTATACAACTTAAAAAACAGTTTATCGGAACAAAAAACAATCTCCTCTTTTGTTTGGCAAAGTTCTGGTTATCTGCTTGCACAACAAAGCATGATTTTCTTGGGAGATTCTGCCAGTCACGGTCCTAGCCAAGATTCCCCTCCAATCGACCATTAAGACCATCGTATCTGTTCCTAAATTCATAGTTTAACTTACTTAAACTTCAATTAACTTTAATAATTCTTCGACAGAGCGCTACACAACAACCAAAACACTGCTGAAGACTATACTATCCTATTGCTTTCCCGCGTCAAGTTCAGACAATCAAAGGGTAAGTCCACTATATTAATATCTTTCCCTAAAGTTTGCTTTACAGGTCAGGTAACATATCCATTTTGGGGTTCGTCTCCTGTCTGTCCCTTCCAGTCGCTTACCCCTTTCTCCTCGGAGAATGAGCTAGCCTAATTTTTTCCTAGGACTCCCAGAAAATCCATCCTTTTGACCATTAGGATTCCCCAACCTCACAGCCAGGCAGTAGGCTACTCACCACCAGGGAGACTAAAGGTCGAGGTTGGAAAAGTGAATAGTAGGGTTAGGTCTGCTATGATGAGTGACTCTGCAGCGTATAGTCAGTATAAGTCAGAAGTTATGACCCCTGGAGCTAACTTCTGCAACTAAGCCAAAGGGGCCGCATACCCAGAGGGGGGCACAACTCAACTTTCTTTTATGCTGCCTTCAGTGCTCTAATTAATTTTTAATTTCCGCACATAATTAATTCCCCTAATTAATCACTAAGTCTTACTTAGTTTTTAGGTCTAGTTTTCAGTTTTTCACCACTTAAACTAATGCTAGATAACAGTTGAGTATTTTTGGGCAAGCCGAGTCACAGAGTTCCACAGAGTGGACCAAAGCTCCGTCGCAATGACTCTTGAGTGATGGTTCCAAGGCCCAGGATTACGACTGTCGCCTTTCCAAATTTTCCGCTCCTTTTCTAGGCCTTCCACTTCCGGTCTTGAAGTGCAACGAACTAATTCATAGATCTTAATTACTCCCTTTTGGTCCCCGTTATTTACGCCATCCGCACTAATTACGATCTCAAGAGGCCCTCTAGAGCATTCAGTAGTATTACCAATTCCTCCTAAGACCACTACTCTACTGCGTTCGCCCGTAAGGGACACCTCCGGAATTCCGAGCACTCCGGGCGAAGGGGGCTGGCCGAGTGAGGTGGCCCAGTGTATGCGATCTGCTCACCACCACTGGGAGAAGCCTGAAGGACCTTACAGTCACATGGAGCCAGTTTGGTGTTAGTATTCTTTGAGTGATGGTTCTGAGGCCCATGATTTCGACTGTCACCTCTCAAAATTTCCTTTTTTCCTCATCGGCATTTAGGTTCCCCTTCTTAACGTGAAGTTAGCTAATTTCTTTCCTCCCGGATCCTTTTTTAGTTCGCTTGGTTAGTGCCACCTTCACTAATTCAATAGTTCTTTTTAAACCATCCAGTAGTCTTCCAAATTTTCCTATCAGTTACTCTCTGCTGCATTCACTCGCGGATTTCGCATGTGGCGCTCCAGGCACTTCAAGGGTCACTGGCGTTGAAAGGGTGGCCCAATACTCGAGATCTGCCCACCACCACCGGGAGATGCCCCGAGGACCTGTCGGCCGTATGGACCCGGTTCGTTGCTCGATTGTCACTAGATAACTTCAAACGCGTATGGCGTGTTCCCAATGATCAAACGACTCTTGTGACATACTACATTCGCCTAACTGTAGCCGCTGTCAGAGAGTCCCACTTGGGACACCGATTTGCATTCCCAGGTCTATTGCACTCATCCAGGATTGGCTCAGATTTCTTATTGGTACCGTGGTGGTAGCCTGACGAATTATCCTTCCGGTGGTCTCTGTCTATGAGTTTGCTGTCTTTCGACCCTAATCAGTTTGGTGTTTCCCATGAGCTCTTCGGAGACGCATACGAGGATTATTCTTTACTTACCCTAGTCGATTGCATGATTTAAACTCAACCGTTAACTTAAGAGCTATACATTTAAATGTTTGCTACGGTAATGCTTATTACACTATTGTTTATTATGCTACTTACTTCTTTATAGAGACGTTACTTCTTCAGCACAACATGACATTTAACTCTTACAATTTTAATCAAAATATTATTTTGAAAAGCATGATACACAGTAGTATCTCAGACGGCAAAGGAGTGAATCTCATAACTAGAGCGTTGTGAGTGTGAGACTCAAGCCGGCTCAAAATCCGCCCTATACATTAGAACAGGGCGGATCTTGAGCCGGCTCGAGTACGTATGGTTGCTGGGGCACGTAAAATAGGTTCGTGGTCGAAATGTCTTCCAAGTCCCCAAACAATACCGTTGCAAGTGGCAGGTCAAGCCTAAGAGGGCGGGTCCCCTGCTGCTAAACAACAAGGACCCACTTTGTGTGTCTTAGGGAGTAATGTAGGCTGCCTATAGGTTGCTTCCATAATAAAGTGACCAACAAATATTTGTGGTTTGTTGATGAATACTATAAAAAGCAAATGCCTCCACATGGAAAATTATTATTATTATTATTACTATTTTGATTTTTTAAAAATAATAGTAATAATTTTGA
>CM063506.1:156008998-156028998 GCA_032207245.1 Pardosa pseudoannulata | reverse complement strand
AAAATTATTGTAAAAAAATCAATTTAAACAAATAAGAAATTTACATGTATAGTTGGCTTTCTGTACGGCACTAATCATTAGACTTTGGAGTCAATTCACACTAACTATAAATATAAAGCTTAGAATACCTAACTTTTATCTTGAATTAAATTTTATTTATTTCCTATTCATTTACATAAATGATTATGAAATTATTAATCAAAATTGGGTCGTGTATGATACAATCGAAAACACGGTACTGCACAGAGTCCAACATCGCAATCTGGACAGTAGAACCTTGTTTCTCTCCTTACCTTCTTCCCTCTACTGTCTCTCTTTGAGCAGCAAATAATCTAGTAGCCAGAAAAGTAAACAAAAACATTCGAAACCATAAAAAGTACATGTGAAATAATTCGGGAAAGACTGATTGCTCAGTGTAAAATTTCATAGTTCCCGAGTGTAGCTACATTCGGGATGAGCCAGGATGGTACATTTCTCCTGCCCGAGTTCAGCTCGGGAAAAACAGGGAAGGGGTTAATCAAAATATTATGAGACCCAGGTAACAATCACGAATATTAAGTCGGTTTACCTCCAGGCATTCACAGGGAACCGGGGTGGGGCTCTAGGCCGACTGAACGTCAATGCTGGAGTAAAGGTTGTCACTTTTCTGAACATCGGTGCTGGCGTAACAGTCGTCACTTTGTCGGATGCGGGATCGGGCAAATACTGCTCGCCCGGGCTCTCTGGCTTGCTCACGGGATCTGGGTGCCCCCGTTCTCTCTAGCTTTCAACCTCGACTCCTTTTTCAACTTTTTTTCACAACTTTACACCTTTGTTCATCACACCTTTTTTTGCTCTTTTCCAATCACTTATTAGTGAAATTTTCGAACATCTGTGCAGGTGGGCTCATTAAAATGGCCCCTTTTGTGAAAATTAACACTATTGCCTAGCCTCTGCCCCCATATCTCACGGCTGCATCCCTGCCTGGGCTTGATCGTTACACTTGCGCCACTCCATCAGCTATAACTCCTCTGTAGGGGTCACCGTTAAAACTTGAAGTCAACAGCTGCGTCTACATTCTTCTTAGAAATTTAGTCCACAGTTGTGTGTGCACGTGCTGATCATCGTGGGAAAGTACATCAGTACAGTTTTAATATAGAATCTTTTTTTTTCCAAATAAATCTCGACATATTATTACGTTTCCCTTCCCTTTACCATCCAGGCTATGCTCATCGGTTGCCTTCGGCCCTGAAAACAGCGATGTTGGTTTCTCTGAGTCTGTCATTCCGTCACAGTTAAGGGAAAGCTTATCCGCAATAAGGACTAAGTTTGATAGTTATAATAACAATAAGAAAAACACGACTTTTCGGGTTTTTCTACCTCTATATTATGCTAAATCAATGGTAAGCTGATCGTACTTCGTGTTTATCTCAGTCCTCGGTCGGAGATACAAATATAAGTAATCTACTCGGTCTTCCCTTCACTTTCCTCTCTTTACTTCTGTGTGGTATAAATATATTTTTCGCTGCCTTACCAAAATAAACTTCTTATTTTTATTTACAATAGCCCACGATTTTATCCCGTTATAAAAAGGGAGATGGAGTTTAAGTGCAGTACCTTATTATGTCATAACTCAATTATTGGTACGTTAATGTTAGTTCTTTCCCTTACAGTCATACCTCCAGTATTAAATAAAAAAAATAAACATTCCTACTAGAACACAATTTATAGAATGATTTTTAAGATTTTATCATATGAGTCACTTGTAAGTTAGGTAAAATTTCAGTTTTTTTTCAAAGCCATGATTTTTGCCACTATTCGAATTATTTTTAAAAAAATCAAACACCTAAATCTATTTGAAAGTTTTCGCATTAGAATATGTGCCTAATTTTGTATAGAATTAATAATTATAATATGGATATTCTAATATTCTCAATACTATTTTAAACTGAAATTAAATTAAAAGTTACCTATTTTTTTTCTTTCGATATCAAATTATATTTTTAAATAATTTTTACGTTACATTTCCATTAGGATAATGGATACCATACACAGCAAACCCATATTTAAAGAATAAAAATTTCTAACAGATCTATATTGGATAATACTGAAAATCACTTTTATGACAAAAAAAAACTCTTTAAAGTTAAAGAACCCGTAAGTGAGACATATATATTCTATAAATCAGACACTAACTCAAGTTCTAGATGGAATCTGTTAAGGATTCATTGTAGAAAAATAATTTGTTATAAAACATTTTTCAATTTTTTTAAAATACTTGAGACATTATAAATATAAGATAGAAGAACTATTGCCAGTAGTTATCTCGCAAAATATGGATTGAACAAATACAATTTTTAATAACAGGATATCTCAGATGTATATAAATGTTTTAATGCCTATAAAATGAATAAAAAGTTGATGAAATGAAAATTAGATACCTCTTTTACAAAAATTAAAATTTGTAATACGTATTTCCGCGCCGGATTGCAACTTTATTTTATTTTATAAATGAAAAATATTATATGTCACGTATTATTTGAAACCCCAGCTGGGGCCTAAAATATATTACTGTAATAGGAATGATAAAAGAGATTAAACAGACTGCTTATTAATTAAAACAAATAGCATATTTTAAAGTTTTTATCACTGGAATGGCGGAAAAAAAATTTCTACTGGAACGGCAATTAGGGCAATTAGAACCCCTGGACGGAACTACTAAAATAACAAGAATAAAATTATTTTAAATATTATACATTGCCAATAATATGTCATTTACACGTTTATCATAATATATTTTTAAATTTACTTAATCATTTATTGAATTTTTAAAACGCTAAAAATGTATTGATCATAGGAGACGATCTGTTGGATTATACTACAACTACTTAAATAACTCATGAATATTAAACATAAACATCCACATTCAAATGGCAGAAATGCCCTATGCATTTTTAAATGCTGTTTTTTATAAATATAAGTACCCACTGAGAATTTAAATTCCCTTTAATTATATTTTTATTGTCATACTTCTACAACCTTTATAAACATATCCCATGGGTTTTACTATATTAACTGCTGTTTTTTCTCTTTCTCATTTTTAGAATTCAAAGACCAGTCAGAAGTACGACTTTCCTGTAAAAAGAATTCTGCTCACCAGAGATCCCAAAGACCGGTCTGTTAGTGGTAAGTATGTTCCCCTAAGTCAGTGGTCGGCTAACTTATTAGCCAAAGAGCCAAATCTGCCTGTTTAGTAAACTTTTATTCCATTAAATAAGTAGTACACTAAATAAAACTAAATTTCATACTTAATAAATATTTATTAATGATATTTAGTAATGGTAGATAAGACAAAACTGTTTACACTGCAACTGCTGGTCTGTGATGCCAATTTGTAGCCCCCTGCCCACTACTTTAGAAAAAGTATGCGCGCGCATGCTTGTGGTACCTTTGTATCCCACCGGAGTACGCCGAAAACATACGAACAATTTCAGTCGGTAGCTTGTACGTGGTTTGTGTTTACGTTTAAGAAAACTAATAAAATTAAACTCTATGTTTGTTACGTATTTTTTACAATATGAAATTTTAATTACTTATCTATCTTTTAACTTAAACAAAAAAATATAAATGTTTTCGATTTATAGAAGAATTTTAATTTATCAAAATAAAAATTTTTCCGTACCAAGTTTTTTTTTTAAATGAAAATATTATTGCGCCTTCCGTGGATATTTGTGCCAGAGCCGCACTTAGGAGCCAAAGAGTCACATGTGGCTCTGGAGCCACACTTTGCCGACCACTGCCTTAAGTGATTAAGAGAGCAGGCACAAGCGATTTAATTTAATCACTAAAAGCCTTATCACAAGCGTACAGAATCGTGTTGAAAAAGCAACAAATTCAGTGTAGGATTCCTTTTCTCATTTAAAAATAATCGGATTTCTCTTGTGAGAGTGAATACCTTTCAGCCGATTAAAGTTCTATCACTAATCAACCTGAACCATAGTAAATTTGTTGAAATTATTTTTGTTCTAATACAAGAAATCTATACAAGAAAGCACGGATTTCATGGGTTAACGCAAAATTTTTTAACAATTTCTTTTTGTTGTTGCTGTTGTTCAGGTTGACGTGTTATATGGCCTTTACTCGATGAAAGTTTTTCGCTTCAAAAAGAGAAATCTGCTTATTCTACAACTGGAAAACGAATCTTAAACTGAATCTGTTTCTTCTTCAACGCGCATTTGTTGGAGGGTGCCTTTACTCGAGTGAAAGTTTTTCGCTCTCACGAGTGATCTACTTACTCTTCAACTGGAAAAGGAATCCTAAACTGAATCTTTTTCTTCTTGAACACGTATTTGTTGGCGTGTGATAATGCCTTTACTCGGTGAGGTGTTTTTTGCTCTCAAGAAATTTGATTATACTTCAAATGAAAAAGGGAAGAATAATATAAACTGAATATAAACTGAATTTGATTTTTTCAACGCATATTTGTTGGTGTGTGATAAGGCTTTTATAGAAAATTGATAAAGACCTCACCTTCGCCGGTCTCTTATTGTGCTTCTCCCTTACGTTTCGAAAGTATTTTATTAGACGGTTTTAAAGTTTCTATTAATAAAACTTTAAAAATTTATAAAAGTCAAATAAAATACTCTTATATATCTTTGTTTGTGAAAATAAAAAAATATAAACATAAAGTTAGGTATAAAAATGATTTTGAATGAATGAAAATATGGTTTAAATATTCGTGGGCGATGGCATTTGTAGCTATGAGGAATCAGTTTTCATGAGATTAAGTATGGTTTTTGACAAATTGTTTGTCCAAGTCAACTCAGTGTCAGCCAAACAAAATGTAATAACCGCATAGCTGTTTTTATGCCAGAAACTTCAGAAATAAAATAAAAGTCTAGAATTTTTCTGTCGAAATCGTAGAACATAATGACACAAGACAACAAAGCTCCTGAAGGGATTAATTTTTCCCCGTAAGCAAAGTGGAGTTTAAGGTAGATCGATAGTTGATGTAGGAGAACTTGGGTAATTGACACCATTAACTATTAAGTAAAACGGAGAGGGCCTTCATCAAACAGCACATTTATTTCTCTTAAATTAAATTTAATACAGTGTTAAAAATACTGCATTTTTGCTTATTATAGAGACAACCAATTAGATGTTTAACTGTAGTTGTCCTAGTTACTTAATACGTATTGAAGTTGAGTGCTATCAAATCCATGATAAACAGTCAACAAGGATAACACTGTACCATTTTCCAGCAGATCCTATGAACAGACTTAAATCTATAGGGTGATAGTTTGTAAATGTAGTTACGTAACACAATGCATAACACGTGGAAGAGGGAAGTATAACTTTGAAATAAATTTATTTCATTTCAGAAGTAAAAATATTGCTATTTAGCTCAGTTTAATGACAGTCAAGTAAGCTTTTAAATGCCGTTTCCCGTATTACATAAAGTTTTCAAAATCACGCGTTATCGATTCTACGATAAACAGTCATCCAGGATACCACTTTACTGTTTTCCAGCAGACTTCCCCCAGACTGGAGAAGGCACAGCGAAGATTAAAACACGAATGGTCTCGCACTGTTCAGCAAAGAAACCTTTTTACAGAGTCACTTTGCATAATCAACACCTACTAGATGAACACCTGGAGCTATTTTAACCGTTACTGGCTAAGACTTGGCTCAGAGACATCACAGCACAGGAACTACAAATCTCCATCTGAAGTGTGATACAGACCACGTCTCTATGCATAATCAACACCAATAGATGAACACCTGGTGCTATTTTAATCGTTACTGGCTAAGACTTGGTACAGAGACGTCACAGCACAGGAACTACAAATCTCCATCTGCTCTGAAGTGTGATACAGACCAAGTCACTTTGCATAATCGACACCTACTAGATGAACATAAAGTGCCATTTTAATCGTTACTGGCTAAGACTTGCGCAGAGACATCACAGCGCAAAAACTACAAATCTCCATCTGCTCTAAAGTGTGATACAGACTAAGTCTCTAGGTCGAATTAATGTTCAACTCCATTTCCAGCAATCCATTTAACAGAAAATTTAATCTAGAACGTAATACAAAGTTAACCTAAACATTGTGTACGTGTTAGCATATACATCAAATATATTATCTACAAAGTTTTTTTAAAATCCATACATGAAATCTTATAAGAGGAATAATATGTCCTCTTATAAGAGAACAACTTATAAGAGGAATGAAGAAACTGAATCTGAATAGAAGCTTCTAAAGTAGTTACCTGCGTGTTTACACTATCTCTATAGTGTCTTCCCTTCTTTCTGTGTCTAAATTCTTTGCACTGCCATCAGACCTGAGTCTATTGTCGGATCGTTTGCAAGTGTTGATAAATAATATAACGTGAGGGAGATAGGACCACCATTAAAATAAAGTAAAATGTAAGCCATCGTAAGTTTAAGGTGCAGAATATTCCAGTCTGTAGAAAGAGGCGAATAAAATCAATGTTTCTTCCTTTGTTTCCAGAATGGTGTATGGAGAGAAGAACTTAATTTGTTCCTCTTTTTATTTGACTGCAGGCAACGGCCTCGGCATGAAAGTGGTGGGAGGAAAGGAGATCCCAGGGAGCAACGGAATGATCGGAGCCTACGTCGCCCGAATCTACCCGGGCGGGGTCGTCGAGACGCTCGGGGAGGTCAGAGAAGGTGGGTAAGATAATGCAGTTTGTTACTTTTCTCTTTGTTTTAACCCATTAATAGTCGAATAATTATGTATTATATATATATATATATATATATATATATATATATATATATATATATATATATATATATATATATATATATATATATATAAGTGTATGTGTGTAATATATAAGAAATTATTGCCCCCAAAATTTCATCAAAATTCTCCCAATGCACGTTCTAGTTTTCCAAATCTTATCTTTCTCAGTCACCAAAATTGAATTAAGAATTAGCGATTGAATTAATAAGTGCTAAGAATAGTAGTTATTGATTTCCCCTTTCCAGCACAGATGTCAATGCTCTAAGGAAAAACTGTAGATCTTTGCAATCTTCGTGCTGATATATGCAACTGTGTTGCCACGAAAGTTTTAACAAGCCACTTAGAAACCGCTGACTTGACTTAAGTCTCACTCTCAAGTGAAATTATCCACGTGATTTCCAACTGAATACAGTCAGTTCTACTTTAAGTTTTTTGTTTTCGAAGATACATATTTCGTAAAACCAAATTGATTTTTAAAACTAAAGGGGTTTTAACCTTCTGCACAATCTTTTTACTGACGATCCTTTCTCTAGTCTTCTTTATCTAATTGGTTATCCTCATGCATTTTAAATCATTCAAAATATTGCTAAACCATCTTTTTACAGTTTCCACTATGTATGTTACTCATTGGGTTCCATAATAACTTTGCCTACTCAATTACAAGCTTCCCTCTTGATGTAGCCGAGTCAAGATAACCGTTGTTCGCTGATACATTTTACGTTTTTTTCTACTTAATGACCTCATCTATTACCCTATTAGCTCAACTCCAGGGGCATACCTCCTTTAGGTGTGTAGGGTGTTCACGATCCCGGAGTACCTGAGTGATCGTTTCCTAGCGTTCTTCCTGGTAGTCACGAGCTTACCCCTGTAGTGTTTGCTCCTTACCGGGTTGGACCACATTAAAATCGGACCATGACGGGTCTCTCGTAGGTCAACGGTTGGTTGGTAGCCATTATGGAGTCACTGTTGCTGCACGGTCATCATTAGTTGCTGATGTATGTCTTCGGATGGGTCTGCGTAAAACACACTTACCCTATTAGCTCTTATTCTCCATACATTACTATTTATTTGAATTGATACACATATTCTTCTCAATATTTTACTTTCATATACTTTTGCAAGAACATCTTTTGGTGTCAAGGTCAAAGTATTGCAGCCGTTGGTCACCACAGGTCGAACAATAGTTTTGTATATATTTAATTTCCTTTCTTTAGGGATTAGTTCATTCCGTAACAGTTGTCGAACCAAAAATATAGCATCTATTTCCTTTAAAAGTTTTGCAATTTATTTCTTCCGTAGTCATATTAGAGATTTTAAATACCTAAATGTTTAAACTATTAACAGTACGGATTACAAAATTACCAGCAAACAGAATACCATGCAAAATGTTTACTTGTTATTGTATCCACAGGAGACCAGGTGCTGGAATGGAATGGCACCAGCCTCACGGGGAAGACCTACGAAGAAGTCCAAAGGATTATCGCCACTTCTGGAGACGAAGTCGAAATCGTCATCCGGAGGTGAGTAGGGTTTACCTACCTGTCATTGACCATGTTTTTTAATTCTAATAAGCTAATCAAATAGGTATTCCAAGATTGGTTGGTTGGTTGATTGGGAGCACTACGGTCTACTTTTTGCAACACATGGGCTGGGTATTCCAAGAAAAGTGGCCTAAAAGGAATGGTGTTGCATATTTGGTGGGAGAAAATACCTTGATTGGGAACTCGGATAGGACTTCTATTTACATAGAGTCTCTATGGTAACAAGCTAAATTAGAGAGTTCTCGCTTTATGTTTCTGGCAATTAATTTTTGTCGCCAAGTTCATCAAGTTAGCAGTGGTTTTGAGGACTTTTAGGGTCTGGTATTTTCCAGAAAGTTTCAGGCCTAGAAAATTCTGTGGCCCTATAAAAGCAAGATCCAAGATCATTAGTTGTATTCAGAGTTCTTAAAAGAAGATCTTTGTGAAGGAGCTCTCTATTCTGAGGATTGGTAGTATGCTCCGTCTTTTATAGTGTAGTATTCTGTGTTCTTGTATACTGGGTTTAATCCTGTATTAACCAGGGATCGTCATCATTAGTAATACATGTATTATTGATTAGTTAGAAATTTCAATAAACTTCATTGTTGTTTTGTCTCCAACAATCTGTACAATCCTTGAACCCGTATGCATGCAAAAATGCATAATATTTGAAACTGGTATCTTGGAATAAAACAGAAGGATTTCAAATATTATGTAGAATAAGTTCGTTGCTTTACCGGATGTCCAAAGTATTTTTTTTTTAATTTTTAAATTATTCACTGAAATGATACAAATTTCTAGAAATCATTGTAATTTGCATGAGTAGAGTAAGGGAATAATCAAAGTTTTCTAGTTAAGCAAAATATTTTAGTTTCATAATACCCTAAAAGATAGCTCTCACACGATATATGCTCATGTTTACGTATATCAATCATTCAATAATGCTACTTTACTTAAATTGTCCATTCGGTATTATTAATCTTGTGACTCTCCTTACCTCTTAATTGGTTACTTTAAACTCTAATTTAATTGGTTATAGGGTTATTTTAAACTCTGTAGTAAAACCCTGCAGAGGTGTCTTGTAATTGAATTTTATTTAAAGTCTAGTTGCCATAAACATGTCTTACCACAGGTAACGACTGTCGAATATTGGAATAATTTATTTTTGTTATGAATAAAATTCTAATTTTTTTTTAATTCTGATTGTTCAAATCTCAGTTCTTTTTCTATTTTATTCCATTTTAAAGAATTTTAAAAGTTATTATGTAATTTTGGATAATCGCGATGTTAATGTGAGTATTAAAAAAGCGAATTCCATTCAATATAGAGCTATAACTTGGCGAATAATTAAAAAGGAACCTGTTTTGCTTGACTTGTATCAAATGTTCTTGTCGTCACCAGATTTTCCCTAAAATTTTACAAAATTACTCTTTCTAGTAACGGTTTGTAAAACCATTTAGAATGGTAGCAGAAATCCCGTCCATAAAAATTGGAGTCCATGGCAAAAGACATATAATGGGAATATATATATAGACACGTTTTCTTTATAATATTTTCAGAATGAACTAACAACTTACAAACTAAGAAACGAACAAGCTTATTCTTATGTGTTACATAAAAAGGAAAGGCATTTATATCAGTGCTCTCCTAGATGCATAACCACCGAATAAATTGACGATTTTATCAATTTCAGCTTAATAAAAAGACGTTTACACAAAACTGTCGTTAAAAACAGGCATTAGAATGATTCGCAATGTAATGACTAAATGTGGATATATAATCTGTAGTTCTAGCAGATGAATTCTCTTTCAAACTTCTATACAGACTTTTCAAGTTTAAGTTTTTTTAAAATCTAATCTGATATGCATAAAAGAAAAATTTCCAAACCTATTTTTATAACAATAATAATTCATTGTTTTACTCTACCCTTTTACTAGAATTAGGAAATTCTGGAAATTATTTTATAATTTTTTATTCCTTTGTGGACATTGTTCTCTTTTGGATTCCGTTTCCCCAGTGTGGTGCCCCTATGACTAATGTACCCTTGGCAAATGCCTTCTTTGACAACTCTGATTCTGACCTTGAAAGAAATACAGTGCCCCTTTAAAGGATTAAGAAGTGCCAATTCCCTGGTTCTTGTCTAAAAGATAAATAAAGGTCGCTTAGAGTACATTGGGATTTTTCTTTTTCGTTGGCAGCGACTTCAACATGTTGAGTTCTCGGTCATCATCCCATCATCACCACAACCGGCACCACCATCACGAACAGCAGAACAACCCCCACAGCGAGTCCCGGCTGTCCAGGAGCGGCGGTCATCACCACCAGTCACGATCCGGAGGAGGCTCGTCTTACCACCACCAACAGCAATCCACCTACCGTTCGTCCAGGGGATACAACGGTAGAAACTACGACAGTGCGGAATTCCTCAGATCGCCCACGGAAGAAGGTAAGAAGTACCTTACCTTACTCAACCTAATCTAGGAAGACTCGGTTCTCTCTCGGTCAGTGCCCATTGTCGACAAGACTTGAAGATGGCATCTGACAGTACATCCCAGATAGCAAATTTAGTTTGCAGCATTCTTGCTTTGCAATCCTGCAAACTTAAAGCTAGTTCAGCATAACAAGTTTACAAGTTTGAAACAAGACTGCAGCAAGTCTAAGAATTTTCGCTTGCTTCAAGGTCGTCATGACAAGGTTGCCACAGTTTTCTAGCAAAATAACGTTGCAAAGGAATGGCCGCTTTATGTTCCGTCTAACTTCCAGGAGAAATTGTCGCGGCAAATTTGTTATGACAAGATATTATCCAGAAAAAAATCAAATTTGCATGTAAGGAAATATAAACTAGATCGGGAGACTAATGTAGGCATTTTGTATAAAACCACTAAGACCGACACCACCCCGACAAAATTCTCAGGGGTTTTCAAATCTTAAGTCAAGGGCAAAAATGCCGGCGTCCTTTTGCTTTCCCCTTTTAAACCCCTAATCTAAATTGGACACTGGATCTACAGTTTATTCCCTCAAAGAAGGGGACTAACCTATTATAACTACATTGCCCTAGGGGACAATTTAGGAAATTTCCAAACAAAAAGGAGATGCACTCTATCGCAGTCAGATTTTCTAGAGATTTTCCTACAGATTTTGACTGAGATGTTGACCCAGGTGTTAAGGTCCTTTATAATTATAAATTCATACTAGCTGACCCCTCAGTATGTCCTGCCCTGATAATGAAGTGGGAACCCGTCCTCCAGTGATCCTTTAATAAAGGTCTTTAATTAAAACGGTGTCGTTTTATGGGCCATGACTGCAACCACCCATGGGGAAGTCTGTCTTATTACATGCATTCTATCTAGAATACAGCCAATCAATATAAACTCATACACAAAACTTTCTCCGTACAGGTTGACAATTTAAAATAAAAATTTTGACACATTTTCTTTACAGATACAGCTAAAAAATAGCTTGTAAAATTTTTATGTTTTCTTAGAATGAGTTTTCCTTTTGAGAATAGGTAGAGTACAAACTTGTAAACAATCAACAAAATTTTCAAGTAATTTCTATTATTGAAAAAGTTTTCGTTTGGATCAAAACTTGATGATTTTTTTAACAGCCCCCATAAACTTATTTTTTTGACAGGTTCATAAACCTTAATGGTGAAAATTGCTTTATCTGTTATAAAACTCCATTTCACAGTACTTACTTAACATACATTACAAAATAACTCTTTTTTCACGAAGTTTTTTCTTTTTTATAAATGGTATCTTATGATGTTTAAAACGATAACGGATCAGTAACGTGACTTGCTGTATTATTAACAGCAGTTTAAACTTCATATTTATTTTATTATGTGCAATCCATAATAAATTAGATTTAAGATATGCATCAATAGATCATTGGCAGAAATGACTCGGGCATTAAAAGCCATCGTAATATATAAAACTAGTAATAAATATTTACACACAAAGGATTTTAATTTTATATAATATTTAAACAGTTAAGTACAAATTTAGATGGATATACAATAAACATGGTCTTTCACTAGCTACGCTATAAGCTAGTATTTTCGAGTAGTATTTCCTAAATAATTAAGATATGCAATCACTTTTGAGATCTTTAACCCTTAATTTGGCTAAGTCTTGCCGCTACACCGGACATGTATATTTATAACTACTATATAACATAATTGTCACTGTTCGCCACAGCGGATATTATCTCAAAAATGGAAAACGATATTTTTTTTGTTTATTTTACAGAGATCCTAATGTCTATACAGACATGTGAAAATAACATAAAATTAAAAAATATTTGAAAAAACATCTTGTCAAATTAAGGGTTAAATTACGTTTTACTGTTGAGAGAATAAAGACTTTTGAATAGATGCTTGTCAACAATCTTTATGTTGTATATCTTTATGTGAAGTATCTTTTATGTTCGAACATTTTATAGTATACTATAATAAATGACTGAAATTGTTTTTTCATTATGTTTATATAATTCAACATATTGATAAAACTGTACTATAATAATTTTACAAAAGTCGTAATTATTCGTATATTCACGTATTCGGCCCCTTTTGTTACTGCCTAATTTAAAGACGGTTTCTAATAAAAAAAAAAAAGGTTCTCCACCTCAGACATATCCGGTAGTAAGTTCTGCCATGGGAAATTTTCATGGTGCTTCCATTCCTTTAATATCTCTTTCTGTACATCCTAAGCACATACTTATCACTCTTAATGAAACAACCTGATTTAAATCTGCAGTATTCCATGAAGGAGATTGTGACTAATTATGTTTAATAATCATTTGTTATTTTTAAATTATTTTTTAAAGATGTAATGCACTTTTGACGTATTCGGTTGTACTTAGACCGGAAATGTTCTGTTGTGCGCTATTTAACCCGATCTTTCTTTTTTTCTTCTTCAGGAATACACAACTCCAATTGTGTAGACCCGGATAGGTGCGGTTCGGCATCCCCTTCGCGGGGTTATCGATCTTCTCCCACCCGACAACAGAGGATTGGATCGCCACTCGGTAAAGCGGACACGACAGACAACAAGGTGAGGAATTGTAGAATTCTTTCGAAACATAAATAGGGACATTAACAGGGATACTGCTTCAGGATTTGCTGTTGTTGTTGACAATGTACCATGGCCATCCAGTGTCATTACCACTTAGATGAGCACATGGTCCAGAGGCCACATGAATTAAGACGAAGAGGTATGACTTCCGTTGGACGAGCACCGTGAGCCATATGCTACTCATATTAAGACAAAGGGGTGCGCCTTTCGTTTAATGAGCACCATTAGGGTGAAAAAAACGGCTTTCACTCAAATGAACTCTAGTAATTTTAGAATCAAGGACCCAGAAGAAGATTTCCAGGACTAGTCTGCTACCTCTAGAGATATTTTTTGAGAATCTGGAGGACATTGTCATCCTTAACCAATTTTACGTACCCTAGTCGCCATTAACTAGTTTGGTAAATCTTAGGCCCGGCATCCAAACTCGCAACCTTCCAGGTACGAGACAGTTGTCTTTGCTGACTGATTTACCTCTTCTGTAAACGGTTATTAAGTAACTAGCATATAGCCCATCATATGACGGGATAAGTAAATTTTTTTATTTTCCAGAATTGTAAAGTTCTTTATGAGACAGGTAAAAGAAATGGTTTCTTTTTTGGCTGAGAATTATCTTGCAACAAAAAATCGATGATTAAATTTAAAATTATCACATACGTACCTAATCTATTATTTAAGCGAAATATAAAAGAAAATTATTTACGTAATATCTAAGTTCAGTGGTAAAACGTATGAAAATGATGCAGAAGATATTTGAGTAATTTAAAATAAGAAATGATTACATGAGTTGGTTTAAGAAATTACGTCATAATGCTAGAATAAAATGTAATTTTTACCTATTTATCACGTGATAAATTGATAAATTGAATTGCCTGCTCTTAACCGGGGAAATAAGGCTTGAAATAATGGCATTAAAAGCTCGAAAAGAGGGGAAGGGCTGGATTTCGAACGTTTTAAAAACGATATTAGTTTTCGCTGTGATATAAACCATATTTATACCAATTTCTTTTAGAATCCGATGGATAATTTAGGAGAAGATAAACTTTACTCTCTTTGAATGTTACTAACCCTAACTCATGAAAAATCCAATATGGACTTGTATCCATTCCAGGTCCAACCGCTTCATAAATTTGAGGACAGACGGACAGATAACTTAGGCTATTATTATATAGGAAATTAAACCGTTTAGACATTTTTTCTAATAAATTGCACTTCACTTTTTCGTAAACGAAATCCCGGGAAGAATTGTAATCGTCTAAAAATTCGGCCTCGAGATTTAGATTGCTATTCACGTTTTGCATCTACCGAGTCCAAAAATGACCATTTTTGAAATTAGAAGAAAAATCAAATTTTGAAAACGTGCATAGAAAAATTGTAGTTTTCTGTCAAGTTTTTAGATACTTCTGATTACTGACTGACAACTTCCTTCTATTATCTGGTTTCTGATTCTGCTATTAAATTTCTATAATAACATGTTAGCATAGCTAAATCACATATATCATTTATGCTGATAGTGTTCACATGTTTTATAAATGTAAGAACAATATCATGACTAATGAAAAACAGTTGAATTAATGAACTTCCCCTCATTAGCGTAACAATTATTTGAGATATTTGGTGTCTCCGTTTACACCATTAAATTCAAGTGTAAAAAATGTATCTATATATGCACATATTTCTGAATATATATATATATATATATATATATATATATATATATATATATATATATATATATATATATATATATATATATGAATGTGTGTGTGTGTAGGGATATTTTAACCCTAAACTAAGTAACTTAATTTTATTTGCATTTTAAATTAAATTTCTGGAAATTATATCCCTAAGATTGCAACCTTCGGCAAAATTCCTTTACTTTTTTCCTGACTGTGCAAACTTTGGAAAATCTGCAAACACCAAAATTAATTCCTACTTAGCTCAACTATTCTTATATAACTCCTTTCCCTTTTCTCCTTTTTGTTTAAAAATGAGACAAAATTCGCGAAAAAAATATTGAAGATATAGATAAAATCTTTAAAATTCTTCAAAGTAGAACTTAGGGTAATGACGTACTTTAACATGTTTTCCACTCTGAAATGATGCCCTAGAAGTGCTTTTCTAAAATATCCCCCAAGAAATGAGTCGAACGCTATTGGACGGTGATGCTCTTCGACCACTGTTTTAACTCAGGAGTGCTGAAAGTCTGCTGAGTACAGTTCGGGAAGAGTTGCGATGCCATTTGGATCCAGGAATTTGTTGCTTCGAAGCAGGTTTAACAAAGTACATTGCCATGATGAAACTTTCCATTTTGAAAATCGTTGGTTAATGATTGTAGAAACAGTTGTTTTATTGATTCTTGCGTGGTGCCTGTTTAAGCACTAAACTTACGGTCTGAGTTTAACAATTCCCTTAGCTTCTTACATGGCATCATAGGTTCAATTTCAACACTCTCATTGACTGGCTCACTGCTGCTATCCCATTAATATAAAAGCAATTGTTGCTCGTTTTCGAAACAGAGCGTGAAAGACGGGTTGTGTAAACCCTACTCTTAATTTGTAATTTTGATTTTTCCATTTAAAGCTTACGACTGCATTCTTTCCAGTATGGAAAATATTTTTCATTTGTATTGGGTCTAAAAGACCATTCAAGTATTTGTCCATTTTAAGTATTTGTCTGTCTGAGCTGTGCTATTGTGCGTTTTTTTCCGTCTTTTAAGTTTAATTTCTTAAGTGTTTCACAAACCTTTTTTGTAAATTGAGGATGGCTTCTTCTGCACATGTTTTCATTTATGACTGAGTTTTTTAGAAACTCATTTCATTATTTTTTTATTCAAAATATGCTTTGAAATTGGGTATAAACTCAATACAAAACGAAGCACAAATTGTATACATCACCTGGCGACAATTTGGCGATCACTTGTACAAAAATAGAGCCAAAAACATGGCGGCCGGTTCCGGAACTGGGATTTTACCCAAACCTTGGGAAAAAAGTAAAAGTAGGTGTGATTCAAAGAAATTTTCAGAATGTTAATTCTTTTATATTTGTAGTTCAACTAATTAAAATTTGCCAAGTATTGCCATTAACAGTATTTATAATCATCAGCATTAGCTGCTAAATATTGACGTTTATTAAAACACTAAGAATTGCTTTTATAAGACGTCTCTGTATTAATAATGAAAACAGAACTGAGTGAATTAAAACTTATTTTATTTATTATACATTGTGCTTATAGTTTTATACGCCTAAATTCAACATCAAAAGAGAAAGGAATAAATTTCAAAAGATCTGGGAATTAATTAGTATATAATTAAATTTAGCAAAATATGTCTAAATGTTGGTTTTAATAGCATTAGATAATATTAATTTTGTCTGCAAAGTATTGTCATTTAATATTTCACGAAGTATTGAATTACGAGAAGTTTCCGTAATGAATGTCCCATTTGGGTTTCGAAATCAGAAGTATGGTTCAGAAATATGTTCTCAATGGCATAGCTAACTGATCAAAACAACGCGCTTTTAAAATAAAACACCTCTTATTATATTTCCGTATGCGAGCTCTTTGAAAAACAGAAAATGTCAGACAGAAGAATATATGGCGCAAACAATATTAATTTCTAAAATAAACAAGAGCAACTCACGAGCCATTTTCTTCTCACATATAAAAGAACAACCATGTCTTTACTACAAAATATCCTTCGTTGCCACTCGCAACTTACAAAGAAAAAATAAAATAAAAATAATAATATGCGGGTAGAACATCAATTTTAACAGACGATGTGACAGTAAAGGTGGGAAAAGATTTACGTAAATGGAAATGCATTTAATAAAAAGTTTTACTAAAGTAGAATAGATTTATGAAATATTAAAATTATTTAATTCGTAAACTAGCTAATCTATAAAGTCTCCAATTATTAGATGTAGCTTTCATAAGCATTATTATCAGCCGATAAATATTGGCATTTATTTCTAAGTCAATACTAAGTTAATACTAAGCCTACTTTGTTTTACCACTACATAACATAATAAGAAAATATATCTAGTTATAATAAATAAAATGGGTTTTTTATTACTAATAATCTAATACATTTATATTTTATACTTGGAAATAAAAGAAATAAAAATTATAAATTATTTTTGTGACTATTTCCTGTAAAAGGCGTAAAACAAAAGGTTTAATAATTAGTAAAATGTGTGTGTGTGTGCGTGCGTGCGTGCGTGTGTACGAGAGCGCATACGTACATATTATGTAATGATATTTTTATCCTTTTCCGTTCCGAATTTTTTTTTTTTTCCGGAAATTTCTTTCTAGCAATCCTAGCGAATTTTCTCGAATATCCCCCTCGGATTCCATCTGATTTCATAGCTAAAAATAGATTTCTGGAGAGTAAGTTGCGTCATCCATGAGACTTGTACTGAATGCCAACTCACTGGTACAAGCAACTACGTACAAAAATGTACAATGTTTGAGGACCGTTGAGTTGGCAGCTTCGACAAAAGAGTTATCAGTTTCGTTCTTGAAATAAAATACGAATAAACTACGATAGTTTGTGATTCTATTTCTCTTTACTTTGTTGTTGTTCTCTTTCACTCAGCAAACTGCAGGACGGAAGTGACCGCTCAGAACTTTCCTTCGAGATGGGGCATAAAGCCTCATCATTTCATACGCACACACACACACACACATATATATATATATATATATATATATATATATATATATATATATGATGCTATCTTCTCACGAATACCTGAATGCTGAATTTATTCAGGCTATTTAAATTAAAACCTTCAAAACATTGTGCTTATTGCTACTATTACAGCTATTATGAGCTATAGTTTTCTGTTTATACTGAACTGAATAGTTACTAATGAATAATAGGTTAACTAATGAATTTCATGCTAAAATTAAAGTATTTGCAATAACTATATAACACATTATTTTTACACATTATTTTACACATTTATATTTATAATAACATGATACTGAATAGTTACTAATGAATAATAGGTTAACTAATGAATTTCATGCTAAAATTAAAGTATTTGTTTCAATAAATACCTTCTATATATTTTACACATTATTTTTACACATTATTTTACACATTTATTATTTATAATTTATACATGATACTGAATAGTTACTAATGAATAATAGGTTAACTAATGAATTTCATGCTAAAATTAAAGTATTTGTTTCAATAAATACCTTCTATATATTTTACACATTATTTTACACATTTATTATTTATAATTTATACATGATACTGAATAGTTACTAATGAATAATAGTTTAACTAATGAATTTCATGCTAAAATTAAAGTATTTGTTTCAATAAATAAGTCCTCTTCCACTATTACGTCTTTATGTTGAATATGTATTTATACTTTTCTTGTAGGAGAAATACCGAGCTGAAGACATATCGGGTGAAATACAAGTAAGTATTGTTTTAGTACCTCTGTTCTTGTAGAATTGTGTAAACATGCATCCTTAATTATGGATAATACAAGCATATTTGGCACATTTTTTTAATTCATGATTTATCTTTGGATCCCCCCCCCTCTTGAGGAGCTAATAATTGAATCTTTGTAAGAAATCGAGGATATCTTTTCAAGGACTTATTGTTTGATTAAAACGTGCTAGAAATCAAAATGTGATGTATGGATTTTATGGATAATTTTAAATAAAAGTAAATCAAAAATTTGCTCGCTATTTCATCAGTTATTTTTCTTTTCTAGCTTCAGGTGTGCTACGATTCTAAGGCGTCCATTCTTTACGTGACTATCGTCCGTGCCCGAAATTTGGTCACTTCCAGGGACAACAGTGGACTGCCCGATCCTTACGTCAAGTGCTATCTACTGCCAGATGGCCGGTTGGTTTGGTTTTTTATGTCACATTATTTTTGCCTGAAATTATATTTCGTCGAGTCAGCTTTGTAAACTATTCACGACAATTAAAAAAAAAAAGATAAATCAAAGATACGATGGAGATTCTACCAAGTGCTTATCTTTGATACAAAAATTTACCAATAGCTCAAATAAGATATACAATATAAAACTCAACTTTAATATGCTAAACATTTCACAAGCTTAAAATGTGTCACAAATAAGTGAGTCCAACAGACAAATGTCCTGAACATCCGAGGAATTAGCCTTTTGATGTAACACAGTTAGATATCCTAATTTTGACAAGAATTTTAATAATTCCACTAGGCTTAGTCGAGGTCAGTGTTGGCAAACCCCTTACCCGCAGGTCATACATTGACTCATGGAGGATGTTTAAGTGCCACATGATTGATTTATATAAAATCCCCTTTGTATCATAAAAGAGAAAACAGGCAAAAAAAAATATTAAAAAACTAAAGTATAAATATTAATCGTTGAATTTAAGATACGTTTTTCCAAGAGGATGTAGGCAGATTGTTTTTATATTGTATCACTGCACCTGTGCATGATTCATAATGGAAGTTATAAATATCGTACATATAACCGTTACATTTTACTTACTGGTATGTATCACTACTGTTGAACTAATTGCAAATAGGCGTATGTAATGATTTGTTAAAAATGAGACAAAATTCGTGAAAAAATATTGAGATATAAAATCTAATTCTTCAAAGTAGAATTAGGGCAATGATACTTTTAACATGTTTCCTACT
>CM063506.1:155982398-156003898 GCA_032207245.1 Pardosa pseudoannulata | reverse complement strand
ATATTGCTTATTCCATATTTAATGTTTCAAGCAGATTGATTAGAAAGAAAAGTAATTAGTTTTGACATACCACTATCATATCAACGCAATGACTTTTATATTTTTCCTTATAATATATAAGGCTGGATTTCTCCCAATATCCTTAAACTGGATGAACCTTGGATTTTCGCCTTCATGAGCGTCGTACTGATGGTAATATTGAGGCACCTCACTATCAGCGTTACAACACCACCAAAATATAAACCTCTTTTACCTACAAATATTGCCTAAACAATGTTCAATGTTTCAAGCAACCTAACTAAAAAGAGTGTGAATTAGTTTACATCACATTGACTTTTAGTATCATCACATTGACTTTTAAATTTTTATTTTTAATAGATAAGGCTGCATTTCTCACAATGGCCTCGAACTGTATGAACCTTGGATTCTTACCTTCTTGGGAGTTGGGCTGACGCTGATATTGAGCCACTTCACTACCAGCGTTACACCACCAAAATTCAAACCTTATATTGTTAAAACTATATTCAATGTTCCTAGCATATTAAAATAAACAAAATAAAGGAGTTTTGAAATTCCTCTGTCGTTTAAACTTAATAACTTTTATGATTATTTTTACTACACAGGACAGTACACAACAGAATAAAAAGGAATTTGATTAGCCTTAGGTTCTTACCTTTCAAGGTGTCAGACTAAAGGTAGTAATAAGCTTAAATCTCACACACATTTATAACTTCTTTTACACACATACTTTCATTTTCCAAACATATAAGTTAGTATATAAAATGAGATTCAAGCGAAGTTCCTAATTTGTCCATTATCATTTTAACCCCGTTGTCTTTTATTTTAATGTACAAGTCTGTATCAACTATAACACCATTGAATTTCATATAACTTGTGTTCTCCCCTTTCTGGCACCAGACTGACGGTGGTAATGAAGGTAAGCTTACCTCTACTTTATAAGATTAAGTTAACACCCTCCTTGTACAGACAGCACAAACCATTACGCAACCTTCCTGCTATAGAATAGTTTGATTTCTATGGCGTCTCACCCTGCATTCATGCGTCTGTTTTCGTCGGTATCCCTAACTGCTAGAAAGTCCCTTCCGGCACTGAACAGTGGCTAGTGTGGATAATGATCTTAGTTGCACAATTTACTTTAGATTGGTTTTTACTCTTTTTTGGATGGCGGTGGAACTTTCTCTAGAAGAATGATGGGATGTTGCTGTCCTTCGGCGCCAAGCGTTATGAGGCATATACGGAGCTTAATTCTACTTACCTCTTCTTCACGACCAATTCAAAGTAAGAAATTATACAGTAGTACTCCAAACCAGTCCAAATGAAACAAACTGCACTACTAAAGTTGTAACCTCTTTCATATGCATATATTGATGAAGCCAAATTCCATGTTTAAAGCAGATTAATCAGAAACAAAATGGATTAATTATAAGCACCCACTGTCATCGTGTTGACTTTCTTTATTTTTTTTTTTACTGTATATGGCGGTAAGTCCTGCATGATCATGGATTCTCACCTTCCTGGGCGTCGGACTGACGGTGGTGGTGAGGGCATACTGTGAGGGTGAGCCCTGAGCGGTGACGCCGAGCAGCGCCGTAGTGGATGCAGAGGAGGATTCGAGAAGGGACGATGTCCTGGTGGGTGCCATGATGGGCGAGACGGGCCTCTGGAAAGAGGACCCTCCGATGCCACCGCGGGCGGGGGACTGGGACTTGCTCCTGGGCGTCTGCGCAGCGAGGGCAACCGCCGCCTGCATCTGGTCCACGGTGGGCTGGGGCAGACGCCTGTGAACCTGCAGAGATACACAATTCAGTTCCGATTCACCCCGATGTTTTCCGCTAGAAAGACTGGACATCACACAGATTGGGGAAAATGTAACAGGAAAACCAATGTGATTAAGGAATCTTATGCCTTCTCAAAGTCTTATTCTATGTCAACATGTACCTGTTAGTTTTGATTCCTTTTACTGTTGAAGAATGTACAAATGTCTTACTTTACAATGGAAAAATTTCAACCGATTTATTTTAGTTCAAGTTAACATGTGATAAGACCTTTTAATCGGTTGATACTTTTTCGTTACCGCATGAGAAATCTACGTACTTTTCAACGGGAAAAGGAATCCTAACTGAATATATTGCTTATTCAACACGTGGGTGGGTCGGTGGGTCAAATGCCACTTGGTTATACCAAACCCGAATGAGCGGCTGCTCATCGAATTAAGTCAGAAGTGTCCACCTTGCGTTGTAAATGAGCACGACTTATCTCGAACACACGCGACAAAACCTTTTTAGGGGCCGGTCGAATTCTTTCATACACACATTAATCCAACCGCAAGTCTGAATTTAGATCCAAAGCAGAGACCGACTCATCTCTGATGCAGTACCCCCAGAGGTATCATTTGTTATGGGAACTTGGATGACTTTGCAGTCACGATAAATTTAACGTTGCCCAACTGCCATTATCAGCACAGTGGTCTTTGGTCGAGACGAGGACAGAATTAGCCACCTTTAGGTTACTAGACTGACGCTCTACCAACCAGGCTACCGCTGATCTTTCAACACGTATATGTTCACATGTGATAAGTCACTGTCTGGTTCTATGTATGAGCTAAAATTTAAAATGCATATCAATATTTATTTTTATACATATTAGGAAAGTTTGATAAATATTTTGTAGGAATCCGTAAAAAATGAAATATGAGGGAACATATTAATAATCAACAAAAATTCTATAAATAATTAGATATTTAAAAATATTGTGTTTTTTTTTAAATTAATGTAACTAATTTAGTCATACTTCAAGTTATAAGTCTACGAATTTTAAAAATTATGAGTTACTAATTTATAAAGTTTCTTCCTAATGTCTAAGATCCCCTTAATAAACAAAGTTAAGCAAAAGGTAATAATAATCAATGATAGTTGAAGTACCTCTTCGATGCTAAATCATGCAAGGTTGAGTGTCTGGAGCAGAATTGTTTCCAATTTAGAAATTAAGATTTAATTGTGTCTACAAATAGATTGCTTTCTATTAATTCTTATTTAATTATCTTAATCACGTTAGCTTTTATTTTCCATACGTTGCTTGATTCTGTCATAGTTTCTTTATCCTGTTTGCGTTTACACATGTTGCGTTTAACAGTCAAAATAATGCCACTATTCGTTGTAGGAATCGGAAAATTCAAATATATAGTCCCTACAATACAATCCTAGTCCCACCGAAACCATTCACTGTGTAATAATTGTAATTATTGGCTTTAGGTTAGATAATTATTGGAGTAACGTTGGTTTTAATTTTCTGTGCCTCGTTTTACTCTGTCACTTAGCCTTTATTCCGTCTACGTATATTCTGGGTGAAAATAATGGCACTATTTGTAGGAGTCGGAAAACCCAAAGATTAGGTCACTATAATACAATCCTGGTCACACCGAAGCCATTCAATTTGTAATGATTGAAATTATGATTGAAATGATTGAAATGAAATGATTGAAAACTATTGAGGGAACTTGAGAAATAAACTTCAAATAAGCTACATCATTAATGTACATTTTAAACTACCATAATTTAGAACCCGATCAACTTTTTCAAATAAAATTGTTTGCCTTGTCTATTCTACAGCTTCTACTGAAACAGTTCTTTCAAAGAGGAAGTTATAATTCGACTGACATTAAATGGGATGGTTGAGAAATTAATAAAGGTCGTACAAAAATGTTATTACTGTTTTTTAAGCTTTTAAGGGCCTGGCAGTGACTGGCAGTGGAAGGTTATAATTTGATATTATTATGAAAAGGACTATTGGATTAGTTCTTCATTTAGCTGTTATCTCACTTAACACATTGTATGCGGGACACGTACTAGTACGTTTTCTGACGATTGATACTTGAGCGCGTGTCACGTACTAGTACGGATTAGTGTAACAACATGGTTTGTTTGTGGGTACAAAAATAACGGTATATACAGGAAAACGAAGTCGAATGCTCTTACCTACTACATAGATTCTGGGAAAATTGAGACAAATAAAAACTAGTTTTTACATAAGTCAATGCAACTAATGTAAAATTAAATAATTTTCGATCTGTTGATTTAACTGAAAAACTAAATTTACTCGTAAAACGCTCGCTCCCGGTATAATTCCGCTGCAAAATGTACCGCACACAATGTAATAATAGAAAGTATCTTTTCCCAATGTAGTGAGCAATACAGACAGATATCTTTCTGCCAAACATGGCTGCAAAGTTGTTACTTATTTTATACCACCTGAGGAACACGTGTAGATTCAGAAATACTTCAAGTAACATTGTTCCCTCTGGGTCCTAGTAATTTCGAAGCAGGGATCAAGCAGGAATCCCCCTCGGCTTGGCCTACCACCTCCAGAGGTATCATTTAAACTTGAAGTACATTACGACCATGAATTTATTTTACCTGCCCCAGCCACCATTAGTGAACACGGCGGATCTTTCGCCAGCTCGAGCTTTGAACTCAACCTGGGATCAATGCATTTTGCTAACTGAGCTATCGCGAGTACTTCGTGAGAAGTTCGTGCAATTATAAGAGTATAACTTTCTTATATATACTTTAGGAATAATACTTATAAGCGTAATACTGTCACCCCGTTATTTTTTACAGTAAATCGGAGCTTCGTAATTACGACTTAAACTAAACCAATTAATTAAAGTTGCATATGTATTGTTTGATTTTCTGTAGTGAGTAGAAATGTTAAATATTTTAATTTTATTCTCTCGTATACGTAATTACGAACGGAACGATACGTAATACGGAAAGTGTTGTCATCGTCCAAAAATTCGACCTCGAGATTTAGTATGATCTTCACGGTTTGATTCTCTCTGAGCCAAAACTAGCATGTGTATTTGTTGATTACTGCTAAGAGATAGTTAAGTCCCATGGTAAAATTGCTCTATATGAGAGAATGACTTACAACTCTTTATTTTACTTCTAAACTTTTACCTCTAAATGTGTGACACCGTTCCACAAAAGTGCTAACCCTTTCGTGGGCCATTTATTTCTCTCTCCACGTTTCCAAACTTTCAAAGCAGAATTGATAATTTTATTCAATCCATCCAACAATAGATGACAGCGAAAAACCGAAGTGAGAATTAGTCTTCCTGTCAATCCAATAGCAAGGCCAGTATATTAGAAGGGGGTTTTGCTCTTCCCACAGGTGCGTTTTGTAAGATCGTGTAGATAGGAAGTAATCTTCCCACGGCCCCCGAAAGGGTTAAAGATTCCTGTACAATTTAAATAAACTTACTTGGAAAACCCAAGTCACGTTTAATGAATGATTGACAAATAAAATTTAGTCACTTGATGATCAGAAACTGGAAAATCTGCAGAACAAGAGGGTTTCCCCTCACAATATCTTATACAATTTACAGTATGACAGATTTATATATTAAATTAAAATTTCTGGATTTTTGTAGGTGTCGCTAAATTTAAGACATTTCATTCACTGCAGAGAAAACTTTTTTTAAAATTGTGCTTTAATCACATGGCTGAAGCTAAATCTCCTATGATCACCTATTTAATTCAAATTATGTATATATAAACACATACAAACAAACATATACACGTATATGACACACACATACATATATAAAGACTTAAAATCAAAATGGATTAAGATAATCATAATCATGTGAATCATCCACGAACCATGTAATTAATGTCCCCGACTGTAATAGAAGAAGCAAAATTCTGACTAATAACATCTCAGCACATATTCATACGACCTAGGATAATGTTATCTGGGTTTCTTTAATTTCAACCTTAATATCTCTACCTATTATCTCTCTAATTTCAAGCTGCCATTTGTTCTTATCAACGGAATAAGTTCTTAATTAATAGATTGTAAAATAACCATTAACTGTGGTCATTCTTTGTACTTTCACAAACTATGGCGAATTAGGGAAAAGCAAGGCCCTAAGCACAATTACCTAAGCACAATTCTGTTGCTTAGGATAGCCGAAAACATAATCCAAAACTTTTCCCACAATTCAGCTGAACATTTTGTCTTTTCTAAAGATTTCGTGCAGATTTTAAAGAGGGAAAACCAGACACTGTGTCCAGGAAGTTGGGCAGATGGCACTAGACAAACTGTTACTATTAAAACCATCGAAAGCTTAAAATCTCCATATAGAAAAAGGCAAAGTAAAATGTCCTCAAGAAAGAACAGTTTTAAATCTTTTGCTATCAATTAAAATAAGCAACTTTCCGTTACATCAAAGTTTGATCTCACTCATTTATGTATAAAAATTATTTACACTTTATCTTGGAGGCCTCACATATTCATACTTTTTTAAATTTCTCTCACAATCCATCAACTCTTTATCAGTTGGTCAACACCCATCAACTCCTCTGTAATTACCCGTAAAGTGTCTCGGGTGACTAAAAATTTAGCATCCAGCCGCAATGAAAAAAATGTTCTCTTGTGCCTCTGAGCGTATATTTACCTTGATTAATAAACAAGAACTGTATCCCTGTTGAAATATCAATGTCCTTTCCTTCTTCACATTTCTATAACACACAGAAACCTTCTGCAATTTGCTCTTTAACCGGCTAACCCCCTTTATATTACACTTCCTTAAACTGCTCTCGACAACAAGCAAAATTACTGGTTGTACACGTTCACCCAACAGATCCCGAGTTTTCAGTGGTGATTCGAGAAAAACTTCCAGCCCTGCACTGAGATATCATCTTTAGACGGTTTCAAATCGGATGAAGGCATAATAGCTGCCTTTGTCATTTTCACAAACTCTAATCCTCAGTTCTCCTGGTCAACTTCTTTAAACAGCTCTTGCATAGATTTTAGACTGAATTCCTGGCATTCAAGAAGACTCTAAATTGGCTCTAAGATGAAAACTGATATTTCGCTCCTAAAAGACAGTCAATCCAGCCTAAAAACCATTTCTAAAATCAACCATGATATCATATTTGATTTAGTATAAAACTAGAATTAACGGTTGTCTTACCTTCCTCTGGGATGGGGTTTGTTGCTGTTGCATCGGAGTTCCGCCCATGACGACTCCCGGTTGTTGCTGTACCAAGGAGCTGGTCACGGTTTGTTGCTGTTGTTGCTGCTGTATATCTTGCATGACTGCTTGTTGTTGTTGCTGAGTTTGCAATTGCTGCTGTTGCATTTGCTGCTGAAGTTGCTGCTGCTGCTGTTGAATCACTTGCTGTTGTTGCTGGATCATAAGCTGTTGCTGTTGAAGCTGGAACTGGTGTTGCTGCACGAGATTCTGGTTCTGGTCCATCTCCGTGCCACCTGCAAAGGAATACAACAAAGTTATACAACATGGTTAATACTTTTTATTTCAACCTTGAAAGAAAAAAAAATATTTCCTCGAATGTTAGAACATACATTAAGATGTAAAAGTAATTAATAAATATTAAAAAATTAAAATTAAAATATATAGATGTAAATCTTTGAAAAACACTTATTTCTTCGAAACTCCGTAAATAAATTTTCACAAATATTATCTCAAAGAATGTGAAATTATCTTTTTGAGGCATCTACTTTTAGCATCATTAGTTTTTTTTACAATTTAAAAATCCAGAGTTTATTCAAATAATAACTATGGGCATCAGATCAAACAATAAATGAAATATTGAAATGAAAAGTAAACATAATTTTACCATGTAAATAAGAATTCTATGTTAATCTCAGCATTCAAGGTAGTAATGTTTTGATGCTTGCTTAGGGAAGTAACAATAATTTTTGTGTACATTGCAGATGTACAACAAGGTAATATGAAGTGTTAACCCATTAGCTCCCAGTGATCTATTTTTAGATCGCTAAACATAGCGTGAGAAATTCGCTTTTAGATGACCTTCAACCCACCCCACACATTCTACAATGCACATGGGGCAAGACATGGGATGCACCTGTTTACTAATAGGTGGTTTTTTTTTGTTTGGTTTGGTTATTGATCTAAAGCGATAAGAGAAAGTTTGAATCGCTATTTTGTTCCGTAGTTTTTCGATGTTTCTTAACATAAACCCTGAAAACAGCTAAGCGATGCCAGTAAGTTAAACTTTTTTTGGTATTTTAATATCTTCATAGATATAGCTATTAGAATATAAAGCTATGATATCCTAAAATAAATATAAATAGTAAAAATTAGTGTCGAAATATTGCTGATCTAGAAATAGATCACTGGGCGTTCGGGTGTTTTTCCCTACCTATCTGGTAATAGTGTTTTTTCTCCTTAGATGAAAATATGAATCGAAAAGTATTTAATAACGTTCAGGATGCAGTTGATTATCTGTTTTCTGAACAAATTGAAGAGGATATTATTGCCATATCACCTGATGTAGATGAATTGACAGATGAAAAGGAAATAGATGATGATAATTCACACGCTCCATTGGAGATAGTAAATGAAAATTTTAAACAGTGGGGGATATTTAGCATTACCTTTCTATGTATGAGATGATTATAAGGTATTATGGACATCACTCTTTAAAACAATTCATAAGAGCTAAACCAATACGGCTTGGTTACAAATTGTAGGCAATGTGGGTTGATACTGGATACTGCTATAAATTTTCATTGTATTGTGGTAAAGAACTATATGAGACTCGTTCATTAGGGTCCCTGGGAGAAAGAGTTGTACTGAATATGTTATCTGTTGAAACAAATCCATCTAGCCATGTAAAGTTTTTCACTAGTCATCTTTTATTGCATAATTTACAAGAAAAGGGCTTCCGAGCTACTGGTACTATAAGAGACACTAGAACTGAGAAATGCACCCTAAAGTCTTCAAAGGAGTTTGATAAAATGCAAAGTGACACTTATGATTTCCGGTTCGACTAAAAAATAAAATCACGATAGTTAGATGGAAGGACAATAAGAGCGTGGCTGTTGCTACACACTTTGATAGTGTTGAGTGCACATCAAAAGTTCAAAGATGGTCTTCTGAGAAAAAAGAAAAAGTATCAATCCCACAACCAAATTTAATAAATAATTATAACAAACATATGGGAGACCATCATGACTGGCCTCTAGAGAAACACGGCATAGCAATAAGAGGTAAAAAATGGTACTGGTGTCTATTCACTCGAATAATTGATATGGCTGTAGTGAATGCAAGTATTTTACCCAAAAATGCACATAAAGGTGATTTTATGTCCATAAAAGATTTCGGAAGAGCTGTAAAATATCTAAAATTGGGAATCGGAAAAAAAAGGTTTTGAAAGATCGACCTTACAGTTTTCCTTCATGACTAACATCTAATGTCAGTGATGATGTTCGCTTTGATAGAATGGATTACAATATGGAACAAAGAAAGGGAAGCTGTCGACTTGTAGGGTGCCAAGGAAGGTTCCTAACATATTTTGTGAAGTGCGATGCCACTTTATGCAAGAAATGTTTCATCAAATTACACACTAAACTGTAGAAACATTAAAATTTTATATTTTAAAATAACTGAACGTTACTAAGTACATTCTGTAATATTGTGAAATTCTGGATAAATAAACGTTTTTTAAAAGAAAACACATTAGTTTTTATCTATTTGGTTCGTTTTTACCACGTTATTGAAGTACTACTGATTGTTGTGTATTTGCTAAAATATATCCCCCGAACGCCCAGTGATCTATTTTTAGACCAGCATATTTTTTAAAAACTATGGTACGTATTGATAAAATTCGATAATAATATTCATGTTGATAGTAAAAGACACCCAATTTATGAATTATATGTCATTATGTCGAAAAAAAAATAATTTGGGCGTTAATGGGTTAAGCTTGATCGCAGTAATAAAAACTGACTGCATTTATATTATGTGAACAGGATAGTTCCTGTCTCTCTCTCTCTCTCTCTCTCTCTCTCTCTCTATATATATATATATATATATATATATATATATATATATATATATATACAACTGTTGTGTTACGTTAAATCAAGTATTAAAGTAACCCAACTGTCTTCAAACTGTGTCCCGTGGAACTCTAGGATAGCACGAGGGATTTTGACGCATGATAATAGTCCTAAAAACTGCTATTGTTCAAGCCATTTGTCAAATGCATCGCAATACTAGCTTATTAAAAAATAAAAGATATTTGGACCATTGGTTCTATAAAGTTTTTAATTGACTCTTTTGGGCAATTATTTTTGTTTGAAGAGGATTTGTTACAGTTGATACTGGAAATTCCTTTTATAACTGTTCTATTGTTCAAATCTCTAAATTGTCTTCCAAAAGGGGATAGAATGTAATGCCATTAGTTGGGTTGATTGGTTAATTTGGTTAGAAAAGCTACGGTCTACTATTTTGGTCTCGAGGGTGTGGGGCCTTGCTTCTTGCCCAAAAAAGCTAATACTGGGTATATATATATATATATATATATATATATATATATATATATATATATATATATATATATATATATATATATAAACAGCAAAAATATCATATATTTCTCCAATTACACTGATGACTAGCCCATATTATTTTAATTTCTCGGTCTTACTGGACAATAAGAATTTCAACATTAAATAACATTTCAATCTTCCAGACCTTAAACAGAACAAATTCCAATGTTGTGGAACTTATCGAAGATAAAATTGCACTGATCAACCGATTGTCATTATAGTGCAAGATCTCTTCATCGAATAACAGCGGAAGCGGTTTTTATCCAAAGATCAAAGGCATCCAGATGCTCAAATAATGTGCGCAGTAGACACTATGGAAGAATCCACGCACTAGGCTCATTTAATGGCCCAGCATGTGGATGCAACCAGTAAACCATTGTTCAAGGTCACCATTAGGAAGTGGTGAGCAATTGGCCATAGTGTGGAAGCTACATAAAAATAGAGTTCTGAAGCTTACGTTACATCATCCACGTGACATGCAGCCAAACACTAGCCAATTGGTTAGGGCACTGATCGTCGGTACCGGAGTTCGTGGGTTAAATCTCACTATGGCATGGATGTTCGTAGCCGTTCGGGATCGGCCTAAAGCAGTAGGTCCTGTTCTCATTAGCCTTAGTGTGCAAAACAGTAGACCGTAGCGTTCCAAACCAAACCAAACCACGTGACATGTAATGATCGCTAATTGGCTGGCCCCTAAAACTATAAATATAAGTGGTCCGACAGTTTCGAGATTTCGTTCGACTGTTGAGTTAGCAATATGAATAAATTACGATAGTTTTATTTCCACAGTCTTCATTTCGTTGTCCTTTTCTTCTATACTGCTCAGCAACAGTATAGGATGGAAATGTCCGCTCGGAACTTCGAGATGAGGCAAAAAGTTCATTTCATATATTTATATATATATATATATATATATATATATATATGTGTGTGTGTGTGTGTGTATAAAAACATTTTCATATCTTTTTGAATTTCAAAATTAATTTACAGTAATTTAGAAAAATATTATTTACAAATTTCAGCTTATGAACTTAATCTGTTACAATTAAGCGTTTAATTGTTAAATTGCAGTTAAAGGCAATCTTGATTTGAAAGATATAGCTAATTTACTTTTTACATTCTTTAAGTAATTATAGACTGGAGACCTAAATATAAAAAATGACTGTAATAAAAACACAAGACAAAGAGTAGCTTAATAGATAAATGACGGTATTTCGTTGTTTTCTAACTCTTAGCTAAGAAAACAAAGCAGTAATCTTCAATACGATCATATGATTTGTTTACGGACTGTGAGATTATTCAAATTTAATCTTCGCTGTCAACTGAATTTGAATGACTTCGCTCTTAAGCCGCCCCGCCAGGAGACAAAATCAATATTTGTCTCCAACGGTTGAAAAAGAATTCACGAAACGCGGCTCCAAAAGGATTATGCATTACTTCACTGATAATAAAAGATTAAAATTGGATTTTGAAAGTCACAAAAACTGAACGAGGAAACATAATATATCCAACTGGAGACAGAATTCTTACTGAAATTGAAAAACGTTACATATATTTTAGAACGGAGACAATATACAATGTATTATAATATTATAAGACTATTGAAAATTTCAACACTTTCGCTACACAGCATCAAAGCATTTACGTGAATTTCAACGAACATATGTGAAACATAAAATATTCTACAAGAGACACAATTATTACTGGATGTGAAAAACGTCAAACAAAATGTTTTAGAAAGTAGAAACTATACAGTTTTTACAATGTTATAAAACTACTCAAAAGTTCGACGCTTTCACACCAAAGAAAGCATAAATGCATAATTCGACGAAAATATACATAAGTAAAATATACATGACCTATCCCAAAAGTAATGAGACAAAATTACATGAATAATCGTACTTACAAACAAAAACAGTTAATAATTTTCAGAGTATGCATTTTGGGCAGCAATACAACGTATCTAACGTTGCTGTCTATAGTTATAACCTTGTTCAAATTCCTTTCGTAAGATGTTGCGAAGCATGAGTCTTTATAATACACTTACATTATCTACATTTTCAAACATACTGTTTAACATTTTGCATTTTTAGTAAGAATTCTTTCATCTGTAGAATATATTACAAGGAGTGTCTCTGAAGCAAATGAGAAAAATCTTTTATGTGCAATTCGGGTAAATCACCAAGGAAAACAGATGACTCCTAAATGTTTATTAGAATGTTAGTCACGTATTACAGCAATTAGAAAGCTGCTCTTAATACACAAGACTTTCGGAGAGACCTAACATTGTTTCGTTGTGAGCATACCTTGTTACGCTTAAGATGCAGAGTTCTATGGTGCTAACTTATGCAATAAGGTTTAGCGTATAACTCGATAAAAATGGCAATCAGGCCTTGCAAAAGTTCAAAAAGGGTTACAAAGTTATGTCACAAGGGACACGCTGCCTTGTGCTTACGGTTCTTTGAACATTCTAGAGTATGTCATAATGATGTTCTTTCATGTTCTTTTTAAGCTATGAATAAAAAAGTCATACGGTGACAGGTCGGGATTGTATGGTGGATAGGAAGAACAGAGTTGTGTTCTTGAGTTAAGTATTCAGTAACTACCAGAGCTGTACTGGGATGAGCATTGTCATGTTGGACAATCCTTCTGCCAGAGACCTGTAAGTGGATGTGGTTTACCCTTTTCTTCAAGTACATGAACACTTCCAAGTAAAATTTTTAATTCACAGTTGAAAATTATACAATTGAACGTTAACTTAATCAACTTTCTATGTTCGGAACTTCTTCACTATTTTAATGTTTCCATCCGTTTTGTTGGTTGTCGGTCTTCCTACCTAGAAATCATCTTCTATCTTCTATTGGAAGTTTCTAATCACAATGTGTTACTTGTAGTCTTGCGATTGTGACAAAACCTCATCTTTGTAATCCTCTTTTAACGTTTGCAAGGATTCATTACCACTTCTACCAATTTAAACGCAAAACTTTATTGGTTGCAGAGGGTAGCTGAATAGATCTCTGCATCTTAAGCGTAACGAGATATGCTCACGAATCACTGTTACGCCCTCGGTAATGTCACGGGAATTAGGATAGCTTCCAAACTGTCGTAGCACGTGACTCCAATTCCAATAAACATTTGGGAGTCACCTGCTTTCCTATGTGATTTTCCAAAAATTCCCAGAAAAAATTTTCTGATTACTTTTGATACACACCTTGTAATACATTCTACAAGAGACAGAACTCTTACTTTAAATGCAAAACATTAAACAGTATATTTTAGAACTTATATAAGTTTATTACAATATTATATCTTCACCATACTAAACCTAAATAAATCCATTGATATTTTTTCTGAAATACAAGAAATACATATATTCTTGTGGGGATTTCTTGAATTATTACAAAAAGTTTTCAACCGAAGTGGGGGGAGGCGTTTAAGTTGACATCTGATAAGGCCTTTAATCGGTTAAAAAATGTTGTTCTCACACGAAAAATCCATGTATTCTTTAAAGGAAAAATGAATCTTGAACTGAATCTGATGCTTTTAAGACACATACATGTTGACATGTAGTAAGACCTTAAGAACTTAAGAGTTGGTCATAAACATGTCGTGTATATTCGTTGCATTGTAGAAAGGAATTTACCAGTTGTCTAAATTACCACCTATAGCGTATGTAGATCAATTACATTAATAAGAATTTTTTCTAAAAATATTCTGTTCATATGGGATTTTCATACGTCATCCTTTATACGTTCAAAAAGCAACGGATACAGTTTATGATTTTTTACCGGTAATAAATGTGTGGATTTCTTGGTGATAAAGAAAATTTTTTAACTTATTTATCTTGGTTCACTTGGAACTGTGATAACACCTTAAGACTATTCAAAATTTCGATACTTTCCCAAGAAAGAAAGTATGAAAGAAAATTTTAACGAACAAGTGTAAAATATAATATATTCTACATAGTACAGAATTCTTGCTGAAAATGGAAATAGTTAAATAAGATGTGTTAGAACGTAGACAGTATAAGGCGTATTATAATGTATAAAGACTACTCAAAATTTCACTTTCAAAGAAAGCATAAAGACATATTTCAACAAACTTATCCATCCGTATAGAAAACAAAATATATTATATAAGGGACACAATTCTTACTGACAATGATAAACATTGAATGATAATGATAAACGTTAAAAGTCAGATGATAAAGGATGATCACACTGTAGAAGGTAGTACGACAGTGAGTATGACAAAGAGTAATATATACTGATTTATTTGTCACGGAAACACATGGTTTGATTTGCTTGTTTAAAATGATACAACTCTATTACTGAATTAAGACAAAAAAATTATTTTTTTCTTGATAATTTTGTATCTGGGGACACATAACAGATGAAGGTTTTCTGTTACCATTCAGTGTGTTCATTCTAAAGATTCTCAGTAAGGTGTAGAAGTTCAAAATGTCATTCCAATATTAATCGCTATATTACTGTCCTACATATTTCTTTTACTTAGTGAAAGACTGCTAAGGAATGTGAATTTTCAACTAATGCCTCTTCAAGTAATTAGCTTTTTTGTTTTTGTTTTTCCAGATGAGCAGGTGTGGTGCACTTTCTCCAGAGAGGACTGAGAGGATAAAGTTGCCAGAGACCACTTGAATTGGATATGGTATAAGATAACTGGACCTTTGTAAAACAACCAAATACCGATATACCATAGATCCTTATTATCTACTTGCTATATAATATATTGTTAATTTTAGCTACATTACTGAGATTATTTTTTCTGTTTTACCTTGAAACATTCTTGCTTTAAAGTACTACATATTAACCCATAGAGATACCACAAAGTCGGCAATTTCCGTCTTATACCCCCCTTCCCTCACCTCAGAGACTCTTGATGATCGTGCGAACGATGAACGAATGGGTAGGACACTGCTCTTCTGAGTTCGTAGGTTTGAATCCTACTGCTAGAATGAATGTTCTTAACTGTCAGGAATCGACTTTATCCCTTTCGTGGACCATTTATCTCTCACAAAACGTTTTTAAACTTTCAAAACAGAAGTGCTAATTATATTCAATTAATCAAACAATAGAATGCAACTCAAAGCTGAGGCGGAAATCAGTCTTCTCATCTTTATAATAGCAAGAACGATATATTATGCAATTTCCACAGGTATATTTTGTAAGATCATGTAGGTGGGAAGTAATCTTCCCACTGCCTTCGAAAGGATTAAATAGTATATTCTCGTTTTATTAGTGTAGAAAACAAAGTACACCATAGCTTTCTAAACCAAACATGGATTTGATTTGCAGCACTACGGTCTACTGTTTATCTACACGAAAGCTAATGAGACCGGGACCTACTGCTAACTGATTCCAAACGTCTATGTCACAATGGTGTTCGATACCAAGAACTCCGGTACCTATGAGCAGGCCCTTATCCATTCGGGCATTGTTCGACCAATCCAAACATTGATGATAATGGATTCTTAGACTGTTCTCCTGATGTTTACAATAGGACGATATAAAACTGCTTGCTATAAAGTATTCCTTGAATCATTCCTTTTGGACGGATGGGTTGCAATTTAGTTTTTTGGATTGGTGGACGAACAGTACAGACTGGAGGAAACATAAACTGCAATCTTTTGGTTATTTGACTTGGAACGTAAAGGACATTTTAAGATTAAATTGCTTACTCGTAAACTTTCACATAGGTGCTTGCTTCCTTACCTGCTAAAACGGTCTTCTGCGAAGCGGTCGTGGTCTGCTGCTGTGGCGTGACCGCCAGACTTCTCTGCTGTCCATCATCGATGGTGGGCGTGGTCTGTCCGACCGACTTGTTGAAATCCGCGAGCAGGCTGGAGATGGTGCCGGACTGCGCCCTCGGGATGGAGGGGCGCATCTGCTGCTCTTGCTGGACGCACTTCTCCATCAGCTCTTGTTCCGCAGCCTCCAGAGACGGGGACACGTCCAGTATGGGAGAGAGATCCGTCACCGGGGACCAATCGGAGGACTCGACGCCCGTTTTCTTCAGTCCGGCACTCGACGCCTGCACCTGCACCTGCTGCTGCATGCCGGGCACCATGTCCATGGCCTTGGGCTGCAGCTGCTTTTGTTGACCCATCGACAGCTGTTGCTGTGTACCTTGCATCAGAGTACCTTGCTAGATGCATCGAAAATAAATAGTTTGCTTTATCAACCTCTCGTACTTCACTACACATTAAAAAAAATTAACTCCTTAATCTGTAGTTAACTTATAATAGACATACCTGCTAAAGAATGTTGAATGTATGTGTGCTTTCACCCTTAAATTGTTAAATATTTAGTAAAATTTAACAAAAAATTTTAATATATTTAATACATATTTTAACATTAATTTAAAGATTTTACAGGTAATTCATAAAGATATAATGTTGGAAATGAAAAAAAAACATTTCTTCAGAAAGTCTCTCAATCTGAGTCCTGTTATACTAATAAGTAACAAATAATAGAATATTAAATAAGAATAATTAAAGTGCGAGAATAAGAAGTTTGCATTGGATGAGATGGTGTTTAAGATTTGTGGATACCGTCTGCTGCATGTTCCACTGCTGCTGTCCGATGGTCTGTTGGGCATTGCCGGGCCACTGTTGCTGGGGCACGGCCGTGAGGGGCACGGTCCTAGGAATGGTCCCGGCGCCCCTGCCCACCGCGCTGCTCGGAATGAGAGATCCGGACATCAGGGATCCCCCGGTAGATGATCCCGTGCCGGGCGTACCCAGGAGGGACACCGAGGGCTGTTGCTGTCCCACCTGCTGCTGACTGCCCGGCTGCATCGCCACCGCCGCCTGCTGCGGAGTTTGGAAAGGCTGGCCCATACCTGAAAAACGGACAGACAACATTATAAAAGGAGGGAACAACAGACTCCGACACTCCTTTCGCGAGACGACAATCACAGGTGAAAACGATTATCCTCGCAGACACACCGAAAGCCCTTCAGGTTCAACTAGTGCTTCTGAACCAACATCGAAAACCGATATCTATAACTGTTCAACGATTTCAAAAAAATTAAACTTAAGCCATTAATTAATAGTTTCCTTTTTGAGGACATTTATAAGTTTTTTTTTCTAATTTTTTACTTCTTAACAACTTTTAATATGTTTAAGATAATAAAACATCACTTTAATTTACAGTGTAACTGTTTTATTTGAAATGAAAACATCGAAAACCGATACGTATAACTGTTCAACGATTCCAACCCATCAAACTTAGCTCATTAATTCCTAGTGTCCTTTTTGAGGACATTTGTTTTTTTTTTCTAATTTTTTACTTCTTAACAACTTTTATTAATATGTTTAAGATAATAAAACATCACTTTGATTTACAGTTTAACTGTTTTATTTGAAATAAAAACATTGAAAACCGATACGCTTGAGAACTGTTCAAGGATTCCTACCAATCAAACTTAAGCCATTAATTCCTAGTTTCCATTTTGAGGACATTTATAAGTTTTTTTTCTAAATTTTTACTTCTTAACAACTTTTAGTATATTTAAGATAATAAAACATCATTTTAATTTACAGTGTAACTGTTTTATTTGAAATGGAAACATTGAAAACCGATATGCATGATAACTGTTCAACGATTTCAACCAATCAAACTTAGCTCATTAATTCCTAGTGTCCTTTGTTTGAGGACAGTTATAAGTTTTTTTCTAATTTATTGCTTTTTAAGAACTTTAAATATATTTTAGATAGTAAAACATAACTTATATTTACAGTTTTAATTCACCGAATAAAACAGATCTTTTATTTCAATTTCTTGCAAAAATTTAGTTTCTGATATCCATGTTTCAAAATTGTTTTTGCGACTAAGAAAATGTTATGTTTTTATTTGTCGTATATTTTTTATATTATTTTAAAATGTATACAAATTGAAATGGTAAAATGAAGTAATTTTTTATAAAAATAGAGAGTTATTAAACAACTCATAGAAAATTCATTTTAAAAGGAGCAGAACCTTTTAATTTATGATTAATTGAAAAGAGTTTAGTCTCGTGAAATATTATGTTCTGTTTTGGTATAAGTGAGCTTCAAAAATTAAAATTGATATCTTGGTATATTTACTTACTGTAAGTGAACTACTGATAATTATTTTTACAATGAGAAATTAAAATCCATGTAGAAATGTATAGTACTCTATTTTATTTATAAATAATTGCTTGTAGTGGACTATAGGATAACCCTCACGTTGAAACATTTGTATCAATAGCATACAGTGACATATCTTAGGAAAATGAAATAACTTTATATTGGAATTTACCAGAAATATATAAGTTATAAATTATTTTTCAATCTAATTTAAAAGATTCTGACTCTAGGTATATCTGCGAGGGATATTCCTTCACATCTGTGATTATTATTTGCAGTTTACAGCTCGGGGATCCATAAACAGTTTCACAACAGCTATTACATGTAGTAAACAAAACTACAGGAAATGATGAACATTTAGTTTGAATTACGACATTTAGAGAGCATGCGGCACAGAAAATCTCTAGTTAAACACAGTTATCTAAGATCAGGCATTACAACATATAGTAAAGATGTGTATTTATACAAATAGCATTCTAGAATCTACTTTTGTTCTCATGTTAGATTATATGTTATTACAGAATACTTATTATATAATTATCTTATTACATAACTTTACGTGTCATTCTTAGCCCAGATTATATGCCTTTTCTACGAGGAAACTCTCAAATCGCTTTTTTGGTTTCATGAGAAGCGCATACACACGCATATCTTTTAATTCCCAACTCAACCAATAATCCATACACAAACTAGGAAATTGTAACAACCTGTAGCCTCGACGCTCGTTTAATCTGATAAACTTAAGAATTACGCTGTGTGTTTAACGATCCAAGACTAACATTAGCATAATCAGCTGTTTAAACAACTTTCTGGATAAAATTTTCTGAGTTCAAGAAGCATTCACGTGATAGTAATAAGATTGGCTTCATCTATGAAACCCGTTTGTTATACATATCTTTAGATGTTCCATTTTCACTCTCAGTTCTTTACTCAAACTTTTTAACAGCAGTTTAATCTGCATGGATAGAAATATGGTACAATCCATTTTACCACACGGACACGTGACTCCATATTCGAGCAACTATTGACTTTCAGTTCTTTCTTGAAAGAATCACTTTCTTTGTATCTCCAGATGACAGATGAGAATTTCTACACTTATAGTTCTTCCCAAAAGTCCTTTTCTTTAGAAAATTTACAAATTCTTCTTTTAGCATCCACAAGTTTTTAATTTCTTGGCTGTTACGGAAAGGAACAATCATATGATCTTCTTACCATAACAAAAAATGACATTAATCTTCATCCATTTGTCTTTATATAGCAAAACCACCCTTAAATCAAACGGAAAAACCAGAGAAAAAATACATCTTACTGAGATTTGCAAAAATTTACCATTGACAAATACAATCCAAAATGTAGAAAATTTCTTTTGAATCTTCAAAACGAAATAGGTGAAAAAATAATCAATATATAAGGCATAAAAGCTACAGAATGTCACAAATTTATAGTAAAACTATAATATATATTAATTTATTTATATCCTATATACAGTCTGTATCCTAAATTTTTAGTACAAATTTGGAGAGAACATCCTTAAATCATATTCAAGTAGAAAATCATGGGCAGAAACAGATAAGAAGCACTGCATGGGACATCTATGGGTCGTCAAATGTGATAAGGTAGCGTAAAACCAACTTAACAAATAATTGAAGAACTCTACTTGCATTGTTAACCTTCTGAGGACGGGTGGTCGATATTTCAGCCAACTGGATTAAGTATCAAGAGCACGGACCTGGTCAAGTTTTGCACCTAGCATTTCCTTCCCTCGTGTTTCACTGTTCAAATTTCATGAGGGTTGTGGCAAAGTCGCTCTTATTACTAATTTCAATAATTAGTCCTATTTTCGTGCGATTACTTTTACAAACTGGTCAAAAGAACTGTCTTAACACAATCTAGTCTTCATCTACACGGATATGGTGATACTCCAGTCGTAAAAAGGTTAAATAAATTTAATCTAGAATAATAAATTTAGTTTAGTAATGAGGAGAAATAAATATGCTGAGAGATTTACATTATTTACAAGGATAAAACAGACTAGGCTTACAGTTCTACTTATTCCGCCCTTAAGAAGAATCATTCGATCTGATGGTTAATGATCAGTTCACATTAACAATGGCAGTTTAACCCGATTTAACGTTAGCTGGGACTTCACCTGCGATGAAAACTTGGTTTCTCTTCTAGTAATTTCATGCATGCATCGATGCCTATCGGTGCAATTTCAAACACGTTCTGGGATAATTGTTAGCAGTTTAACTGTTAGCTCTTTTGCTGTCTAAAAATTTTCTGTAGTGGTTACTTATGTTTCCAGTCCTGTATCTTCACCTCTATTATGTCCGGGTTGCATTATAGCCCATGCTTTCCTATGGGACTTCCTATTTCCACTCCAAATTTGCACAAAAAATTTTGGAACAACCTGCATACACTTATATTTATATACAAGTAGATAAGTATATATATATATATATATATATATATATATATATATATATATATATATATAAAGATATTATATACATATGTATACATACGTATATATATACACGCAAATATACATATTATATATATATATATATATATATATATATATATATATATATATATATATATATATATATATATATATATATATATATATATATATATATATAGAGAGAGAGAGAGAGAGAGAGAGAAATAGATAAATATTATATATAATACATATATATATAACGTAGATATGCATATATATATATATATATATATATATTATAATATATATAGCTATAGATATATGCATGAAAATCTCGAGGCTGAATTTCTGGACAATTACAATCCTTTTTCTATATTTCATATACATGAAAGAAAACATTACGAAATACTAATATACGAACATTACTAATATACGAATTATTTATGGGAACATTCATATTGTAAGAGTCCTTCCTGATAGAGTAAGGGCTCGTAAGCTCCCTATTTCAGAGAATATTAC
>CM063506.1:155964898-155977398 GCA_032207245.1 Pardosa pseudoannulata | reverse complement strand
TTTATCATTTACATAGGATTGTAAGTTATATTCGACTATTTTCTGCAATGTTATCAAAATCCAAAATTGCAATAAAAATTTTGATTATTTTTGTATTTTTGTAATTTTCTCGGCAAGACAAAGTTCTAAATTGTGTTTTTTACATTAAAAAAAATTGATTTTTTTGCCGGCCTTTTTCAAAAGAACTGTGCATTAAGGATTAATCACTGGTTATCACAATTAATATATTGGTAAGCAATGAAATTTTTAAATAGCGTTTAATGTTTAGTGTTAATTTTTGTAATTTTATTAATTTGAAAATAAATATGAACAAATATTTTTTGTCTTTATGTAAACATTCTTCTATATAGATTTATATTATAGGTATCCATAACTTTCTCTACTTTTAATTTGTCTACAAACGAAGCTATTAGTACGAAAGTTCTGAAATATTGGTTAGAACATAATGAAGAGATGGTAACTTCTTTGGGGAAAAAAATATTAGTTCAATATTTCCCCTAGAGAGGGTGTTTTTAATAAATTACACATTTAGCTAAGATTTACACCAGTCTAAAAAATTTATTACAACGATGTATGTTCAACATGATAGCTATTATTTTCAGCTACCACTTAAAATTGCAAGATTACATGTTCTACAATTGACCGCAGTGTCTGGGGAAATGCTATTTTTCATATCAGGTATAGTTCTTGGTTTATCAAGACTGCCTTGATATTTTAAATGCCCTCCCAAACCTAATAGCCAAGACAGAGTTCCAGCATTCATTAGCCTTTCTATTAAGAACGATCTTAAAATTCCCTTTACAGAAGAACGAGTCATTAGCCGCCACTTTCCTAAAGTGTAGTCTTTCCGATACCAAGATCTCAACGTATACGACTTTTGGCTTTGAAGGGATATTTAAAACAACTAGTCAGTCTTGATAAACCGAGAACTATACCTAATCTGAAAGAAAACATTTCATGACATGTTTTCAATCTCCTCCCAGACACAGTACCGTCAACTGTAGAACATGCTACCATACGACATCCAATAGTAGCTGAATATAATGGACGTCATGTTGAACATGCCTTGTTGTTATAAATTTTTTAACTAGAGTAAGTACTGGCATATTACTAGTCACAGTGCAATTCTAAAGGGCCAATAGGAACTTTCCTTAAATTATTTTTACAAATTAGTATCATCAATTACCTAATGACACAGAAATAGGTTTTTTTCAATATTATATACTGCTGGAATAAACTACATGCCGCGGTAGCCTGGTTGGTAGAGCGTCAGTCTCGTAACCTAAAGGTGGCGAGTTCTGTTCTCGTCTCGGACAAAGACCGCCGTGTTGCTAACGGCAGTTGGGGCACGTTCAATATGTCGTGACTGCAAAGTCTTCCAAGTTCTCATAAAAAATTAAACCTCTGGGAGTATTGAATCAGAGATGAGTCGGTTTCTGGTTTGGATCTAAAATTCTGACTTGCGGATGGATGAATGCGTGTATCAAGGAGTTCGACCGGCCCCTAAAAAGGTTGTGTCGTGTGTGTTCGAACAAAGTCGTACTTTCACCTTAACGGTGATCGTTAACAACGAAAGCAGCTCACTTGTGCCTTAATTCGAAAGAGCAGCGCTCATTCGTTCTTGGTATGATCAAGTGGCATTAGACCCACCCACCCTCCCATAAACTACATGATGGATATTGAATATTGATTTCTTAAATCATTACAGTGGCATTAAAATTACTTTCATAACTTAATCCTCCAATTGGGGCAAACAAATATAATTGCTAATATTCATAAATAGTAATGGTCTAATTGTAATTTAAATATCACTTTATTCCAAAATTTTACTTCGTTTTAAATTTTGCCGCCACCCTGTATTAAAAACGGACTTGGTTATAGAACATATTATTAGATCAATCTTTCGTTAAACTGAGATCATTCTCAGATGTTATAGATTAATGGTCTATACCAAAAACTTTTGGAGTTAATTAAAAGGATTAATTTGGAGTTTTTATTAAATTTGGTTTGGTTTTTGTTTTGTTTTTGGAATGCTACGGTCTACTTTTTGCAACAAGAGGGCTTTGAGACCGGGACCTACTGCTTAAAGCCGATTCCAAATGGCTATGAACATCCATGCCATAGTGGGATTCGAGCCCACGAACTCCGGTTCCGAAGGCCAGCACCCTAACTATTAGGCCATAGTTCGGCATTATTATATTTGGTGTTAATTAGGGATTTAAAGTTAAAATTCCTAATTTGAAAAAATAATTAGAGTTCCAAAGGAAAAGCTTCATCCATTTAGTTATTCGATGTCTTTTTGAAAATGTATTTGAAATTTTGAGAATAATTTTGATGATTTCCAAATTCTAAATTTTATATGGTTCTGTGTTAATTAAATTGAATAATTGTATTGATTACATAAAATTAAAAACATATATTTCACTCTAAAGATAAAAATATTCAATGGGGAAAACATTCTATACTCTAAACATAAAAAAAATCTTTACTAAATTTTTTTTTCTTTAGAATAAATAAACAATATGCTTTTCCATAAAATTTACATGCATAGGAACTTTAAAATCTGGACCAGCTTGTTTAAATGTTTTTTTCTTTAGAGAAAATATGATATTTTCTATAAAAAATTCTTAGATTATGCCTTTTTTTTTAAAGAATATTTTTTTTAAAGTGAATGACAGGTTTTCCTATAAAATGTTTTTTAACTGAAACATATGTTTTTTTGCATAAAGTGAATAATATGTTTTTAACTTTATGTAATAAATAAAATTGTTTGGTTTAATTAATACAGAACCATATCAAGTTCAGAATTTAAACATATCTAAAATTATTTATAAAATATTTCCAGTACTTTTTCAAAATGAGATCACAAATTAAATTGATGAAAAGTTTCACTAAGAACTCTAATATAAAACAACTAGAGTTTATAAATTTAATCTATGATTGGATGTGTTTAATTGTAGACTCTACAAATAAGATTAGAACATACGGATTAAGATTAGAAACAATATACTAAGAATATTATTAGACAACATATACCTTTAGATTTCAAACTAAATCTTTTTCTTTAACTATGTAACAGTAAATGCCAAGAAATGAGATTGGACTGTATTTATTTATTTATGCCTGCATTGCAAAATGTATCATTACATTATATTAAGTTTACATTAGATTAGAAACAACTCTTAACTAGAAAACTTCGAAGTAGTCTCTGGTATAAAGAATAACAAAATAGTCTGAAATCCTCGTGAACTTTACATCATCTATTTCCTCTTCCATTAAATGAAGGAATGGAAAGATGGTACGAGAAATTCGAAGCAGTCTTTTAAGAATTATATACAATAGGCCCCAAAAAGTTAAATCCCTAATGGAATTTCCGATTAAAACTTAAGATGATAAAATAACAGTCATAAAATCTGCCGTATTAAATAGGAAACAAATAAAACTAATCAATAAAACTGTTTATATGTGAAATAGGACATTAAATTTCAATGTCCTAAAAGTACAGATACATTTCGAACAAGCTGAATCTATCAAAAGCAGTTATGAACTGTAAAGTTAACATAAGGAACAAATAGAGGTTGAACCTGAAGATTTATGATCCCTTATTACAGTTAGTGGGTGTTGTAAAGCAGAGAGAATTTCATTACGTGATTAACACTATGGTTTATACTGGCCCTGGGAAGCTAGCTCACGCAGCTCAATTCCTGTCAAGTCAAGCCTTCATTATACCCGAAAACTTTCATTAAAATACGGAAAGCTTGACAACTGCAAACACAGGTTACAAAGATTTAATTGAAAGGTACAAAGATGTAAATGAAAGGGGAAAGACTGGATCCCAAACTGTAGTTCTATTAAATATTTCCAAACCGGACATTTGTTGTGGTATATTAGCAAATATATTATTAACAGATGGTAATTAGATGCCCAAAGGAAGCTGTAGAAGGCCCAAGCTTCGCCTGCACGCGAGGGAAAATGAATTACTGGTACGTTGGCAATATCACCGAGATTGAAACAAAAAATAGAGATTCAGATCTCAAAATCTACTACTCGACAAAGGTTGAGAAAATGTAGTAATACTGAATAATGGGAAATGAACCGGAAGCTTATTCGTATGTTTTAACGTACGCACAAGAGAGAACGATAAAACAGGGTACACGAACATACGTCATCGAGTGACTAATGACCTTGTATCAAATTTAGTGGTAAAAAATGGAAACTCAGTGGTCTCTAGATAATTGTGTCTTGGCTACTAGTATTTGCTTGTATTTCCTATTCCTGTATTCACGTGATTAGATTTTAAAAAAAAAAGAGTTTTTATAAGTTTGGTTTGGAGCACTGCGTCTACTGTTTTTCTACACGAGGGCTAATAAAGCCAGGACTTGCTTAATGCCAATTCTAAATGGTTAAGTATATCCATTCCAGCAGCGGGATTCGAAACTGGGAACACCAGTACCGAAGAGCAGCACTCTACCTTTCGACCATTGTTCGACAGTAGTTATGATAGGAGGGGGTTAGCATGAATGATGTTTCAACGGAAAACTTTTCTTGTAAAACTGAAGTAACTCAATCGGAAAAACAACAATTTTGTCAAGAGAGACTTGCGGGTTAGGGGCTTGATAAGGTCTAAGGTCCTCCGAGTTTGTAAATGGTGAGTTGGGTACGTGAAATATGGTCATGGTCACGATGTCCTCCAAGTTCACAAACAATATCTCTAGGGGTGGAAGGCCATGCCTGGGGGGTCTTCTAATTGGTTTGCAAATGGGGAGTGGGGCACGTAAAATAGAGTCGTGGTCACGATGTCCTCCAAGTTCACAAACAATATCTCTGGGGGTGGAAAGCCATGCCAGGGGGGTCTTCTAATCGGTTTCTGCTTTAAAATTACGAGGATCTACTTGAACTAAGACGTTCCTCCACCCTAACCGTGATCTTTATAACGAAAGGTGTACCTTTGTATGTGGCTTCTGGCCACTCATATTGCTTGGACAAGTGGGATTAGATACATATTTTCTTATTTTTAAAGACAAATGGCAGAATTCCGGAGGTTATCAAGAAACAGTAACATACAATTTGACTTCATTTGAGTTTCTACCCACTCATGCCATACTCCTTTCCAAGCATCTTAATTCCCGGAAACTTGCAGTAAATGAAAGAAAAATGAGTTTTATAAGGGACAGTGCTGAACCCTGATGTCTATTGATAATTCTTAAGGATCTTGAACCATGTGGTACACATCAATCATAAATAGTAAATTATTAGCAACGAAATTTGCCCAGAAAATAAAAGTCGATAAATCAGTCCTGAGGTTATACGCAAATTCTTTTATTTTTTTGTATCAAAAGGGAAAATGGGAATGTAATAAAAAAATATTGCTTATATATTTATATCAAATGAATAAATATATCTCTTTTTTCTTTATAATTTTAATATTTTAAATGATTCTTTTCAATATAATGATAACAGAAAAAATATATATTAATGTTTTTGCAAGTAATCTGCATAAATAAATTGCAAGCCCTTTGTCTCCTTTGTATCTGTTGTATAAAGAACGACTGTTATTGACAGCTTTGTATTTAGACATTGTATAACAGATTAAAAGCTAAAGCACAGCATAACATAACATGAATTCTTTTCTCTAGTATTTAAATAATATAAAAGTTATTCTTAGATGTAAATGTATGTACCATCATATATAATCCTCTTCTGAAGTTAAAGCTATTCCCAAACTTTTACGGTTAAGAACTATTAGACTTAATGTTGTTGGAGAAACTTTCTAAATTTTTGTAAGTAAAATGATTGACATCAGCACTTCAGCCTAAAACTTAAATGCGTCTTAGTAAAATATGCATGCAAGATTCTGAAATAAGAATAGTACTGGAGATATGCTTTTGAGTCGACAGTTGCAAAGTAAAAAGTACACTAGGTATAACTCCACCCTAACGTAAGAATAAAAACTAGAAAATAAAGTCATGAGATTAAATGGTTTAGCATAGACTTGAGAGATCTTGTTAAAGAATGGCGCTTCGAGATTATCCTTGTAGCTGTCCTCCATTTTTTCCCCTTTATATTAGAAACTCGATACCGGACTAAAGAATTCTAGGGCAGCGCCCGATGCCGATTTCTTAGATAATGGACTGAAGAGATTAAGGCACCTACGCACGCACAAACACCTATCCCGCCCACTCGTTTCGAAATTTAATAGCCTCGAATCTCGGATGGCACTACACGGGCGACGTCACGGTTTTCGGCGTTGCTATGGCGACAGATGGCAACCAATTAGCAACCTCTCGAAAAACTGGAGAGACAATCTCTCTCATCCACCCCCCCTCCCCTAGTATCCCCAATCCTTAGACATAGAGCAAAGGTCAGTAAGAGGGGAAGTGGGAGAACGCCACAGGTTTCCTACTATAACAACTCTTAACCTTTAAAGAATTTAAAACCAAATACTTAATATGTCGAGGACTTTCCTTCGTATCGTCTTAACGATCCCGTGTTTCTATTTGTCATCCAAAATCGATGAGAGCCGCACTTGTCACCTGTAAACTTTTCTTTAAACCATCCGCTTAGTGGATTGTACTTCTGAACTGGATTAAAGCCTCCTTGTGGGTAATAACATTCATCAAAGTAATGAAAATCAATTCTCCTTAAAACGCAGCAATTATACTCCACCACTTTGGAAAAATAATCCAAAAGATCCTTCACGGGAGAAAACTCAAGAAGATATCACGTGGTATCAGGAGAAAAAAAAAGGTTTAAAATGCCAATGGCACTTCTGGAAGATACTTCATTAAAAAAAATTAGCTGAATAGGTGTTTTACATTCAAAAACGCTCGAAGAATTAGTATATATATATATATATATATATATATATATATATATATATATATATATATATATATATATTATATATATATATATATATATATATATATATATATATATATATATATATATATATATATATATATATATATATATATATACATATATATACATATATATATATATATATATATATATATACATATATATACATATATATATATATATATATATATATACATATATATATATATATATATATATATATATATATATATATATATATATATATATATATATATATATATATATATATATATATATATATATATATATATATATATACATATATATACATATATATACATATATATACATATATATATACATATATATATACATATATATACATATATATATATATATATATATATATATATATATATATATATATATATATATATATATATATATATATATATATATATATATATATATATATATATATATATATATATATATATATATAATGTGTGTATGCTTGTGTGTGGGAATATATATATACATTTATGTATAAGTAATTGTATGTATATATATATGTATATATACATTTATGTATAAGTAATTGTATGTATATATATATATATGTGTGTGTGTGTGTGTGTGTGTGTTTCTTGTTGTTGTGCCTAATGCATCTTGGACAAGGAACCACGTGAGCCAGAGGTTACAAGAGATAAGATGAAGGGTTGCACTTTTCCTTTAAAGCTCTAGGGTGAAAGAACGAGCTTTTCTTAGAGTGGCTCCCCGCAATTTAGTAGCGGGGACCAGACATAAATTAAAACTGAAATTTGTCAAAGAAGTTTCAGTTTAAATGCATGGAAATAGACAATAATCACTGGGGCGACATGGTAAGATTTCTTAAATAGTGTGTTGCAAATTGAATTGTTTGAATTTATTATGACAACCTATTTGCTAAAAAGCAAAATTCTCAGCAAATATTTACATTCCTGAAAAAGTAATTTCGATTTAAATTACATTCTCGTTGAGCTTTTAATGTTTATAACTGAATCATTCACTTTAATTTATTAATTTATATCACTAATAACACGTGTAGTTATTAGATAAAATTTCTTTGTGCAATGTTTTTTCATTAAAAATCAGTTATATTTTGTTTTATTTACCTCTTTTTTAGAATCTTCCCCTGATGACAGGTGAAAAGGTAGAACACTACCATTAGTTAGTAGATTCCATAGGTTCGGACCCTGCTTCTAGTATAGATCTTCTTAGCCTTCAGACTTTATGGAGTAAGTTCAGTCTAAGAAACAGTCTAGTGTCAAAAAATTACCGTAAAGCTTCCAGTAAGCCCCCTTTTAGATTCAGCTCTCCATACAACTTAGTTGTAGTAGACTCTAGTCCTTAGGAAACTCCATACGTTTTGACCCCACTGCTGTTATATATCTTCTTAGCTTTCAGACTTAAGGGAGTTGGTTCAATCTAAGAAACTCTCACGTGTCAAACCTTTAAAATATATCTCCAAACAAATCCACCTTTATATTCCTCTCTCAACACAAGTAACAAGAGAATACCGTGGTGACAAAGACTGATCCTCTTGTTATTGCCAATGCCACTCGGACTATCCAAGCACGTGGGACAGAGGCCACATGAGTTAAGGTGAATTGGTACTCTTTCATTTGACGTGAAATGTTTTTTCATTAAAAATCAGTTATATTACGTATTATTTCCCTCTCTTATAGAATCTTCATCTGATGAGAGGGGAAGGAAAGGATGAAAAGGTAGGACACTACTATGAGTTAATAGACTCCATAGGTCCGGACCCTGCTGCTGGTATAGGCCTTCAGATTTTAAGGAGTACGTTCAGTCTAAGAAACACTCACGTGCCAAATATTTACCGTAGAGCTTCAAGTAAGCTGACTTTTAGATTCAGCTCTCCATACAACTTAGCTGTAGTAGACTCCAGTCCTTAGAAAACTTCATAAGTTTGAACCGCGCTGCTGGTATAGATCTTCTGAGCTTTCAAACTTAAGGGAGTTAGTTCCGTCTAAGAAACTCTCACGTGTCAAACCTTTAAAGTATATCCCAAAGAAATCCACTTTTATATTCGTCTCTCAATACAAGTAACAAGAGAATATCGTGGTGACAAAAATTGATCCTGTTGTTGTTGCCAATGCCCCTCAGATGATTCAAGCAGGTGAAACAGAGGCCACATGAGTTAAGGTGAAGGGGTACATCATTCGTTTGACGAGTAACACTAAGGTGAAAGAACATCTAACCCAAAGTGTGTTCTCGCCATTTAGAAGCAGGAACTAAGCAGAACAACCCGAAGCTTGGCCTGCCCCTTCCATGGGTATCGTTTGAGAACTTGTAGAACCTTGTGACCAAGATCATATTTCACGAACACAGCGTATCTCAGGCCGGCTCAAGCCCCAAACCCGTTACCATCCATCGATCGTTGCATTTGCTGACAAGGCTCTAAGATTGACGTTAACACTTCGGGTGAGGTCAACGTATTTCTTACGTTTCTTGCAGTCTGTTACTGGAGCACGGGTCACGTAAAAATACGTATTTAGTAGATTTGTGGTGGATACCCACTAACCATCCCAAATCTACTAAATGAGTATAATTATGTGTATGTGTGACATCATATGTGTGTTGTTTACGTTGCTATGCAACGCTTTGCCTTTTTTCTTTCCACAAGTTATGATTGTCGAGTTACTCGGTCTTTTGTTACGTTATTTCGTCTACAATCGAATTCCTAGCTCTAGAACGTACAAGTCGTGTTTTGCAATTTGAAGCTTGGTTTTTTTATAGTTGAGTACAAAATTAATAAAATAAGCCGTTGTGACAAAGATAGTGATGAAGAAATATGCGCTGACAGATTATCGGACTTTAACTTTAAAATCGTTTATTTTTGCGATTTTGTAAAAATATTGTTTTTTTTTTTTGTTAAATAATCATACAGTATATATTAAAGTGTAAAATAAAAAAAGTTTCGTTCATAAGAACAAAGTAGTTTTCGATTTACTGCGATTTTTCTGAATAATTAAACTTTCGCGCGATTCACGAAAAAACGCCCGCTGCACGAGTAAGTTGGCAATGAAGTATATCCGCATGCCAAATGCTAACAGAGAAAAATAAAACGAAAGAAAATGTTTTAGATTAATTGTTGTTTCAAAATCTCAAATAATGTTTTATTAAAGTTATCATTTTCTCCTGCAAGCGCTTTCTCTCCAATGTTCCAAAATCGAAACATAACATTTGATTAGTGATTTCCCTAATAAATAATGTTTAAATTAAAGTTTTTATGTTTGCACATTAATAATACACTGAAGTATCTTTTTTTCGTTTAAATGTTTTTACATTTATAAAATTTTCTTGAATACATTTTATAAAATTTAAGATTTTCTCGGATTTTTAGCGCAATTTTTGGTAATATTAGCTAAACATTGCTTTAAAATTTGAGTCTAATTTTCGTATAATATCTCTTCGGTACATAACGGAATTCAACTTACTCTCTGCCCCCTTCTTTTACCCCTCGTACTTAATTTCACTTCTGTGTCAGTTGATATTTCAAAATGAATTTTTAAGTAGCTTCCTGACTATTGAGAAATCTGTAATTTTGTATAAAAGTTGAATTCCGGCGACAATACAGTATTCAATAATAAAAAATTAGAATGGAGAAAAAAGTGAAATCAGTTTGGTAAATGAAAAGATCTGTAGAGTATTTGGAATCCCAATTTCAAAAGTTTTAAACTAGTATCGCCATCTATTTGTAAGCGGCAGAACTAAAATCTCAAACAAAATTTTTGCATTTTTATAGCACTTTTATAAAATGAAAGCAATGTTTAAAAACTATTTATTTAATTCTTGTTTGTCTAGGCACGCTGAAACGTTGTCCCTGTCTAACCCGAGAACGCTTTGTTTGAGCCGATTTGCTCAAGACCTAAATTTATTATTTATATTTTCTAACTAAAATTTTGAGTTTAATTGAAATTACAGCCCAATGTCCATCATTATATTGACCCTTACAATATCGATTTAATTTAATATAATATTTATTTTTGAACAAAAATCTATAAAATGAGAAGTTACACACGGAAAGTTTTGCTTAGGGTTAAAAACACTTTTTTTTAAGCTTTACGTGAAACGACAATGTTCTAAAAGTGAAACTTAAATAGAAGGGGTTTTTAAATTTTTAAGTTTTTCTAATGGAAGAATAAAAAAGTAGATGTAATAAAATATTTCTGTAGTATACTATACAGAGTGATCTAAAGTATACTATATAGAGTGTTGAACTATAAATATAGTAATCACACTTTTTTCTTAAAATCAATTAAAACCTTTGTATATTTCATATTGTGCATACACATTTTGTATGATCAATAATTTTTCGACTTTTTATTAATTTTTAAAATGCTGCTGGCGACTTTATTTTTCATAGATTTCAACAAAATGTTTACTAAAAGTTCCAGATATATATATTAAAATAAATCTAGAGATCCGACTTAAATTTAGATTTTATTTAGATTATTAAATCTCAATTTAAGTTTCGAAATCCAAACTGTTGTAAAAATTCTATGTACAGAAGTTAAAATATTTCCCATTAACTATTAATATATTAATAATATATTAATATATTACATTATTATATTATAATATATATAATAATATTATTAATAATAATATAATAATAATATTATATAAAAGGTAATATAATAATAATAATATATAATATTATTAATACTATTTATATTATTATATTATATTATTATATTATATTAATATATTAATAATATATTTATATATAATTAACTATTAATTAATTTATTAACTATTCATATTAATTTATATATACATTTTTGTATTTATTTTTGTTGTATATTTATTATAACTAATACCCAAACATTTTTGAAAAATACTCTTGATTAATAATAATGATGAAAAAAAAAGAAAAAAGGAAAATTCGCTTGTACGAAATATTTTAAAAACCAACAAAGTATTTAAAAAATTGAAATGTTCAAAAAATTATTTGTTATTTAATATACTATGAAATGTGACTTTCATTTGTTTTAAATTATAATTATTTCATTATAGTTGCACTATGTTTTATTATTAATTTTCTTTTTTTACTTACTTTTATTATATATTTAAGTTAATAATTTTTATTAACTGGACTGACCTTAAAACAATTAGAACTTTCTGAATATCCAAAAACTTAACATTTCAACTTTTATTTTTAAAAATGGCACTTGTTTTTCAGATTACAAAAGCTTATAGCATTTACAGATACGGAAACTTAACCCTAGGTTAATGAGGTTAATAGAATTTTTTTAAAAAATACGAAGTTATTTACAGGAAATTATAACATTATTTGATTGTATTTTCAAAGGGATTTATTTTTTCAGTTAAAAGAAACGCTTGTAAAAAAGAATTCATCCCTCTGAAAGAAGCGAAATTTTCCATGAATAATTTTATGACGTCAATTGAATCAATGAATAGAGTTTGTTTCTTTTATAAAAAATACTTCTTATTCACGAAAGTTATGTAAAAATTAACCTTGTTATAGAAATTAAATTTTTTTAATTCAATTAATTTTATAAATTTTTATGCTCAACATATTCAAATAAAATCATTTCACTTGATGGTATATATACATTTTTGTA
>CM063506.1:155939898-155954898 GCA_032207245.1 Pardosa pseudoannulata | reverse complement strand
TGGAATCGACAACTTAATCAGTTGGTTTTTTAATACTTGCTAAAAATACGTGTACTAAAAATTGCCTAAATGCAGAAGAAATTCAATTTTTATTTAGAGCCCTTTAAAGCCTTATCAATTCAATCAGTACACTTTGAAAAAATGAATACTTTTGCTATTCCCTTTCCCATTGAAGAAAGCTTGGATTTCTCGTATGGTAAGATACAATTTTCAGATGATTAGGAGCATAATGACTCTTCAGTTTTAATCAAAATTAATCAGCCGAAAATTTTTCACTATCAAATGAGAAGTTCATCAATTGTTCATCGGGAAAAAGAATCACGTCTGTATAATTAACCAATGGTGGAGAGTCGCCTTTGACCAATGAAAACGCAACATCTCGTTTTGTCGCCAAACCAGTGTATTTAGGTTTCGCCAAGACATAAAACACACCACTGTTATAATCTGTGCAACCATGATTGCACATATTAGAACACAATAAGCACAGACTGTAACAACGTGTAATTTGTCTATTCCATGATTGTTTAGATGGATTGTACGACAGATTGCTTTGAAAAAACTATTTTTTATGAAATAAAGAAAAATGTACAATAGAACTATATTTTATCAATATATAATAAAGAAATTGTGACATATTCAAACTTCTGGAATGTTTTTCTCTTAATTTCAATGGCTTTTTCAGGTTGTTGGTTTATTGAAACAATAAACAATTTGAATTTTTTTCAAATAAGTTCTCACTTTGGTTTCTCATAAGCATTTCAAGATCTGTCTTTATGGGAAAAAAGCTAAATATTTATTTAATTCTTTAAAAAAATTATTGTTACCATTAAAAGTTAACATTATTTGATAAAAGAGGTTATTGCGTGTTACAATCTGTGCAATCATGGTTGCCTATTCTACGGTGGCGTGTTTTATGTCTTGGCGAAACCTAAATACACTGGTTTGGCGACGAAACGAAAGGTTACGCGGATAATTAAGCAACGGCGACTCTCCACCGTTGCTTAATTATCCAGACGTAAAGGAATCGGCAACTTAATCAGTTGCTTTTTTAACACGTGCAGGTTTACTTGTGCTAAAGCCCTTATAGGTGTTTCAAATGTGAACTTTTCGTCACACAACATACATAACGCGATTATGTATTACCCGTCAGTCTTTATTCAACGGTTTTCACTACACGTATAATCCTATCAAGCAGTTCTGCTAAATCACGTGGCAAAGGGGGTAATAAAACAAAGTCGTTTAGATAGCATTACAAGAAAAGTCACATGGTGCTAATGGAGCTAGGTGTCTACGGTAAGAAAGAGGTAACGTATTTACGCGAATCTAATGCGCATTGTTTTTCGCCAAATGTAGTACTCAAAATTGGGGTGCGCATTAGATTCGAGTACGTCAGCAGTTCACCTATGACTTCAAATTTAAATCATAGCAATGGATTACTGTATTTCTCAATTACATTTACTGTTACATTTATCGTTGATACATTATTGCATAGATGATACAAACTGCTGGCTCCGAAATGTATGGGAACACCGTTCCGGTGGGCTCTCAAATCCACCACCAATGCTTTGTCTGGACGCTACTTTATGTATAAATCCATTGTTGTATAAAATATATATAAATTTAAATAAAATTATCTTACCATTGATTGATAATTTATATACAAATCCATTGTTGTATAAAATAAGATTGAATAAATTCCTCATACCATTGATGCGTATTACATTCGCAGACAAACAATTTTTTTATTATTTAAAGATTTAAAATGGGGATGAGCATTGGATTCGATGGCGCATTAGATTCGCATAAATACGGTACATCAATTTCGGAAGCTCATGTAATAAAATGAGAGTTAACTGTGAGTACAATTTCTATTATAAAAAAATAAGACTGCTTCTGTATTTAAATCAAGTTTCATTTAGACTATATCCATTGAAGGTTTTTCACAATAGCGTTTTGAAATACCAGAGGAAATTATGAAGACTTAATGAGCTACTGATACGAAAACGCATCAAATTAAAAAACTATACATTTCAGACTTAAAGCATACTGAAGTACTCTTTTCATCAAAGAACGGTTTAGAGGATTGGGCTCCTCCGTCAATTACAAACACACAACAAAAGAAAAATACTTATATGCTTTGCCATTTCTTTGGCACGACACCAACCATTCCGAACAAGATGCGGCTATATTGATGACGACAACACACAGAGAGAAGGTAATAGTCATAGCAGCAGATCAAAAGAAAGCATTAAGAGGAGAAACACAAAATATAAAATAAAAGCAGCCAAGAAGTAAAAGCTGGCACATAGGTTTAGAATACTGTCGATTTTTCGCCTAAACGGATTTGGGATTTTGGAGAGTATAAAGATAATGAAAGTTTCAGGCAAAGGTCATTATTGTTGAATCACCTGAATAGATTGAAGGAAAGCTTGTATGCGTATAACGCCTTTTTAGATTTTCATTCAAACATTTATATTGTTTAAAAAGGTCTGAAAAACTTTTTAAGATTTAAATATACTGAGAAAGAATCCCCTTTTTTAATATCCATTTTCAAAAAACCAAATAGGTCAAACAAGAATCTTCCAGCAGCTTTCTCATACCCCTCTGTAACTTAATGGGTCAACTTTTTGATTAAGTGAAAACTTTTTGAAATCATCCCTTTCAGAGAGGTAATCTTTCACAGTGTAACTTTACCCAATCTAAACTCGTGTACGTCCAAGTGGCCTTACACAAGTCTCCACCAAACAAATAGTTGTTTCGACATCCTCTTAACAAACAGAAGAATTTACCAAAGTATAAATCATATTAGAAATTTTGTATCCCCCTCTGACTAATTTCTTCAGGAAAAGATACAACGTATAAAAACGCGATGCTTCTCTTCTCAATTTATAGAAATATCAAACAGAAATCTTACATAATAAGCACTTCTTCCCTTTTCTCCTCTTTACAAAAAAGCAATGCTAAATCAATAAGTAAAAATTTACAGAATTCGGAAATGTATTTTATTAATTTACAGAATATTTTTATCAGACGTACAAATAACTTATATATCTGTTAGTTTTTAATATGAGGTATTATATTTTTAAGGCTATAGTCAGGAAGTTTTCTATGATTATTCTGATTACTGATCAATAATATTTGATAAATCACATTTTTTAGAAGTTGTACATTTCATATCAACGAGCAGGGACTATTGAAGAAATTTCAAATTAATCATTTTTCTAAATATCCATAAGGAATTTTTTAGATTTATATTGCTTGTTTCTTGCAATTCCTGTGGACAAACAATGACTGGTTGGGAAGGGCGCCTCTTAATGGTTCTATAGTTTGAAGGTTCTAGTCCTACTATTTGCATGGATATTGGTAGCATTTGGAATTGACTCTCAGCAGCAGGTTCTGGTATTGTTAGACTTTGTTTAGCAAAACATACCTCGTAGCACTCTAAACCAAATCAAATATGCAACTCGTGCATTAAACCAATATAGAGTTGAATTTTGGTATCATCCGTGGGTTCAGGGAATCTCTCTGCCAGCGTGAATGTACTTAACAGTCCATAATTGGCTTTAAACAACAAGCTCCAAACCATCCTTAAATCATGTAGCAAACAGTTGATCATTGATCTCACACCAACCAAATAACCAGCACTACATTTCACTTTTCATAGTCCCCAATGGTGCATTCTAACGAAAGGTTTCCCTTTCTTTTGGAATTGGGTTATTTTACCTAACATTATTCAACCTTTGAAACACTTTATGACCAAAGTTCCAATATACAACAGGAATACATATAACTATTTTATACGACAGCCATCTACTTTCGTTAATAAAGAAAATTCTTACCAGGAAAACAAAACAATCGACAATAAAATATTTAAGATAATGGGCATTAATGTGTGCATAAAAGTTAAGTACTTACATCTTTGAGAGCAAGAACCTTTTAGATTACTGAAATGGTTGCAGGTTTTTATCTCAGACCATTAAGTTCTTCACAATTATAATGTATTTTCAAGCATAAAAGAATAAAAAAAAATTAAGTAAAATATGCCTTGGAGACTTTTGGGATTCTATTATATGTATAATGTATTAGTAAACATATTAGAAAAAACTTTAAAATGCAAAGGATCCTATAACATGAATAAAATGTTATTAAAATGCGTAGTCATGCATATTGAAATTTATAAATTGAATATTAATTGAAAAACCTTTGGGGTTAACTCTATACTATTCATTTTATGTTATTCGTAATCTTTTCCATTCATGAGAGATCATGGAGTATGCTACTAATCACTTCACAGTATACCTTGAACAAATCTTTACCCATAGAGTGCCTGATCACAGGTAAACATATACGTGTTGAAAAAACATCAGATTCAGTTTAGGATTTCTTTTCCCTTTAAAGAATACGTGGATTTCTCTTGTGAGAGCAAAAAAATTTCAACCGATTAGAAGCCTTATCACAAGTCAACGAAAATAAATTGATTCCAATATTTTCCGTGTAAGACAGGTTTTCCCTGTAAGAAATCTGCATATTCTTCACCAATAAAAAAAATCAAACTATCATGTACATGTTAATACGTTACGACTTTAAGGGTGGTTTTTATAATTAAACAGGATGCAAAAACATTATACCACAACACATGTACAGATTGTTAGTTATTTTTTTAACTGAATAAAATAACTATAAAGAGATGTGTTCGAATATTTTGTAAAGACTGGCAAAGCATCTAAGGTAACATAAAATAGGATACAAAAATTAGTCTGTCATATGTTCTAGCGAGTTGTTGGGAGAACTCAAAGAGAACACGTAAAACATGCAAATTATTGAAATCTTTTCAGTAGAAACGTTGGTTACGTAGGGTTTAGAATGACTACGTTATGGATTACATAGAAACAAAAAAAATAATATAATGTAACTGGAAAGGAAAAAAATACATATTTGTATAAGGATATCAGCTGATTTCTCTTAAAACTTTTATCTTAATTTTACTTAGCTTACTTTTTATATACAATTAATCCTACCTATATAGAGTTTGGAAGGGGAACTTTCACTAGCCAAAGCGTTGTACACATAATAATGAATATATATATATATATATATATATATATATATATATATATATATATATATGTCAAGTTTAAAAATGGGGGTTAAGAATTAAGCGAGTTAAAATTAAAAATAGTTAGAACTCATTAACGATAACGTAATAGGAGAAAGACACACCCTCGAGTGGAACTATACCGAGTAAAAAAACTGACGCGGAAGTATACATAGGAATTTTGCTTAGATAGCAACGCTAAAAAAGACGTTATGAGCTGGAACTCGGGCTGATAACATCCTCCCCGCTTGTCGTGGCAAAGTATGAGAAGAAAGGATGTCTAAATGTCATAGCCATGGACAGAAGGATTACAATAAAGAAGTTTTTATTTATCAAATCAAATGTGTCTTCCATGCTTTAACCACTAGTGCATGTCATATATATATATATGTTTGTGTGTATGTATATCTATATATATATATGTAAGTATATATATATATATATATATATATATATATATATATATACATATATATACATATATATATGTATATATATATGTATATATATGTGTGTATATATTTATGTATATGTATATATATGTTTGTATATATTTTTATGGATATATATATATATGTTTGTATATATATATATATATATATATATATATATATATAAATATATATATATATATATATATACATATATATATATATATATATGTATATATATATATATATATGTATATATATGTGTGTATATATTTATGTATATGTATATATATGTTTGTATATATTTATGTATATGTATATATATGTTTGTATATATTTATGTATATGTATATATATGTTTGTATATATTTTTATGGATATGTATATATATGTTTGTATATATTTATGTGTATATGTATATATATATATATATATATGTATATATATATATATATATATATATATATATATATATATATATATATATATGTATATATATATATATGTTTATGTATATATATATATATATATGTTTATGTATATATATATATATATGTATATGTATATATAAATAAATATATATCTATATCTAACCAGTCATTTATAATCTGCAAAGGGATGTACGTTACTGGTGTGCTTCTTTACCAACATATCATAATCAATGCTATCTCATCACGTTTTTCAGTAATTGAGTTCTGATCTTTTTCTAACCGATCGATATGTCTGGTATACTTTGGTATAATAAACTAAAAGCAATTTAGTGAACAAAGTTGATGTCGAAATAGAAAGCAATTTATTATGATCATCTTTCTTCTAATTTATTGAGTTTTCATTATTATTCAAATAACCCAAACCAATAAAACGACGGGATTTTTATACCACGTGATACATTTTGAAACTTTGAATAGCATCTGATGTCTACTGGTTCAGATCCGCTTTCATGGTTGATATAAAAAAATGTTGCTATCTCATAATCAGATCCATAGACCTCACTGTCCCATTCAACATTTGCAAAAAGATCGTTCTGTTTTTGTTACTCTTGTTCATGGCCATTCATTTTTCCAGCAATTGTAACATAAATTACCCTTAGCAGTTGCACATATTTCGCAATTGCAACATAAATTACCCTTAGCAGTTGCACATATTTCGCAATTGCAACATAAATTACCCTTAGCAGTTGCACATATTTCGCAATTGCAACATAAATTACCCTTAGCAGTTGCACATATTTCGCAATTGCAACATAAATTATCCTTAGCAGTTGCACATATTTCGCAATTGCAACATAAATTACCCTTAGCAGTTGCACATATTTCGCAATTGCAACATAAATTACTCTCATAACACACCAGTACGTCATTTTTTACTCGTTGAAAAAGCAACAAATTCAGTTTGCAATTCCTATTCCCGGTGAAAAAAGTGTGGATTTCACGTGTGATAGCGAAAATAATTCTACACATTTTTACAGCGAAATGGAATCGTAAATTGAATCCGTTCCTTTTTCAAAGTGTACAATTTGATGAGCGATAAGGCTTTTACTACAGGAGTGGAAGAATTTTTGTCAACTTAAATATTCCAAGGTAAAAGTTAAACCATTTCAAATAAGTAAGAAATGCCTGGCTTGGTTTGGAGCTCTACGATCTGCTGTTTTGCACACGAGGGCTAACGAGACCGGGACCTACTGCTTGAATCCAATTCCTAACGGCTACAAATATCCGCGATATAGTGGGATTCGAACCCACGAACTCCGGTACCGACGATCAGCGCCCTAACCAATCGGCCAGCTTTCGGCGTAAGCAACGCTTATCCCCGTCATATGTTTTTTATCTTTACCTTGAAAGGTAACAGGTTTGATTTGGATTGGATCAATATGGTTAACCCCTTAAGCGGTTTGCCCGTACAGTGTACGTGCTACCCAAAATTGGCCTCAACTGGTTTGCCGTACGGGCAAACCAGTTGGGCATCGATATTTTCTCATTACGGGCATCGATATTTTTTCCTTCTCTTTTCTGGTTCGCTATCAATCGGGAATAAATTTCCGAAGTGAACGACTAGGTTCGGAGCCTAATCCTCAGAGACTGACAAAGAGATATTTTTTGGAAATAATTGCTCCCACAGATAAGAATCTGAAACCTTCAAGACAATGTACAGAGTGATGTTCGAAAAGAAATGAGAATGGAAAGAGAATCTGAAAAGAAACATGGTATTTCTGCCCTGATTGCGACGTAGGACGTTGCATTACACCATGCTTCAAATTGTACCATACACAAGAAGACTTCTAAACTGTTTGGAAAAATGTAAACTTCAAAATTCACAGTAAGTATGAGAGAAATTTTTGTAGAATTTGTAAACCATTCTTCACTGTATGCAGAATGTACTATTAAAAACAAACATTTAGGGGGTTTTATGTTTCAAAATTGTAAAATAAAAAAATGTTGTAAAAGCATTAAAAGTAAAAAAAAAAAATCGTATTATTCTAATTCTATTAAGTATGGTTTTGGTTTGGTTTGGAGCGCTACGGTCTACTTTTTGCAACACGAGGGCTAATGAGACCGGGACCTACTGTTTAAAGCCGATTCCGAACGGCTACAAACATCCATGCCACAGTGGGATTCGAACCCACGAACTCCGGTTCCGAAGGTCAGCACTCTAACCATTCGTCCATTGTTCGGCCTATTAAGTATGGTACTATATATGCAATAAAAAATATGCCATTTTTGGGAGCATTTATGGTAAAAAAAATTGACCACTTAAAGGAATGTTTCTGATGTTTGGACAAAGGTTAGAATGGTGCCTATTGCTTACAGTTATAGTTCAACGTACATCTTGCCAAAATTTGCTTGACAATTCGATGTTTCTTTCTAATTGTATTGTGAAATATGACTACAAACTAAACTTTAAAGAAGGTATTATAATATCCTCCACCTAATAATTAATGCAATTATTACCACTATAGACAATTCAGCTATTACCAGTACAAAGTGTTATCGGCAAGTACAGCGACTAGCTTACAGAGAAATATAAATTTACTGAGAAAGTGAGATCCAAAGAAGGACAAAGTCACTTTCTGTAACTTCACCTATTCATTTCACTATTTGATTAAATGTTGGGAACATGTACAGTGGGATTCGAAGTCACGAACTCCAGTACCGGAGATAAGAACCCTAACCACTTGACCAGCTTTCAGTCGAGGGTTAGTGGATTTGAACCCCATTGTAGTCACTGTTGTCCGTAGCCATTCGGAATCTATTACCAGCAGTTTCCAGCTCATTAGCCCTCTAGTAGCAAAATAGAAGACCGTATCGTTCCAACCAACCATCGACTGAAGTCGTGACCAATACGGTACTTCACGGTACTGAGTTTACATGTGATAAAGAAAAAATCTCTAATGACGAAATTTTGGTTTTTATGAAATAGCCTTCTGTGATGTTTATTAAAATATCACGTCATCACTAGTATGGACAGGCTGTATTGTTCAAAGATGTTTAACCCGTTTGCGACCAATGTCTCGTATACGCGAAGCAGGAACTTCACTCTTATCAGTCCAGCGTTGCTTTCACGCGATGATCTACGGTTGATATAAGGCAATTTCACGCAGTAAATTCTCAAATTATGACGATTCTGGCTTTAGTTTCAAACGGAAGGGCAGTTTATTGTTTGTCTATTGTCTGTCTGTTGTAAACATGAAAATGAATGGGAAGGGCATTATAGTAGTTCGTGACGTTGTGACAAATCGAATTACTGATAGACCAGCTTCGTGTATGCGTAATAGGAGATCTGAACATTTTATTTTAACTTTTAAATGCTAGATTTAGTTACTAGATCGCGTAAACGGCAACGGTTTTCACAACGGTTGACTCGTATAACATTTACGTGCTTATCCTCAAGGGGTTAAGCATCATTTGGTTTTCTCTGTGCATTTTATAATGACTTAGATTTAAGATATCTACTAATTAATATATGGCAAAAAAGACTCGGACAATAATAGGCTAGTTCTTAATAAGACAAGCTACGAGAACGCAGTCTAAGAAGTAGAATTCAAGATGACGGACTTCGGCTTGAATTCTACTTCTGTACTGCCTCCGTTAAAGAATTTGCAGCCTAGGAGATAAAAAGCTAACCAAAAAGAAGCGTTCTACCTCTTTGGCTAATGGTTTATGAATAACTCGCACGAACACAACTGTCTATTGGACTAGAAAGAAAAAGCCTAATGAAATTAAACTCATCAGGTTATTGACTTTTATACCGATAATGGAAAAAATGTATGTTTTATCATCACAGTATGCTTCAATTCCTCTACTTATATATAAATTAATTTTTAATATTTCTACTTGAATACATAGATGACTAAATCCAAAAACTATCTGCCGTACTAGAAGGGATTACCCATACATTTTTTCTATGATGTCTCAATGAAATATTCAGTAAAATAAATCGTTTCACTAAGGAACTCTCCCCCTTCCAAATAGTTGAATTCTATTTCGAGTCTAAGCAATATGACCATAATCAACAGGATTCTGTGCTGTTGAATAATATATCTTTAATTGTGTTTTTTTAAATTTAAACCAATTTGCTAATGAATATCAATGACAAAGGATCAACTAATGGTAACTGGTTATAGAACATCAATTTGTGCTGGAATAACTGTCCATTTAAGCACCAATTTTTAAACAACTCTCTATTAGCGAGACACAAATTATAAAAAAAAAATGAAGAAATAAAAATAACAAAGGATCTTTTGTTTGGGTTCTGCTTCTAAATTACGAGGACCCACTTGATCTAAGCCGACCATTCACCCTATCGGTGCTCTTCAAACAAAAGATGCACACCTTCACTTCAATTCTTGTGGTCTATAGCCCACGTGCTTGTTTTAAACTTAACCCAAGAGATTCGTTAAAAATCTCTTTGTTCCAATAGTTTTTCCCTGCTTACATCCAAAAAAAGTTATCATCAAACTTTTCAACTAATGGTATATTGATAATATTAAAATATTGTGCATTAATAAAATTCCAGTGCAACACAAATTTAAAACATTTGGCGAAACGCAATTTTGGAGCAATTTTGGCGAAATTGAAAGACATACAAAATTTATTTTTATTTATTCTAGAAACCTACTAAAAAATGGAGATTATATTTTAAAATGTTTGAAGCATGCCGGTACCGAGACAGTTAAATATTTTGTTTTGAAAATATCACATAGCACACATGATTTCTTTACCTGATTGAAATCATAATAATGGGGATATCGTACATTTTGATTTGAAAATATCGACAGGTGGTCGGTATTTCGACCAAACAGCGCAAGCTTTTAAAGTACGCTCTTTGTTTTAATAGGCACCAAGAAGATCATTGCCCAGTGTCCACTGTATATTATCGACGAACGGGGGAGACATCGTTTCCAAGTCCTTCTAATATTTTTCCGTTATCGTAGGATTATTTTTCAGCCCACTTTGAAAACACCTTTTATTGATTCATTCCGTGCTATTTGTTGTTGTACAAAGGGGCAATATCAAAGATATTTCTTATAAAAGGAAACCACTGAAGCTAAAACTCCCAACTTTATGTACGAATATGGAGAAACATCTCGGCAGGTAAAGGTTTAAAACAGTCGAACTTATATCATGATTAATTAGTTTTGTTATTTAAAGAAATAAAAAAAATTATATAATAAATACATCGAGTAAAAACTATAAAAATACCCACAAGCCGAACGACGGCCGAATTGTTACAGTAAAATCATTAATTCGAATCCCACTGAGGCATGAATGTTAGTAGCCATTCGGAATCGGCTTTAAGAAGACCGTCCCCTTTCACTACCCCTCGTGTTACGAAAGAGTAGAACATATCACTCCAAACCAAACTAAACCTTTACCCACTATAACTTTTAAATTTTTTACGTTAGAAACTACATTTTTTATATCAAACTGAAATTATGAATGTGGATTTTTAGAATCTCTTAACAGAGAGACAAAAAATATATTTTTGGCATTGTACAACTTGAAAGCGAGAAATGTGTTTTTCCATTAAATTCTGAGTGTTTTAATGATGTAGATAGATATCTATTGGCAAGGCAGCTAAATTATAATACAGAAATTTCAATAAAAATAGCCCCCTCATTCGTGAATGAAAACGAAAATATAACATGTTTGGGTTTATCATTGTTATATGTATCTATTATGCATTGTTATATATATATATATATATATATATATATATATATATATATATATATATATATATATATATATATATATATATATATATATATATATATATATATATATATATATATATACATATGTTTATATATATATGCATATATATACATATGTTTATATATATATATATATATTATGCACATTCTTTGAGAAGCTGTTAATTTATCTGCCAAAAAATTACATTAGTTTAATCCTACATTAGTCATTATAATATAACATTTTGATATTTTCTTTCATACTTTGTGTGTAGAAACACAATCTAGGAACACATAAACCATCATACTTGAGAAAAAAAACTTTCAGCCAGCAAAATACAAAGGACTTTTTAAGTAAATAATTCTACTTATAAATCGTATTTCATTAGATAAATTTTGATTTCGAAAATGTTGCGAACGCTTTTGTTAGAGTTTCCGTAAAACTATGTTTTAAAATCTGAGGTACAGGAAATATATCATAAAAACATATTTAAATATATTTTTGTGTTATCCCAAAAGGAAACATATATATATATATATATATATATATATATATATATATATATATATATATATATATATATATATATATATATATATATATATGCATATCTATACATATGTTTATATATATATATATATATATATATATATATATATATATATATATATATATATATATATATATATATATATATGTAAGAAAAAGTAAATTGGATCGGGAAACTGGTGTAGGCATTTTGAATAAAACCCCTAAGACACCCCGAGGAAGTTGTTAGAGGTTTTCGAACCTGAAGTCAAGGGCTAAAAATTCCCACGTCCTTTTACTTTCTCTTTTTTAACCCCTAACTTAAATTGACCACTGGAGCTACAGTTTACGCCCTCGGAGAAGGGGGTCTAACTAATTATAACTCTTCATTGCGCTAACGGACAATTTAGGAAATTTTCAAACAAAAAGGAAATGCACGCTATCAGAGGCAGATTTTTCTAGAGATTTTCCCACAGATGTTGACCAGGTGTTAGGACCTTTTTACTTATAACTTCATGCTAGCTGACCCCTTAGTTTGTCCTGTCCCTATGATGAAGTGGGAACCCATCCTATAAATTTATGTTAATAAAGGTCTTTAGCGAAAACGGTGTCATTTTTATGAGCTATGACTGCAACCACCGATCGTCTTATTATATATGTAGATATATATACATGTATGTATATACATTTTGGAGTTCCAGGCACACGTCTCAAACTACAATGCCGACTTATTATTCGGCGAGAAAATCAGCTGTTTCCACCTTTTCTTCCCAAGCTGGTGTCGCCAGCGATACGATATAGACACATGAAATCTACTTTTGTGACATTATAACATAATGTCGATCATGCCCTTGATGGATGGACGATACAAATTAATATCGAGGCATGTCGATAACCCACTTAACTCCCGAGTCAATAAGGGCTGACTAAAATCAGTTTTGTCATGATCATCCGACATCACGTCTGTGAATTTTAAAACGGGAGACCAAATTGCTCTCAGGGATTTTAGGAACCGGGGTCGCTGAAACAGCGACATGTCTACTCCTCTAGAGCGAGGAAGGTCTTGGTGTGAGTCGCCAGGCGACTTAGTTTAGGGGGACTTCGGGCTGTGAGCAAAATCCTGATTGTTTAGACGAAAAGTCAAAGAAGAGAAAGTTTCTCTTCCTTGTTTGGCCAAGTTGCCAGAGAAGTATTAGGGAGTCATCAGCTCCATTTCAACGATAAGCATCGGAAGAAGAACAGGTTTCTACATCTGATGTCGGCAGTAGAGGAGCTCCGTCCTGGAGATCATTGTGTATCGTACCATTTTATCCAAGGTAGCTTCAATAAAGGAAATTTAACTGTACTGGTTGTCTCATGTGGTATTCTTAAGCACCTGTGCACTTTCGGTGCTAAATACGAATCAGTCAATATATATATATATATATATATATATATATATATATATATATATATATATATATATATATATATATATATATATATATATATATATATATATATATATATATATACATATATATATATATATATATATATATATATATATATATATATATATATATATATATATATATATATATATATATATATATATACATATATATATATATATATATAAATATATATATACATATACATATATATATATACATATATATACATACATATATATATATATATATATATACTTATGTATTGAGTTTATGTAAATATAATTATCAATAAAATTGACTTTGCAAGTAAAGCCAGTGAAGAAATTTAAAAGTTGAAACAAGTATGGAAAGAAAAAAGAATGAGGTTTAGAAATTAATGTTTACAAAAACTTCAATCTTCTCATTCAATAAATAATGAAAATGATTTGCAGGGACTGCAATAATGGTTAAGGCCAACTACTTGTTACGCTTCAAAATAAATTTCTATACTTCTTTTCTCATTTTGTTTTCCTATTTTATCCGTTGATCTCATTGCTTCCTTTTTATTTCTGAACTGTACTATATTAGAAAGGTTTCGGTTCATGATAGTTCAAAGTTGGATAAATTTCACGAATTCAGTAGTATATTAATTTAATTTGACCAGAAAAATGTAATAACAAAGGTTTTAGGGTGATTTCAAGTCTATTAAAAATTAACCGGTTATATATGCACAGGATTACCGTAGCAAATTAGTAATTAATAACATTAAAATAGATGCAAGTTTTTATCAGATATAAAATAAAAATTAATTTCTTTAATATCTTCAGGATTAATAAACATATTCACCTGTTTTCTGAATTTACATTCCTATGTATATAGATATATAAATAAGTGTATATATATACATATATATGTACATATATATACATATACCTATATATACACATATATACATATATATATATATAATATACATACATACATATACATATATATATAATATACACATATAATATATATATGCACTTTTCTACCAATAAGTATTTGGACACATATGGAAATGAAAATAACTGCGGTACTGAGGTACGTCACGGCCTCCGCCGGTATACATTGTGTAAGAAACAGCATCGGCATTTAAGATTCCGCGCAGTTCGGAGCTCTCTGATTTCGAGAAAGGTATAATTATCGGGTATCACAAATGTGTCCGATCCTTAAGGGACATATCTATCTACCTGAAGTACCCAAAATCGACAGTGGCCTATGTGATTAAGAAGTGGAAGGGGAGCGGTGATTGTCGGAATGTGCCCCGAGTCGGCAAACCAACGAAACTCGGAGAT